>JAOWBW010000023.1:155345-424689 GCA_026119855.1 Campanula takesimana
GGGACCTCTTTCTGGACCATATTTACTTGGCCGATGGACTCCTTTCCACCCCTAGGAGGCGCAGGCGCAGTGGAGGAGACCTTGTAGCGGAAGGAGTTGTTGTGTTGGTCTTGGACTTTCTTTTGGCGCACAATCCCAGTGAACCCTGCTTCGTACCTTACTCCGGCGTCAACCATTTCCCACAAATCAGGGAAGTAACCATTACCTATAGCTTGCTTTCATCTCCGGTAGCAATCACTTGTAAAAAATCTGTTCTGTTCCTTGGCTTTGGTGGGTATTGGACCTCGCACAACCGATGGTTCCACCTCTTGTAAAAATCGTAAAAGAGCCTCGCCGGGGATTTTTGTCATAGTGTTCTCAAGATCGTTCGTTCACATGCCAATCCAAGTTAGCATGATACTTCTCACAGAAAATGGCACTGATTTGATCACGTTTGCCTCTCGCTTGTTCTAGCCCAAGAACCAACGCAGAGCTATACCATCCAAAGTACTATGGAATACGCGAGCCATTGTTCGTTGGTGCAGTCACGAGGCCCTCATGGCAAACAATAAACTATCCAAATGAGTCTTAGGACACGAGTCACCATGAAACATTGCCACTTTAGGCATCTGAAATCCTTGGGGAGAGCCCCCACTTGGCTAGGGTTGATTGTCTTGGTAGTCGGTGCACTTTGCTTATCACGGTCTCGATCAACTTTCGCATTTGCTTGCATGGCCGTGACCACAGGGTGATTGGAGATGTCGGGGATAGATTCTGACAGAATGACGGGCGGAGTAGTGGAAGTAGTAGCAGCGGCCATCCCAATACTCAGAGGCAACGAGGGTGCGGGTAGTTTTGCTAGCAGAGAGGTAGAGCCACCAAGCAGTTCAGGGAAGGTTCATAGACAGCTTGTTCTTGCTCATGGAGTGAAACTTGTTGGGCGTAGAGAGAAAGAGGTGGAACATTGCGGTAGCTTGGGAATGGGTAAGTGCAGTGGCCATGGTGTTGGGGGGACAGTTGGTATTGACCTCTTCATCCTCGACATAAATGGAAATTCTCCCCATCGGGCACCAGTTTAGTCCCCTTTTTGTGAATGTGACCTTCCAACTGTTGGTTCTGGTCTTCCAACATCTTGTTGCTTTCCTTGAGATTCTTGATCTTGGCTTCGAGACCGGCGAGGAAGTTCTGGAGGCTTGGGGGAATACCATTGAGAGTGGTCTCGATGTTGAGAGTGGTCTCGATGTTAGCCCGCGGCGCTAGCAGGAGGGGCAGAGGCTGAAGCTGAAGCGGGAGTTGACATTGCTGATGACGAGACTGAGAACGTGGACGGAGTAGAAGCTTCACGTTGTAGTCGACCACCCGACGGATCCAAACTTGATTTGCTGAAAGGTTGAAGGGCAATGAAGCTTTAGGAGAGGGGGGAGGCTCATGCAAAGTATATTTTAATTTACAAAAACATACATTATTACATCCTAATTGGTTGGAAGGGATACCCCTTTTTCGCAACTAGTTAGAAGACTACGATCAGTGGAGGCCATCACTACGTCTATAGAACCCTCGTTTTTCACCTGCATTGCACACCCCCAAACGGACAATTTGGGCGAGGGTCCTATAGGGCAAGCGGCTTCACCAACCACGGATCCTACGATAACCCTTCTTAAAGGCATTTAACGTGATGTCTATGGTACATCCTACGCAAGTTAACGATGAGCGAAGATCTTGACAACAACACTCATCTCACCATGGCACGTCCCTTGTAGGGAAATCAATTTTTTGTGCACTTTCTCTCAAAGATCTCGATTCATCATTGACTTGGGGATGACTCGACATAGACAGCACGTTAATTGACTATTAAGAAAAAGCTAGCCAAACTAACCGGTCAAAACCTAGGTGTGTTACCTATACTAGTGTGGGTTGACACGGGTTAGGTAAAAGGTTCCCACCGTATACGGTGAGTGGACTAGACGAGTGACTCGAAAAGAGTGCGACAGTAGCGCACAAATTCCTGCACATCGAATACTCCGGGTAATGGGGACCTGTGCAGTGCTGACACGGACTGTGGTAGTGTGTGGTAAAAACTAATTCTTTTTAGGGAGAAAAGAGAGAAGTTTTAATGTTAGGATGATGCAAATGCAATGCATGATAGAGAGAGAGAGAGATAGATAATAATGTACAAGGGAGCATGGCAGAGTTTTGTTTGACCCTAATACTAAAGCGAAAATAACAAAGGTACAAGGATACAAGGTATATACAAAGTACAAGTATCAACAAAGTACAAGTATTAACATTGCGGGGTGCGCGGGTGCATGTGTAAACATGGCAAGTATGTGAGGTGCATGTATAAACATGGCAAGTGTGTGCATGTGTAAACATGGCAAGTGTGTGTAGGGTGCGTGTGTAAACATGGCAGGTGTGTGCATGTGTAAACATGGCAGGTGTGTGCATGTGTGAACATGGCAGGTGTATGCATGTGTAAACATGGCACAGTGTATGTAGGGTGCATGTGCAACCATGGCAGGTGTGTGCATGTGTAAACATGGCAGGTGTGTGCATGTGTGAACATGGCAGGTGTGTGCATGTGTAAACATGGCAAAGTGTGTGGTGCATGTGAGAACATGGCAAAGTGTAAGGTTCATGTGAGAACATGGCAAACATCATGATGTGAACGAAAGTTAGACCCACTAAGTTTGAAAAAGTTTCAAAGCAGTCCCCAGCAGAGTCGCCACTGTGAATACCCCTTTCCGATGAAGCGACGCATGGGAAGTATCTTGTGATTATTTTTATTTACAACGGGAATATTCTTAACGACATTAAATTATGAGAGTCGCCACGCCGTTTTAATTAAAGCCAAAACATTGAAAAAAGCATTTTTAGTGGGTTCGGGGGTCAAATTACAACAAGAGAAGAATATTGAACGTTATCACTCCTATTGCCCGAATTGATCGGTCTTTCTATCATGATGAATGTGTTAGTAGTGTGTTAGTGATTTAGACCGGATCCGAAGATTGCCTACGTTCCTCTCAATGTGAGAAGCTCAGGTCAGCGTAGTTCGCAGAGAATTAGAATAGGCAGAAGGATCGGGATCATGCATAATGAGGGGGGAATTACCTAAAGATTAGGGTTTAGAAGTAGTTCCTAGATCATCCTCGGGTTGATGAACCCTCGATCATCATCGGCTATGAAATAACATGTAATTATGAAGATCACAACCCTAAATATAGCATAAATAAGGTTTTAATCTATGAACACGAAGAACATGCGAAGAACATATTATGAACATATGAATGAACATGCAAAGCATATGAAGAAGCTATGAATAAACATGTAAGAACATGAATATAAAAGATCTACATTAAAAATGATGCAAGAACACGAAGAAAAAGTTAGAAAACTTACCTATGTTGGCAAGAAATAAACCTTTGTCTCCTTGAGTGTTTGAATGCTTAATTAGGGAGCAAAATAGTGTTTAAGAATTCCAAAATTCGGACTTAGAGCTCTCAAAATCGGACCCCAAAACCAATGGAATGGAATGGTTTATATAGTAGGCTGATGGAAGATCTGATGGTCAGGATCATCCAGAGCAAAGGTGGCCGCCTGGCCATGACTGAAGCCGGCGACAAGAGTGGCCGCGTGGCCAAGCTCAACGCGCAGCAAGGTTGGCCGCGTGGCCAAGGTTGCAGGCTGACTTGATTCTTAAGCTAGGGTTTCTGCATGGTTTTAAGGAAACCATTTATTACCTATTTTGATAGATTTTGCCATAAATGAGATATTTTGGGAATCCGGAACAAGTCTTTGCAAGGTTTCTAATTCCTATAAAGTCCTTGTATTTTTGGGAAAGTCCTAATAAACTCATTTTCAGGTCGGGTACTAACAGGTACAAGGAAGCTGCTGCTAATGTGAACAACATTCTGACCGACCCTTTCGGTACCCCGTTGGATGACTTTTATGCTCGGAGGCGCTCGGTTGCGCAGAAGATATCAGTCCGCATCAGTGTTCCTTGGCCTCCCAAGAAGAGTAGGATTGATGGTCGTTCGGGTGGTCCTTCAAGGGCAAAGAGAAAATTAGATTTTTCCTAGTACCCCCGAGAGATTGTAATTAAAATAGACCACTTGTTAGGATTTTATGTTTTAATGTCTTTTAATAGCTCAATATTTCCATTGTAATGGCAAAATAATTCAAGAAATGAATAAAAATTGCATCTTGTTAATTTGAAATGATTTGGGTATTTGTTTATGTTTTAGACCGCACCCGAAGTTGCCTACGTTCCTCCAGTGCAGAGGCTAAGGTCTCCGTAGTTCAAACAAACGAAGACCATTTTTTTTTTTTTTTTTTTTTTTTTTTTTTGCACCCTGTTTTTTGCCTAGACCGCCCTTTCGGGTTTTCAATCTAGCGGGCTTCTCTTTTGCACGTGCTCTAATTTTTGCCTAGGCCGCCCTTGCGGGTTTTCAACCTAGCGAGCCTCTTTTTTTTTTTTTTTTTTTTTTATGGTCTTCGTTTATTAGACGTAAAATCTCTTCAATTTGTCGAGGTTGACTTCCTTTGGCAGCTGATCTCCGTCTAAGTCCACGAGTCGGACTGCACCGCCGGTTAGTATCTTCTTGACTACGTACGGACCGATCCATCGGGGTCCCCATTTTCCAAGGGGGTTCATGGCATTAGGAGGGTGTTGTCTTAGGACCAAATCTCCCACACTGATGTTTCGGGGCTTCACCCTTTTGTTGAAAGCCCTAGCCATCCTTTGTTGGAATTGGCATTTGGCGCACCTCTTGACTTTCTCGATGCAGTCCCTTTCCATGGTACTTCAATAATAACCCATGCGGAGTATCTTCTTGGTCAACATAAACCCATTCATGTGGGGCCCACATTCACCTTCGTGGATCTCATGCATTATTTCTTGAGCTTCGGTCTCATTTGCGCATAGGAGATTGATCCCTTCGTGGTGTCTTTTGTAGACTCTGTCCCCAATCAGTACATATCAGGAGGCTAGCCTTTGCAACTCCATTTGAGACTTCTTATTGCTATTCTCGGGATTAGCACCATCATTGAGGAAATTCATGATATCTGTGTACAACGGGGAGTTTGCTTGGACCTCGTTGATCTCAATACTCATGCAGTATGCCGGATTGTTTCGTCGGGAAATTTTGAAGGGCTTCACCATTTTACCCTCAGGCATTTCGACCAGTGAAGCGATGGTGGCTAGTGCATCAGCAAAACGGTTTTTGTCCCTTGGCATGTAATTGAAGGTGATTTCTTGAAACTGTTCAACCAACTCCTCGAGATGTTGACCATACCGTTGCAGAGTCGAGTCTTGAATCTTCCACTTTCCGGATGTCTGATTGATGATGAGCAAGGAATCACCGAATACTTCTAAACTTGTGACATTTTGTTGGGTATGCTCACTTATATCTCAGTTTCAATGTAATAGGATTGATTAGATTTGATTGATCCATCACCTAAGTTTTATTTCATGGACTTTAGACCCACATGTAAGAAGTATTTATACTTCATTTTTTAGGTTGTCCATTGTAATAGAATAGGTTTAGGAATAGGGCAACAAGATCAAGATTCAAGATAAATCACAAGTTTAGTTTGAGCCACGCGCCTATGCGCCCCTTCATGCTATGCGCCATGCGCCCTTTAGCGCGCGCGCATATAGCCTCGCGCCTCAAAGATCCACGCGCTTTGTTACGCGCCTCAAATGGACCATGCGCTCTAATGGCTCAACGCGCCTCATCATTGTTGATTTTACACACAGTGATTTATTGAAGATTCAAAGACTTGAAGAAGATTCAAACTACGCCAATGATCCAACGGTGGTTAAATAACACGTATGCACCCGCATCTAAGGACATCTGTCCATAACGGTCATATTTGTGTTATGTGTCTAACGGCTATAAAAGGACACGTGCTCCACTCAATGAGCGACAGCACATCCGTCCTTTTCTCTGACTCACCAAATTTTTCCAACGGCTAGTTTTTGGGGCTCTACTATAAATACCCCATAACTTCAACCTTTTGAAGTTGCTGAGTTTTGCTAAGAATTTCAAGAATTTCTCTCTCAAGCATTTGTTGAAGATTTGAAGATTGCCTTTGTTATTTCCAGAATTCTCAAGAACATCTTCATAACTTCATCCTTAGCCCAGATCCTCAAGCTATAACACTTTAGTTTTCTCGTGCTCTCAATCTCAAAGATCTAAAGAGCCTTGATACTAAAATCACACACGTACCTCTTTAAGTTTGATCACTTAGATCTTTCTTTAAGAGATACACCGGTTATTGTTTTGGATTTGTTCTTTCATAGAAATAGATCTTGAGTTAGTGTATAAGCTCAAAAGTTGTAATTTGTAACACTCACTCATTATATAAGATCTCCATTAGAAATCCAAGACTAACCATCTTGGTAGAGGACGTAGATCATTTTCCCAATCGAACCTCTCCAAATAGCTCTTGTTCATATCTTGCTATTTCCTTACAAGTTCATATCATATCTAACTACTTGCTTATTTATTTATTGTAGATTGATTGATTGAATTGTGTTGTGTTTGTTATATCATTTGCCTTAGTTTCTTATTTCACCCACTTTGAGCCAAAATACTTAGAGTGTGTGTGCGCCCCCTTTATCATACTTTGCGCCTATTTACATTACTAAATTCCGCTGTGCATTTCACTCACTCACTTAGGCGCATATCATAACGCTTACTTGATAAAGTGCGCATTTGCAATTGAGTTTATCAAGGGTACGAAAAGAATTTTAAAACAGCTATTCACCCCCCCTCTAGCTATTTTTCATACCCTTGTTGCCCTTTGGGACCAACAAGTGGTATCAGAGCAAACACCTTTATAAAACACTTTGTTTTTCAAGCTTAACAGCTTGGGTGCTGATTCTAAATGGCAAACTCAAAACCTATGGCAACTGCAAACTACACTCACGTTCCGGTCTTTGATGAAGATCATTTTGACGTGTGGAAATTCAGCATATTGACTCATCTCAACTCAATCGATGAAAAACTTCATGACACCGTGGTTTATGGACCTTACATCCCTATGAAAGCGAATCCAAATCCGCGCACCAATGCTGTTCAACCAACCGTCAAGAAACCAAAGGAAGAATGGACTGAGGAAGAAACAAGAAGAGTGGCTAATGATGGCAAAGCTAGAAACATTTTCCTAAGCACTCTAAGCACGGCTATGAAACAACAAGTCATGCATTGTGCTACCGCCAATGAGCTATGGGATGCTATTGAAGAGCATATAGAAGGAGACACCGTCTGCAAGGAGAACAAGAAATATGAAGTACAAAAAAGATTCAACAATTTCTCTCAACTCCCCGGTGAAACTTTAAGACAAACTTATGAACGCTACCGTGAAATTATAAATCTATGTATTTCACTTGGCATGAAATTTTCTAACAAGGATTTGAATGTAAATTTTCTCCAAGCTTTTGGATCAAGATACCTACATAAATCCAGCGCTCTTGAAGACGCAGGAACTCTAGATGTATGGACTTTAAGGAACCTTTATGCAAATCTCAAAGTTTATGAGCTCAAACTTCAGAGAATTAGTGAAACTGAAGGAAAATCAAAATCCATAGCAATGGTGGCGCAAAGAGAAGAGGCGCATGTTTCTGCGCCTGCGCCTACTCATGATGAGAAGAGTTCCGATCCAAAAATTTCTACTTCTGAGCTATTGGACATGGACGATGAAGACTTCGCTTTATTTGTGAAGAGATTCCAGAAGTTCAGAAAATTCACCAAGCCCGGCTCAACCAACAAGTTTCAAGGATCTACAAACAGAGCTCCTCAAAAGTTCACGAGGAGCAGTGATTCAAAAAGAAAAGAAGACCTTGTTTGTTTTAATTGCAGGAAACCAGGACACTTTGCTTCAAGCTGCCCAACTCCAAAATTTGAATATATGCAGAAGAAGAGCAGCCATACTCCCAAGTTCACTCCCAAATTCACTCGTCACAAGGGAATGGTTGCGGAAGAAGAAGCACCAGCAAATGAACAGAACACTTGGATTGAAACAGACTCAGATGAGAGCGATGAAGATTCTGATGATGAACTCGTTTGTTTGGTGGCAAATGATGATGAAGTTGATACTTATGATTTTGATGATGACTTCTCCAAGGATGTTCCTGATATGAATGCCTTGAATAAACCTATCAAGAAATCTGCAGGTTTTCAAGAAGAGAAAAGGAGGAAAGGACCAACCATCAGCGAGCTCGTTGAACAAGGATTTCTCACTCCGGCTCAAAGCGATGGTGGATTGTTATTCTCACGATGTGATCTTAGTGCAAGGAACAAGTTGAGAAAAGGAGCATACATTAGACCCCAAGTTGAACCAACTGTTCCAATCTTCAAAATCAATGATGATGAAGTGATTGCTGAACAAGAAAAATTGTTCAAAAAGGCTGAAAAGGTAATCACTAGATTTGATAGTATGAAGGAAGCTTTAGCACTATCATGTGATGAAATTTCCCTTCTTAAGACCGAGAAATCTCTACTTAAATCTGAACTCACCCTCCTTAAGGAGCATATAAAGAGCATGACTCCTCTTACTGTTAAAAACACTTTTCTAACAGAACAGAACTCACTTCTTAAAGTTCAAAACGATGAATTGGTTGCTCAAATTACTGATCTTAAAAAGATTACAAATGAGTGGTCCAATTCTCGTGTCACTATGGAGAATATATTTGAGTCCCAAAATTCAGTGGTGATAAAAGTGGCTTGGGATTCTCTTCAACTAGTGACAACTTTAAATGTGATGTCTGTGCTGAAAGAGATAGTGAATTTACTAACCAGCAAACTTTTGAAATTCCCAAGGAAAAAAATTCTAATTCAATGGGTAAAGGACAGGAAAAAGTCAAGAGACAAACATTCCATTATGTCTACTCAACGAAGCAATTTGGGAAAGCTAATGGGAAAGATATAGCTACAGATGAATCATCCTCTAGCAAAATCCCTCTTGAAACAAAGCGCGCTCCTTCTCCGAGTGCTCATTATGCACCTAGAAGCCACGCGCCTCATCGCCGTGCGCCCTCCTAGATCAAGCGCTCAAAAATTTCAAAAGAAGGATTTTGTTAAGGCTAGTCCATCTGACCCAAAGAAGAATGCTATCCCAAAGAAAAGTAAAGAGTTTGTGAAAACTAATGTGATTGGTGGCTTTCATCATTGTTCCATTTGTGATTGTTCTGGACACAAGGCCGTGGAATGCCTTTTGCGATTCACTCCCAATGCCAAAGGACGTAAAAACCATAAGGTCAAGCAAGAGTGGGTTGTCAAAAGTGGCTAACCCTAGGACCCAAAAGGAATAAAGGGGACCTGCTTAAATGTCTATATTTCAGGTTCTTTGTTTCATGGCTGGATCTTCAAAAGCTAGAAATTATGAATGGATTCTCGATAGTGGGTGTTCAAGACACATGACTGGAGATGAATCCTTATTAGAAGATGTCCATGAAGAAAGAGGTCCCTCAGTAACATTTGGTGATAACAACAAATGTCAAGTTGTTGCATATGGAAAGCTCAAGAAAGACAAAGTGTGCATTGAAAGAGTCTCTCTCGTCGAAGGGCTCAAGCACAATTTATTATCCATATCTCAATTCTGCGACAAAGGATTAGAATGCCATTTCACCTCAACTCAATGTCTTATCAAGAATGGCAAAACTGGAGCTACATTACTCACGGGATATCGTAAGACAAATATTTACATTATTGATTTCCATAGTATGAACTCTAGTACTAATCTTTGTTTTGTAGCTAAAAGTGTGAGCGAAAATAGTTGGCTGTGGCACAAGCACTTAAGTCACTTGAACTATAAATATCTATCTAAACTCAGCAGGAATAACCTTGTTAAAAGACTTCCCAAGGTTGCTGATCATCATGACAAGAAGTGCGCCGTGTGTCAACTTGGCAAACAACCGAAGAAATCTTTCTCCAGCAAGACCAATCCTTCAACTTCTAGATGTTTGCAACTGCTTCACATCGATCTATTTGGACCAGTCACCACTGCAAGTATTCGCAAATACAAGTATACTCTAGTTGTGGTGGATGATTATTCAAGATATACATGGGTGAAAATGATGATCTCAAAAGACGATTGTTACGACATTTTGACCACCTTATTCAGACTGCTCCAAACCCAAAAAGAAGATGACATCGTTAGTGTTCGATCTGACAATGGAACAGAATTCAAGAACAACGGTGTTGCTCGATATTGCGACGATCATGGGATAGATCACAACTTCTCAACCGCTGGAGTTTCTCAACAAAATGGTGTTGTGGAAAGAAAGAATAGGACGTTGATTGAAGCGGGAAAGACGATGATAGCTGAAGCGAAATTGCCTAAGTACTTTTGGGAAGAAGCTATCAACACAGCATGTTTTACTCAAAATCGTTCCCTCATCAACAAACTTCATAACAAGACTCCGTATGAACTTTGGAGTGGTAGAACTCCCAACATTGCATTCTTCAAAAATTTTGGTTGCAAATGTTATATTCTCTACAACGGAAACGAACATAGAGGTAAATTCGATGCCAAAGCCGACGAGGTATTTTTGTTGGGTATGCCAAACATTCTAAAGCTTTTCGCGTTTTTAATAGAACTACATTAGTAATAGTTGAATCTGTACATGTTACATTTGATGAACATTCTCTCCTTGAGCCACATTTGGCTCCAAATGTTGCTGATGATTCTGTTGAGCTTAATGATACAGGTGCTCCTATTTATGTTGCTCCTACTCAAAATCAGAATCTATCAACTCAAGGAAATCCATCAACATCAGTTGCGCCAAACTCCTCTTATGGCGCGCCCCATGAGTCATCAGTTGCGCCTCACTCACATGTTGCGCCTCTTGATTCCTCTCATGCGCCTATATCTACAGCTGCATCTGGTGTAAACCCAAGTTTCAACTCTACACCAATTCAACCCCCAAATTTTGATGATTTAGAATCTGGTGAAGATGTACCAATTGAAGACCTTCAAGTTACTACGACTCAACCTAACTTACCTTCGGAAATTCATGAAGTTAGAGGTCACCCAATCAATAATATCATTGGTGATCTAAACGTTGGTGTTCGTACAAGGAGAGCTACAAACTTTGATGCCTACACTGCATTCATCTCTCAAATTGAACCAAAGAAGGCTGAAGAAGCGCTCCAAGATCCTAATTGGGTTGTTTCTATGCAAGAAGAACTCAATCAATTTGAACGATGTAAGGTTTGGACCCTTGTTCCAAGACCAAATGATCAAGGAGTTATTGGTACGAAATGGGTGTTCAGAAACAAGATGGATGAGAATGGAACCATCACGAGAAACAAAGCAAGATTGGTTGCACAAGGCTATAGGAAAGAAGAAGGAATTGATTACGATGAAACCTTCGCGCCAGTAGCAAGACTTTAAGCTATCAGATTATTTCTAGCTTACGCAGCTCACAAGAACTTCAAGTTATATCAAATGGATGTGAAGAGCGTGTTTCTAAATGGTGAACTCCAAGAACAAGTCTACGTTGCTCAACCACCTGGGTTTGAAGATTCACAATTTCCAAATCATGTGTACAAACTCCAGAAAGCTTTGTATGGACTCAAGCAAGCACCAAGAGCATGGTACGATACACTATCAAAGTTTCTCATTGAAAAAGGCTTCACTCGCGGTAAAATCGATACAACTCTTTTCATTGCCAAACATAATGGTCATAAATTACTTGTTCAAATTTATATTGATGATATTATATTTGGGTCTACTAATAAACTGTTGTGCAAGCGCTTTGAGAAACTAATGAAGAGCAAGTTTGAAATGAGCATGATGGGAGAACTCACATTCTTCCTCGGGCTTCAAATCAAGCAAATGAGTGAAGGCATATTCATCAATCAAGCCAAATATACAAAGGACTTAATCAAGAAATTTGGACTTGAGAACGCCAAAGCATACGGTACTCCAATGGCTACCGGCAACAAACTCGACAAAGATTTAAAAGGTAAACGTGTTAATCAAATGCTCTATCGAGGTATGATTGGCTCACTCCTTTATCTTACTGCTAGTAGACCTGATATTATGTTTAGTGTTTGTGTTTGCGCTCGTTATCAATCTGACCCTAGAGAAGCACACTTAATTGCTGTAAAACGTATTATAAGATATCTTTCCGGCACTGTTAACCTTGGACTTTGGTACACCAAAGATTCGAACTTTAAACTTGTAGGTTATTCAGATGTGGATTATGCAGCGTGCACAATTGATAGGAAAAGCACAAGTGGCACTTGTCATTTCCTCAGATATCGACTTGTGTCATGGGCGAGTAAGAAACAAGCTTCTGTATCTGTCTCAACAACCGAAGCTGAATATATCGCTGCAGGAAGTTGTTGCTGCAAATACTATGGATGAAGCAGCAATTGGTTGACTATGATATCATTGAAGAAAATTGTCCGATCTACTGCGACAATACATCAACAATTGCGGTTTCTGAAAATCCTGTCATGCACTCCAAGACCAAACACATCGACATCAAATATCACTTCCTCAAAGACCACGTGGAGAAAGTAAATATACATTTGGAACACGTGGGAACTGACTATCAAATCGCCGACATTCTAACGAAAGCACTTGACGCGAAACGGTTCATATTTTTGAGAGGTGAAATGGGTATGCTTGAACTAAACTAAATACATTACAGTTTTGTCAATACTACTGATTTTATGTTTTGTTTAGTTATATGAGTGTATTAGGTTCAAATGATAAATCATTTCAAGTTTCAAGGAAACCCTGCGCGCCCATTACCTTGCGCGCCATACACTCTCTGCGCGCCCAATACTTTTGCGCGCCCCACTCTCTCTGCGCGCCCAATTCCAACGCGCGCCTAGCATTCAATGCCTCTTAAGTCATTCTGCGCACCTAGATGAGACTA
Organism: Campanula takesimana; assembly: GCA_026119855.1. Taxonomy (NCBI): domain Eukaryota; kingdom Viridiplantae; phylum Streptophyta; class Magnoliopsida; order Asterales; family Campanulaceae; genus Campanula; species Campanula takesimana. The sequence goes on from JAOWBW010000023.1 coordinate 168,220, forward strand.
TGCGCCTCTTTATGACTGCGGCTCAATCAATGCTACCATATTAAATCCCTCAATGATTGATCGCATTCAATTTTTCACAAGTACCAGGTATGATTGTTCTTATTTATTATAGGAATCTTTGTCTTTTGACATTCCATTAATTGTTCAAGGGTACTTGTGCAATTGATTTTTCCCTCGTTTTACGTTTTTCAAAATTTTATTTTCTGGGGATTTATTTCTTGCACCCCAAACTTACACCAAAACAGATGTTTTTGGGGTTTGTGCAAAAATTAGTCAAAATTGCTCATACACTTAAAGGGAAAGTGGAGCAGTTTTTCCCTCACCCAAAATGTCACATCAAAGTACTTTGGGTCATTCAGCATTAAATAGCCATCATCTCCAAAAATCCCTCATAAATGCTTTGTCCTTTTTAGCCATGATGAGCCGAAATTTGTTTCCCCTCATTAAATGCCCATCCTTTCAACTTCTCATTTTTTTTTAAATTTTAACTCTATTATTTTCGTATTTGTGCTAATTTTTTCCCCTAACCTATATATTTCTCCCTCTCTCTCTCTCCCCTCCACTACCGTCTACTCTCTCTCTCTCTCTCAGTTACTTTCTCTCTCTTTCTTTCTCCCCATTTTCATTATTTCTCTCTCATTTTCGTTTCTATATATATTTTATGGGTCTTAAACGATCAACAAAGACAACCCAAGACGAAATGGTATGAATTCTTAACCCTAAATCTCCTATTTCTGATTTTTTTTTTCGTCTCTGTTCTTCGTCTTTTTCAAAAACCCGGATCATATTTTTCTTGATAAATCTTGTTTCGGTGATCCATTTTCAAAATCGTTTGTTTGGTTATGTTCGTTTTGTGATTTAGAATCTTTTAAACTAAACTTTTCAACGATCAATGCACTATATTTTGCGAATCTGAAAATCTTAGATTTTGACTTTTCGAATTTTCGGTTCTTTAAATTCATTTTCTGGATTTGTTGTTGAGTTTTACTTGTTTTGCTTTACATATTTGTGATCCTTGTCTTATTGCGGTCATTTACTTAGTATATTTCATAGAACCATATTATGCGCCTCGTATTTGTATGCGCCTACAACATATATGCGCCTAATAATAGTATGCGCATGCTATTTCTTATGCGCCTATATATTGTCATGCGCCTATTCTATACTTAGCTCATTTTATGATTCTATGCGCCTTTTACACTCCTAACTTAAATCATTGTTGTGTTTTCAGGATCCTGCTAATTTTAGACCCGGTGAGACGATAGATCTTGCTGAGCTTTCTCTTGATCCAATGGGGCTTGAAATTCTTTCAACCATTCACACCGCTGGACTCACTCCATTATTTACGCTGGAGCAACCATTCTATTCTCCGCTCCTTGTTGATGAATTTTTCTCACCAGCAGCTCTAGTTGAGACTCCAGCAGATGGATTCGTGCGTTACCGGATTTGTGCCACAGTTCAGAATATTCCTATCACTATCTCAACGGGCACAATCAAGAATATAGTGAGTTTTAGCACTACTGGCCCTCAGGGTGTTTCTGGTCAACCGAACTCTTACTTAGTTGCGGCTCAGAATACAGTGGCGCGTACTTATCTCAATGTCCCTACTCTTCTGAATAACATCAAGAATGTTGAGATAAAGGATGGTGGTGATCTGCTTGCTCATATAGCACATCTAGTTGATACTTCTATTGTATTCAAAACCGGCAATGTGAATAGATTCACCGTAGAGCAGTGGGAGTATACTGCTGCTATCATGGGAAAAACCAGATTGAATTGGCCTCAGATTTTGTTCAAAACTCTATCTGACCAAATTGATAAGTATAACAAGAACAAGTCTGAAGGGAAGACGAAGTTCAAAACCCACTGCAGAATACTCACGAAGATATTTCTCACTTATCCTGCGCTTGCTGATTTCCTCGCTCAGAACCCAGCTTATCAAACTACTGATGTTCCAATTTTTGGGAAAGACAATCTTGTCTTGAAAAAGCGCAAGAAGCGCATGGCAAAGCGCGCGCCTAGGGTAAAGGGTGCTGATAAATGGCTATTTTATAGTCATTTAAGGTCTAAATATATGTCTTTTTAGAGTCAATTTAGTATTAATGAGTCTCATATTGCATTATTTCACTTTACTTTTACGGATATAATGTGCGTGGTGTAGTATGGGTTTTGTGGACAGAAAACAGGTACTATTTGGAGCTATTTTGAGCTAAAGGGAGTAAAGGAAGGAAAGACGGGAGCAAAACATTTAAAAAGGAGAAATCAGATGCAGAAGTCAAAGATCCGACCGGACCCATCTATAAGACCCGGCCGGACCTCACCAATACAAGAACAAATTTCCAGAAGACAAAGATCCGACCGGGGCAAGGAGAAAATCCGGTCGGACCAACTGGATCCGGCCGGACCATTATGAAGACCCGCCCGGATCTTGACGCCTGTTCTGAAAGAGTGTTTCCCAACAGACACTCCTCTTGGTGGATGTATCCGGGAACAGACACTCAAATCAGTCCTAGGGCCTATATAAGAAGGCTACAACAGCCTTAGAAAAGATCCAGATTTTTTTAGAGATTGATTGTAAAGTTATTATAGTGAAATTCTAAGTATACATTATCATTTCCAGAATTTTGAGTGAATTTGAGAGAGGGTTCCTAAGCAATAAAGAAGTATTCTTCCATCATTAAGTTCTCCAATCTGAATAAGTATTCTCTTCTCTATCTTAATCCTTTATTCTTATTCTTGATGTTTTATTTAATGGCTAGTTAGTAATCCCCCTCTTTCTTGGGGTTGGATACTCATTGTGTTCATATGTTCATCATAATTTTATGTTCTCTAAATTCATTTCTCTTCATCTTTAACAATTTTACTATATCAATCTAAAACGCCTATAACCACGATGACGTCCTTGGTTATATGAACTCCAGTTAATCGAGAGAAGGACCTAGCGGTGAATCTCGATTAGCGGACCCATATAGTCAAAACTAAGTTCATTACTCACGAGAGTAGTGTAATGGCTTAGGGATGCTCCTTGAGTGGAAAGTGTGCCGATTTTCATAAGAAAACCTAATGGATTCTTACTAATTATGGTCAGCTAGAGATAAGCCGGAATGCCCGTTTGTGACAGGGCGGGGGGAAAAACATAAACGGATTTCTCAAAGAGTTAGGACATAATTAGTATGAGAATACAAACACTACTTGCTTGATCGTGAGAAGTAGTGTAGGCTAAGCATACCATCCTTGTATAAAAATGAACCCTTAATCTAAAAGAGAGCATAAATGAATGATGAATATATGAATACTTGAGTCCCAATCCCGGGAATTCCTTTAAAATAAGAGTTTTTCCTACATAAATAGCTTTTACTATCATTTCTATTTTAAGTGACAAACAAATTTTCCTACCCCCAATCATTTTATTTTCTTTACTTTTATCCAAAGCAAAAAAATATTTTTAGAATTAAGTTGTCTCCGTGGGATCGACCCGTATTTGCACATACTATACTATTAATAACCCGTGCACTTGCGGTTTAAACGTAACAAGTTTTTGGCGCCGCTGCCGGGGACAACGGTTAAATTTAAAAAAAAAAAAAGAGTTTTTGCTTTTCAATTTTCTGTTTTTATTCTTTTTATTTTTATTTATTTCATCATCTTTTTTTTTTTCAAAGTATTTTTCTTTGAATTCTTCTTTAAAGTATTTTTTCCAAAGTTTATGAAAAGAGTCCGGAGAGGTGACAATTACGTTGAATACAATCCGGAACCTGAGAGATACCTTAGAGAAAGACTTAGAAATTTGAGAGAAACTTTAGAGAAAGAAATGGTGAGAGAAAACAACGAAGACGGGCAAAATTCGGGCGATGCCCCACCACCTAAGACCTTACGGGAGTTTGTTAACCCAAGCACCCCGGGTTCTAGGACGCCCATAGTAGTACCAAATGCCGACGCAATCACATTTGAGATAAAGCCACAACTTCTCCATATGGTTATGAACAACCAATTTGGTGGCTCGGCACTTGAAGATCCGCACCTCCATGTCCAAACTTTCTTGGAGTATTGTGATACTACAAGGATTGTTGGAGTCACACCCGAGGCAATACGGATGCGCCTATTCCCATTCTCATTAAGGGATAAGGCGAAACAATGGTTGAACTCGGTCCCACACAACTCTTTAACAACATGGGACCAAGTTCAAGAGGCTTTCCTTGGACGTTTCTTCCCTCCTTCAAAAACCGCTCAAATCCGGACCAAGATCACTAATTTTAGTCAAAATGGAGATGAGTCGCTTTATGATGCTTGGGAGCGTTTCAAAGAACTCCTAAGGATGTGCCCACACCACGGGCTTGAAAAGTGGTTGATAGTGCACACCTTCTACAACGGTCTCACATTCAAGACAAGAGAGACCATAGATGCTGCTGCGGGAGGAGCACTCATGAATAAAGGAGTGGACGAGGCATATGACTTGATCGAGAGCATTGCCCTGAACCACTACCAATGGTCCAATGAAAGGGACCAACCGCAAGTATCAGCAGGTAAGTATAATGTTGATGTCGTCACTCTTCTATCTTCAAAATTTGATACTCTTTTCAAAAAGATAGATAGCTTGAATACAAATTCCGTGGCTAACATTAATGTTTTATGTGAACTATGTGGGTCAAACTCACATAGTAGCGAAAGTTGTGATTTACTTGACACTACTTCTAGTGAGCAAGTTAATTTTGTTTCTAATGGACAACGAGGGGGCATGTATTCAAACACATACAATCCCGAATGGAAAAATCACCCCAACTTGTCCTATAGAAATAACAATGTTTTAAACCCACAACCTTCCTCACAACCACCGGGATTTGTACCCAAGAATTTCAACAATAATGCTTTCCCTCCCCCTAAATCTAAATTAGATCTTCTTATGGATTATATGATTGAAAATAATAAGAACCAAGAGAAAATCAATAATGAATTTAGGGAAAATTTTAAAATTTTGAATGCTAGGTTTGATAACTTAGCTGCTCATAACAAAATGTTAGAGAGCCAGCAAGCTCAACAGGCCAACCTGCCGCAAAGACCACAAGGGAGTCTTCCCGGTCAACCTCAAAGGCCTAGCGAGCATGCAAATGTAATAGTTTCAATAAATAAAGAAGAGGAAAATGAAAGTCCAACCCCACCAAAAGTTGAGACTGAAAATGAGACTAGTTACAATAGATATTTTGAACCACCGATACCGTACCCAAAAAGATTAATAAAGAAAGGGGTTGATGAACAACATGCCGAATTTTTGGAAACATTAAAATCAATGAATATTAGAGTTCCTTATTCTGATGACCAGAAAGAAATACCTTCTTATGCAAAGCCTTTGAAGGAAATGATTTTTAAAAAGAAGTCTTTAGAAGAATTTGAAAATTTCACTTTGGCGGAAGATGTTAGTGCCATTTTACAAAAGAAACTTCCGCCTAAACTCAAAGATCCCGGCACTTTTTCCATCCCCTGTAGTATCGGTAGGATCAATATGGATAATGCTATGCTTGATTTAGGGGCTAGCGTTAGTATAATGCCTTTTTCGGTTAGTCAGGGATTAGGTGTGGGGGAACTCCAACCCACCACCATATCTCTGCAGTTGGCAGACCGATCCATTCAATACCCGATAGGTATTATGGAAAACTTGCCGTGTCGAATAGGGAGCCTAATCATCCCTGTCGACTTTGTGATCCTCGAGATTGAGGAGGATCAAGATATCCCAGTCATCTTGGGAAGGCCTTTCCTTGCAACTACGGGAGCCATAATTGATGTGAAAAAGGGTACTCTTACTTTAAATGTTGGAGATCAAAAAGAGGAATTTTGGAGGAGTACCCCAACCATTGAAGACTCTTGTCAAAAAATTGATATTTTAAAAGAAAATCATAAGGAAATTAATGTCATAAAATCTATGGATTCCAAAAGGGATCATATAGATGAATTCAAAGCTTATGAAAATTATTTGAAAGAAATAAAGGAAGCAAGGGAAAGTACCAAGAATTTAGACTGGAAGAGGGTGCTACATGATGAAAATGATGGAGATGACATCATAGAAAAACCAAAGAAAGTAGCACCACAGAAAATAACGGGATTACGAGCTTGCAAAGATTTTCATAAATTAATCCCGTCAAAGAATGGATGGCGCATATGTACTGATCATAGGGCCCTAAACAATCCACCGGAGAAGAAGTGGCGTATTGTCAAAGACAATAGGCCATCTCGATACCGTACAATGGCCATTCCAATTAACAAAAAGGCGTCGAGCTAAAGACGTTAAACAAGCATCATCGGGTGGTAACCGATGGATTATTTTGTTTTTTTTTTATTATTATTATTATTGTTATTATGTTCTGTTTTTCTAACATTTTGTAGGTAAAAAAAAAAAAAAAAAAAAAAAAAAAAAAAAAAAAAGAGGAAGAATTTTCGAAGATCCAATCGGGTCAACAATATAATCCGACCGGATCATCTAGATCCGACCGGGCCAAGTTGAAGCACCCGACCGGATCCAGCAACTCTGGAGATTCCAGAGAAAATTATCCGTCCGGGTCTGAAAAATAATCCGACCGGACCATAATAAATCCGACCGGATCCCCAGAGCGACCCGCCCGGATCAGTCGCATAGAAGGACATACCGATTCGCCAAAAGGTCAGATCTGTTCAATTGTATTCTCATTCTTCCCTTCTTCTTCATCTCAAACCTGTCTCACCACCACCTCCACCACCATTTCAGTGATAAGTTATTTGTTCCCCCGTCCCCATTTTTACTTTCTTGTCCAATTTTTACTTTCATGAAAACATTGGGGACAATGTTTAGTTCAAGTGTGGGGGGAGGATTTTAATAAAATTATTATAATAAAATTATTATATCCGTTTTTCTTTTTCTTTGCATTTAGTTAGCTTGTTGCTTGCATTTAGTTAAGTATTCTAAAAAAAAAAAAAAAAAAAAAAAAAAATTTTGCCAATGCTCCCATTGATGAGAATGTTATCTATACTTACAATTTGCCTAAGTAAAATTATTTCCTCTTAAACTTTACTTTTTGAGAGATTTGTCACAAAGAACTTAGGATCATATTGGATTGTAAATGAAAAATTTTCAAAATTTATATAGACTTTTAAATATTCTTGAATAGAAGCATTACATTATTAATGAAATTGTGGATATTAAGTTTGAATACATTACACTTGTGAAAAGTTATAAAACATCCTTGTATATACATTTCAAAAACTTTTACTTCTACTCTTTTCCAAAGATTTACTACATTGTTATGATCTTTAAGAATCACGAAGCTTTCCATTTCCACTTTTAAGACTTAATAACATAAATCAATCTTCTTGTATATCATCCACTCGAATATCCAAATGAATTTATCATTATAGAGTGTGATGATTTACAAAGAACTCAATTGCCACTTCTAAAACTTAATGAAATTAAATTTTCCACTACCTTCATCCGCCTTATTTTTTGTGATTCAAGGAGCATAACAAAATCTGAATATCTTTGAAAAAGAATAAAATCATGAGTTTAAGAAATGTATTCCCAAGCATAAAAAACCCTATTCACAAAGCACTCAAAGAGTGAACTTAAATTCTATTTCATACTTGAAATCCACAAGTTCATTTAGTTATTCCTATATGCTCTTGTTCAATAGTATTTATTCATGTTATATTAACATCCAAAATTCTTTATTTACTTTCCAATATCCTCTTATGTTCTTTCTCACAAGTTTCTTGGGACGGAAAATTTAAAAGGAAATGATTTTGTAAAGGCAATACAATATAACAAATATTCTGAGGGAGCATTGAAACCTTCTTTGATTTTTCAAAAATTTTATGTCATTTGTCACTCTCTCTTCTTCAAAATTGTAAGCTTGCTCGAGGACAAGCAAGGTTTTAGTGTGGGGGAGTTGATAAATGGCTATTTTATAGTCATTTAAGGTCTAAATATATGTCTTTTTAGAGTCAATTTAGTATTAATGAGTCTCATATTGCATTATTTCACTTTACTTTTACGGATATAATGTGCGTGGTGTAGTATGGGTTTTGTGGACAGAAAACAGGTACTATTTGGAGCTATTTTGAGCTAAAGGGAGTAAAGGAAGGAAAGACGGGAGCAAAACATTTAAAAAGGAGAAATCAGATGCAGAAGTCAAAGATCCGACCGGACCCATCTATAAGACCCGGCCGGACCTCACCAATACAAGAACAAATTTCCAGAAGACAAAGATCCGACCGGGGCAAGGAGAAAATCCGGTCGGACCAACTGGATCCGGCCGGACCATTATGAAGACCCGCCCGGATCTTGACGCCTGTTCTGAAAGAGTGTTTCCCAACAGACACTCCTCTTGGTGGATGTATCCGGGAACAGACACTCAAATCAGTCCTAGGGCCTATATAAGAAGGCTACAACAGCCTTAGAAAAGATCCAGATTTTTTTAGAGATTGATTGTAAAGTTATTATAGTGAAATTCTAAGTATACATTATCATTTCCAGAATTTTGAGTGAATTTGAGAGAGGGTTCCTAAGCAATAAAGAAGTATTCTTCCATCATTAAGTTCTCCAATCTGAATAAGTATTCTCTTCTCTATCTTAATCCTTTATTCTTATTCTTGATGTTTTATTTAATGGCTAGTTAGTAATCCCCCTCTTTCTTGGGGTTGGATACTCATTGTGTTCATATGTTCATCATAATTTTATGTTCTCTAAATTCATTTCTCTTCATCTTTAACAATTTTACTATATCAATCTAAAACGCCTATAACCACGATGACGTCCTTGGTTATATGAACTCCAGTTAATCGAGAGAAGGACCTAGCGGTGAATCTCGATTAGCGGACCCATATAGTCAAAACTAAGTTCATTACTCACGAGAGTAGTGTAATGGCTTAGGGATGCTCCTTGAGTGGAAAGTGTGCCGATTTTCATAAGAAAACCTAATGGATTCTTACTAATTATGGTCAGCTAGAGATAAGCCGGAATGCCCGTTTGTGACAGGGCGGGGGGAAAAACATAAACGGATTTCTCAAAGAGTTAGGACATAATTAGTATGAGAATACAAACACTACTTGCTTGATCGTGAGAAGTAGTGTAGGCTAAGCATACCATCCTTGTATAAAAATGAACCCTTAATCTAAAAGAGAGCATAAATGAATGATGAATATATGAATACTTGAGTCCCAATCCCGGGAATTCCTTTAAAATAAGAGTTTTTCCTACATAAATAGCTTTTACTATCATTTCTATTTTAAGTGACAAACAAATTTTCCTACCCCCAATCATTTTATTTTCTTTACTTTTATCCAAAGCAAAAAAATATTTTTAGAATTAAGTTGTCTCCGTGGGATCGACCCGTATTTGCACATACTATACTATTAATAACCCGTGCACTTGCGGTTTAAACGTAACAGGTGCTCAGTTGGTTGATGAAACCACTGAATCAGATGAGGATGCAGATGGCACAGAAACTGAAGCAGCACCTCGCGCAAAATCAACAGTTGTTCCAGGCGCAGAAAAAGGGAAAGGAAAAAGGGTTGCAGAAGGAACAAGCAAACCCCCTAAGTGCCCAAGGGTTGATACTGAAGAAGAGAAGGAACTGAAGCGCGCAAAAGAAGCCAGTAGACTGGAAGCGCAGAAGAAAAGGGATGAAGAATACAAGTTAAAACAGGCTGCTGACTTATCCAAGTCTGAAAGGCGCAAAGGTGCAGGGTCTAGCGCTGATGTACGTGCGCCTGCCACTAATGCCCCTCCTACTGTTCAAACGCCTATCACCACTCCTGCTAATCTATCTTCTGAACGTCAAAGTATTAAAGACCAAATATCATTTGATTTATTTGGTGACTTGAGTGATGATCCAGTTCAGGGGGAGCCAGATTCATTAAGGCGCAAATCACCTTCTGCGCCCCTTACTATTTCAGTGGAGCCTACTTCAAGTGATGAATATCTGCCTTCTCCTCACGCTCCTACTCAGACATATCCTACGCCCCATACTTCTCATGCGCCTCCTCCTACTACTCCTGACTTGAGTGTTGTTATTTCACTTCTACAGCAACTCCAGCAAGGCCAAACTCAAATGAACTCACAATTAGAGCTTCATACTTCCATGCTTACTCAGCAAGCTGATGAGATTGCTTCCATTAAGGGGGAGATGGCGCGCATAGACGAAAATATCAAGGACAAACATTTCCTGACTCCTCAACAATGGAATAACGCTATTGATCAAATGAATGAACTTTTCAAAGGCACTCTTGCCTCCCTTCATGAGCGCATAGACGGTGGCATCAAACTCACTGATGGCCAAGATTTCATTAATGCTATAAGGGAGGTAGAGTTGAACATAGCGGGTGATATAAGGAAGTTGTTTGAAATGGTGGCTGGAGATAGCCAAAAATTGCTGAGTGTTGTGGATAAACTCAAGGAAGTTAAGGATGAGCTAGAAATCCTAGGTTTAACTGTGTATGGTGCTGATCCTGGCGCAGAACCCAAAGCCTCTGAAACTCCTGCGCCCTCTTCCAGCTCTGCTCCTGGCGCGCATATAGATATCAATTCCCTGCTTTCAAAGATTGAAGTCTTGAAGGAATTAGTTGTCACTCACTTCAACGCTGCGCATTCCAGTGCAGACAGGCGCGCAGATAGAGTTTCTGCTGATATACTTACTGCTCAAACTGCTGTTGAAGCTAACTTTCAAGCCTTCACCGAAAACTTTTCACAACAGCAGTCTATCACTCAGCGCACCATTGATGAGTATTAAAACATCAATGTGAGCCATTTGCGCTATATCAGAGATGGTGTCACAGATACTCACGGTGTAATAAACCGTTGTCATCAACTTTCCAAGCAAATCCAGCGCTCCGTCTCAGAAATTGAAGAAGGATTGAAAGATGAAGACGCGCCTCATAATCCTTAGTTTTTTCTTTGATTGTAAGTTGTTAGATTTTTTTTGATAAGAAACCTTTCTAGTGATTTCCGTGCTTACATGTTTTAGCACCTCTTTTGATTTTGTTCTGTTCAATACTTGTAATCTGTAACTCCTACATCCCAAGTATTAATGAGAACAAAGCATCACGTTTATCTCAAACTTTGTTCACTCAAACTACTTGTTTGTAGAACAATGAATGTTTTGTTTAAAATCATATGCATTACATTTGAACTGCTTCATATTTTATGCATTGAGTTTAAATTTTGTTTAAACACATTTCAAAACTGAAACTCATATCATTCTGAATGTGTTATAAACTGTTGTTTCTATCTTTCCATTTGTAATGTTTTATCCTTATTGGAATAGATTAGAAATCTATATCTTGGACTAGTGTGTGCATTAACTTGAGACATGATTTACTAATATCATTTCTTTGGACATGTTTTTATCAAGTATAATGTTTGTCCCTGATATAGTAGGTAATGGCATCAATCAAATAGGGGGAGATTGTTGGGTATGCTCACTTATATCTCAGTTTCAATGTAATAGGATTGATTAGATTTGATTGATCCATCACCTAAGTTTTATTTCATGGACTTTAGACCCACATGTAAGAAGTATTTATACTTCATTTTTTAGGTTGTCCATTGTAATAGAATAGGCTTAGGAATAGGGCAAGAAGATCAAGATTCAAGATAAATCACAAGTTTAGTTTGAGCCACGCGCCTATGCGCCCCTTCATGCTATGCGCCATGCGCCCTTTAGCGCGCGCGCATATAGCCTCGTGCCTCAAAGATCCACGCGCTTTGTTACGCGCCTCAAATGGACCATGGGCTCTAATGGCTCAACGCGCCCCATCATTGTTGATTTTACACACAGTGATTTATTGAAGATTCAAAGACTTGAAGAAGATTCAAACTACGCCAATGATCCAATGGTGGTTAAATAACACGTATGCACCCGCATCTAAGGACATCTGTCCATAACGGTCATATTTGTTTTATGTGTCTAACGGCTATAAAAGGACATGTGCTCCACTCAATGAGCGACAGCACATCCGTCCTTTTCTCTGACTCACCAAGGATTTCCAACGGCTAGTTTTTGGGGCTCTACTATAAATACCCCATAACTTCAACCTTTTGAAGTTTCTGAGTTTTGCTAAGAATTTCAAGAATTTCTCTCTCAAGCATTTGTTGAAGATTTGAAGATTGCCTTTGTTATTTCCAGAATTCTCAAGAACATATTCATAACTTCATCCTTAGCCCAGATCCTCAAGCTATAACACTTTAGTTTTCTCGTGCTCTCAATCTCAAAGATCTAAAGAGCCTTGATACTAAAATCACACACACACCTCTTTAAGTTTGATCACTTAGATCTTTCTTTAAGAGATACACCGGTTATTGTTTTGGATTTGTTCTTTCATAGAAATAGATCTTGAGTTAGTGTATAAGCTCAAAAGTTGTAATTTGTAACACTCACTTATTATATAAGATCTCCATTAGAAATCCAAGACTAACTATCTTGGTAGAGGACGTAGATCATTTTCCCAATAGAACCTCTCCAAATAGCTCTTGTTCATATCTTGCTATTTCCTTACAAGTTCATATCATATCTAACTACTTGCTTGTTTATTTATTGTAGATTGATTGATTGAATTGTGTTGTGTTTGTTATATCATTTGCCTTAGTTTCTTATTTCACCCACTTTGAGCCAAAATACTTAGAGTGTGTGTGCGCCCCCTTTATCATACTTTGCGCCTATTTACATTACTAAATTCCGCTGTGCATTTCACTCACTCACTTAGGCGCATATCATAACGCTTACTTGATAAAGTGCGCATTTGCAATTGAGTTTATCAAGGGTACGAAAAGAATTTTAAAACAGCTATTCACCCCCCCTCTAGCTATTTTTCATACCCTTGTTTCCCTTTGGGACCAACACATTTCTTTCGAGGGCTGCTTCGAGCCCCGCTATGCAAGCTTCGTACTCAGCGGTGTTGTTAGTGGCTTCAAATTCAAGGTGGATAGCGATTGGAGTATACATGTCCTTTGGATCAACAAGTAACATCCCTATGCCATATCCATGCTTATTGGCTGCGCCATCGAAAAAAAGTTGCCACTTACTTTCTTCTGTTGTAGCACAAATTAAATGCTCGTCGGGGAACTGTACATCTTCCCCCTTCACTTCGTCACACGGAAATTCAGCAAGCTGATCACTGAACACTTTCCCCCTGATGGATTTGAGTGTGACGTAAGTGATATCGTAGCCGGCGAGCATGAAATACCATTTGGCTATTCTTGTTGACATGAAAGGCTTTTCAAAGATGTAGTGGAGCGGGTCCACTTTTGCTACTAACTTGATTGGGAAGGCTTCCATGTAATGCTTGAGCTTTTGAGTAACCCAAACCAATGCAGCACAAGACTTCTCTAAGACAGAGTAGTTCTTTTCAGCTCCTTGAAACCGGCGGCTGACAAAATAGATAGCATTCTCTTTTGTGGAGTCTCGCTGTTCTTGTGCTAACATAGCCCCTAGGGCTTCATCATTGAAAGTGAGATAGAGCAAGAGAGGCTTCTCTTTGTGTGGTGGAACAAAAACTGGAGGGCATGTCAAGTAATGCTTCACTTGGTCGAAGGCTTCTTGGCACGCATCGGTCCATTCTAGAGCCACATTCTTTTTGAGTAGCTTGAAGATTGGCTGATGTATTGAAGTCTGCCCATGAAACCTTTGATTTCTTTCTGCGTCTTTGGGGGAGGCATGTCAATGATTGCCTTGATCTTGGAGGGATCGGCTTCAATTCCTCTTTCAGTGACCATGTAACCTAGAACCTTTCCTCTGATGACCCCAAAAACTTCACTTTGCGGGATTGAGTCTCATCTTGTGTTGTCGAAGCCTTTCAAAGAATTTGCGAAGATCGATCAAATGTTGACCATTGGTTCCCTTCGAATGGATGATCATGTCGTCTACATAGACCTTGATATCTTTATGAATCATGTCATGGAATAGATCAGTAACAGCCCTCTGGTAAGTAGCCCCAGCGTTCCTTAGTCCGAACGGCATGACTGTGTAGCAGAAAGTGCCCCACGGAGTTGTGAAAGCTGTCTTGTGTTGATCCTCTTCGGACATGAGAATCTGATTGTAACCAGCAAAACCGTCCACAAATGAGTGGACTTCATAGTTGGCAGTTGAATCGACGAGCATGTCGATGTTTGGTAGTGGAAAATCATCTTTCGGGGAAGCTTTGTTCAAATCCCGGAAGTCCACACAAACTCGAACCTTGCCGTTTGCCTTTCTGACTGTCACAATGTTGGCTAGCCAAGTTGGATACTCAATGACTTTGATGAAACCCACACTGAGGAGCTTTTCAATCTCTTCTTTGACTTGTAGAGACCATTCTGGCTTGATCTTTCTGAGCTTCTGCTTTACTGGCTTGGCGTCCTCTCTGATCGGAATTCTGTTCTCCGCGACCTTTCTGTCCAAACCCGGCATGTCTTTGTACGACCATGCGAATACATCCACAAATTCTCTGAGCAGTGCAGTCAATCTGTCTTTGTCTTCCCCCTTGAAGAAGCTGCCAATCTTCGTTTCTTTCGGCTCTTCGTCGGTACCCAGATTAACAACATGCAATTCCTCATCAGCCCCTGGACCATTTTCACCACGACAACGAACCTGTTGAGCTAGTTCATTTAGGTATGTTATGTTTTCGTGGTCTATTTCATCATAATTTGAATCGTTATTAACTTGTTCATTAAGTTCGTTATTAGTTAATTCATCATTTATGATGTTTGCAATCTCGGGGTACTCAGAAATATCAAATTTTTCATTAGCAAAGAAAGGAAACACACGCTCGGCTATTTCCTCCATATCCTCTTGGGTGAGGGCATTAGAAACACTCTCGGACTCGAAAGTAAGTGTGAGCCGCTCTTCCTTTGTTGCTGTACGGGTGTAGATACCCCGGGGAACCACGGCTTGGCTAGAGCGCGTGAATTAACCTAGGATATCTAATTGTGTTTTAGAGTCGCCACCCACGTTTTTGAGGAACGTAAGAAAACCTAATGTTTATGAGCCTAAGTTTGATTTACGAAAATAGAGATTCTTTGGGATGAGGGGTTCGGGGTTAGGTTACGAAATGGGAAGTACTTAAACACCCATTTCGCCCGAGCAAAGTCGGTCTTATTTGTTCATAATTCACTTTTTAAGATAAATGTGTTCTTCCTATTAAAATGATGATAAAAAGGGGTTTTAGAGTTTGAAATGTAGGGAGATGACTCCTAGGCCAATTCAATGTAATGAAAGGACCATTGGTGTCATGTCCCAAATGGTTTTTGGGTGATTGCACATTTGATTGAAGAAGAAGAAGAAGAAGAAGAAAAGTGCTTAAAACATTTACCTATAGTATCCTTCAAAAAGAGAACCTCTTGTAAAGCCTTGAAGAAGAGGTTGAGTGCTTTTGTTGAAGAAATCCCAAAGGAAGGTCTAGGCAAGGAGTGAGTAAAAAGTTTAAAATGATGATTTTTCCAAGTCCTCCTCCAATGATGGATTGGAGGGGTTTTTATAGTTGAAAAGTGACTGTTTTTTGGAGCCAAACGGAGTCTCCAAGAAATCTTTCCCGGGCAAAATCATGTATAATGAGCAAGGGAGAGATTCTTGGGCAGAATCTGTAACTGACACGCCCCAGAAGCGCGCGCATCCCACCTAGGCGGCGGAAGGCGCGCGCGTCTGGCCTCAAGGGGCGGAGGCGCGCGACTCTGAGAAGCAATTTTTGACAGAATGGACTAGAAATTTAGAACTGTTATTCAGTTTAGTCCCGGGACTTAATGGAGTCCGTCTGGAACTTAACCAAAGTAACAGAAACTAACAGGAAACACTTAAAAGAGGGAGAAACACAAAATCAAGTGTGCAATCGGGGTGAGCGGTCCAAGGCGGGGTGTCTACAGAGCCCCTCGGCGGCGTGGATTGCGAAGCAAACGCGCCGACGAAAGACAGACATCCGCCTAGGACATCACCAAGAAAAGGAAAATACTCGATAAAAACAGGAATTTGAAATTGCGGAGGATAGAGGTGCGCTCCCTGTGTGAGCGACTTTGAGAGATAAGGGTGCGCTCCCTGTGTGAGCGGCTTTGCCAATAGCGTGATCCGTTTGCTGGAAGCGGGATCTGTTTGCTGGAAGCGGGATCTGTTTGCTGAGAGCGAGATCCGTTCGCTGGAAGAGGGACCTGTTTGCTGATAGCGAGGTCCGTTTGCTGAAGTGCGGGACCCGGGGGACCGTTTACTAAAGTGCGGGACCCAGGGGACCGTTTGCTGAAGTGCGGGACTCGGAGGACCGTTTGCTGAAGTGCGGGACCCGGAGGGCCGTTTGCTGAAGTGCGGGACCCGGAGGACCGTTTGCTGAAGTGCAGGACCCGGGGGACCGTTTGCTGAAGTGCGGGACCCGGAGGACCGTTTGCTGGAGTGCGGGACCCGGAGGACTGTTTGCTTTGAATGGATGTAGATCTTGTTTGATGATGAAGCAGTGATTGAAGTGCGGGACTCGGAGGACCGTTTGCTGAAGTGCGGGACCCGGAGGGCCGTTTGCTGAAGTGCGGGACCCGGAGGGCCGTTTGCTGAAGTGCGGGACCCGGGGGCCGTTTGCTGAAGTGCGGGACCCGGGGGGCCGTTTGCTGAAGTACGGGACCCGGGGGGCCGTTTGCTGAAGTGCGGGACCCGGGGGGCCGTTTGCTGAAGTGCGGGACCCGGAG
Organism: Campanula takesimana; assembly: GCA_026119855.1. Classification (NCBI taxonomy): domain Eukaryota; kingdom Viridiplantae; phylum Streptophyta; class Magnoliopsida; order Asterales; family Campanulaceae; genus Campanula; species Campanula takesimana. The sequence goes on from JAOWBW010000023.1 coordinate 184,868, forward strand.
GACCGTTTGCTGAAGTGCGGGACCCAGAGGACCGTTTGCTGGAGTGCGGAACCCGGAGGACCGTTTGCTTTGAATGGATGTAGATCTTGTTTGATGATGAAGCAGTGATTCCGTGGATCATCCCGGACCAAATTGTTGTCGTGAGTCGCACTTTGATGCTGACTGTTTGACTTTGACTTTTGACGGGGTGCGGGCACAGTTGACTACGGAATGCTTTGTGTTGGGGATGAATTGTAAAAACTGATCTTTTGAGAAAAATGAAAGACACCCTACTTTGAGTGGGAGTTTCTATCCTATTTTAGTTTTTAGACATGCCTTAAGGGCGGACCAAATTAATGTGTGCCCAGCTGGGTGTTTGATGTCGTCGTTTTGAGCTTCTCTTGTTGGTGGGATTGATCTTTCCTGTAGATAGAAGGCGTTTGAAAGTGCCTGGGTTTCTTTCTTGAACTGACAAGGGCATGTTCTGTTTCTGTCTGCTGTCAAACGTGCGCGCGTCCGGCTTTGGTAGCGGGAGGCGCGCGCATCTGGAATCGCTTGTCGAAGGCGCGCGCTTCTGGGTTGCTGAATTCCAGCCCCTTTCTTTTCTGAGCGGGGCACTCCAACAGCTATAAATTCAAATCATTTTCGACCAGGATGATCACACAGCAATACTCTGCATCCTTTTGTTTACCCTATACCTCAAAATTCTTGTAGCGATGGCCCCGATGACCTTTACTTTTGAAGTCAAGGTTTCCTTCCCCGAAGGTGATAAGTCCGTCCCCATTGCTCCAATTGTGAAGACGCGTCCTAGCGTTTTTTATCGTTTGGGAAGACCAAATGAGCATGTTGTTGCCGTGGATTCTGTGAAGCCGGTGGTCCACGTGAGGGATTATAGGCCTCGTTATTTGCCTAAGAAGAAGAAAGGCAAGGGGAATTCTTCTCATGTGTGGAAGCGTCCCGTGGTTGTTCCGGTCAGAACTCCTTCCGGCAAGGGCAAGGAGAAGGTTGTTGATGAAGCTCCGTCTCGTCCGAGTGTCTTTTCTCGTCTTGGTGGTCTCGAGAATGCTCCGCCTCCCTCCAAGAAGACTAAAGGCCGTCCCCAAAAGCGATGGGTCCCTAATCTGAAGAAAGATTAAATATTTCTTTGTACCCCATGAGATTGCAATTTAGAATAGACCACTTGTTTAGGATTTAATGTTTTAATGTCTTTTAATAGCTCAACATTTTCGTTGTAATGATAAGAATGATTTAGTGAAATGAATAAAAATTGCATCTCGTTAATTTGAGAATGATTTGGGTATTTGTTTATGTTTTAGACCGCACCCGAAGGTTGCCTACGTTCCTCCAGTGTAGAGGCTCAGGTCTCCGTAGTTCAAACAAACGAAGACCATTTTTTTTTTTTTTTTTTTTTGTGTGCACCCTGTTTTTTGCCTAGACCGCCCTTTCGGGTTTTCAATCTAGCGGGCTTCTTTTTTGCACGTGCTCTAATTTTTGCCTAGGCCGCCCTTGCGGGTTTTCAACCTAGCGAGCTTTTTTTTTTTTTTTTTTTTTTTTATGGTCTTCGTTTATTAGACGTAAAACCTCTTCAATTTGTCGAGCTTGACATCCTTTGGCAGCTGATCTCCGTCTAAATCCACGAGTCGGACTGCACCGCCGCTTAGTATCTTCTTGACTACGTACGGACCAATCCATCGGGGTCCCCACTTTCCAAGGGGGTTCATGGCATTAGGAGGGTGTTGTCTTAGGACCAAATCTCCCACACTGATGTTTCGGGGCTTCACCCTTTTGTTGAAAGCCCTAGCCATTCTTTGTTGATATGCCCTCGTACGTTCGATTGCCCTTAGCCTTTTCTCGTCGAGTAGGGCTAGCTGTTCATATCGAATTTCCATCCAATCTACTTCATTGACTTGGTTCTCGAGGAGGACCCGCAGGGACGGAACTTCGAGCTCTATTGGTAGCACAGCTTCGGAACCATATACCAGTGCATAAGGAGTTTCTCTAGTCGCTGTCCGTATTGACGTGCGGTAGCCCCATAATGCTAGAGGCAACTTTTCGGGCCAATCCCTTCCAGTGGAGGCCATTTTCTTCATAATGGTCTCGATTGTTTTATTAGCTGCCTCGACTGCGCCGTTTGCTTGAGGGCGGTATGGAGATGACTTGTGCTTAGTAACCTTGTATCCTACCAAGAGTGCGTCCATCTCTTTCTCGAAGTGAGAGCCGTTGTCTGAGATGATCTCATGAGGAACACCGTATCGGCACATGATGTGTGTTTTCACGAATTCGGCCATTTTCTTGGCGTTGAGAACTCGGTAAGCCTGTGCTTCGACCCATTTTGTAAAATAGTCCACGGCTACTAGGACGAAAGATTGTCCATTGCTTCCAGAAACCGATGATGTCTATTGCCCCAACAAGAGAAAGGCCAAGGCGTGGTCATATTGTAAAGCTGTGAGGGTGGAGCGTGCTGTAGATTGGCATGGAATTGGCATTTGGCGCACCTCTTGACTTTCTCGATGCAGTCCCTTTCCATGGTACTCCAATAATAACCCATGCGGAGTATCTTCTTGGCCAACATAAACCCGTTCATGTGAGGCCCACATTCACCTTCGTGGATCTCATGCATTATTTCTTGAGCTTCGGTCTCATTTGCACACAGGAGATTGATCCCCTCGTGGTGCCTTTTGTAGACTCTGTCCCCAATCAGTACATATCGGGAGGCTAGTCTTTGCAATGCCATTTGAGACTTCTTATTGCTCTTCTCGGGATAAGCACCATCCTTGAGGAAATTCATGATATCTGTATACCATGGGGAGTTTGCTTGGACCTCGTTGATCTCGATACTCATGCAGTATGCCGGACTGTTTTGTCGGGAGATTTTGAAGGGTTTCACCATTTTACCCTCAGGTATTTCAACCAGTGAAGCGATTATAGCTAGTGCATCAGCAAAATGGTTTTTGTCCCTTGGCAGGTAATTGAAGGTGATTTCTTGAAACTGTTCGACCAACTCCTCGAGATGATGACCATACCGTTGCAGAGTCGAGTCTTGAATCTTCCACTTTCCGGATGTCTGGTTGATGATGAGCAAGGAATCACCGAATACTTCTAAACTTGTGACATTTCTCTCGAGGGCTGCTTCGAGCCCCGCTATGCAAGCTTCGTACTCAGCGGTGTTGTTAGTGGCTTCAAATTCAAGGCGGATGGCAATTGGAGTATACATATCCTTTGGATCAACGAGTAACATCCCTATACCATATCCATGCTTATTGGCTGCGCCATCGAAAAAAAGTTGCCACTTATTTTCCTCTGCTGTAGCACAAATTAAATACTCGTCGGGGAACTGTACATCTTCCCCCTTCACTTCGTCACACGGAAATTCAGCAAGCTGATCACTGAACACTTTCCCCCTGATGGATTTGAGTGTGACGTAAGTGATATCGTAGCCGGCGAGCATGAAATACCATTTGGCTATTCTTGTTGACATGAAAGGCTTCTCGAAGATGTAGCGGAGCGGGTCCACTTTTGCTACCAACTTGATTGGGAAGGCTTCCATGTAATGCTTGAGCTTTTGAGTAACCCAAACCAATGCAGCACAAGACTTCTCTAAGACAGAGTAGTTCTTTTTAGCTCCTTAAAACCGTCGGCTGACAAAGTAGATGGCATTCTCTTTTGTGGAGTCTCGCTGTTCTTGTGCTAACATAGCCCCTAGGGCTTCATCATTGACAGTGAGATAGAGCAAGAGAGGCTTCTCTTCGTGTGGTGGAACCAAAACTGGAGGGCATATCAAGTAATGCTTCACTTGGTCGAAGGCTTCTTGGCACGTATCGGTCCATTCTAGAGCCACATTCTTTTTGAGTAGCTTGAAGATCGGCTCGCACATGGAAGTGAGTAGGTGCACAAACCGACTGATGTATTGGAGTCTGCCCATGAAACCTTTGATTTCTTTCTGCGTCCTTGGGGGAGGCATGTCAATGATTTCCTTGATCTTGGAGGGATCGGCTTCAATTCCTCTTTCAGTGACCATGTAACCAAGAACCTTTCCTCTGACGACCCCAAAAGTGCACTTTGCGGGATTGAGTCTCATCTTCTGTTGTCGAAGCCTTTCAAAGAACTTGCGAAGGTCGATCAAATTTTGACCGTTGGTTCCCTTTGAATGGATGATCATGTCGTCCACATAGACCTCGATCTCTTTATGAATCATGTCGTGGAATAGATCCGTAACAACCCTCTGGTAGGTAGCCCCAGCGTTCCTTAGTCCGAACGGCATGACTGTGTAGCAGAAGGTCCCCCACGGAGTTGTGAAAGCTATCTTGTGTTGATCTTCTTCAGACATGAGGATTTGATTATAACCGGCAAAACCGTCCACAAATGAGCGGACTTCATAGTTGGCAGTTGAATCGACGAGCATGTCGATGTTTGGTAGTGGAAAATCATCTTTCGGGGAAGTTTGTTCAAATCCCGAAAGTCCACACAAACTCGAACCTTGCCGTTTGCCTTTCTGACTGTCACAATGTTGGCTAGCCAAGTTGGATACTCAATGACTTTGATGAAACCCACACTGAGGAGCTTTTCAATCTCTTCTTTGACTTGTAGAGACCATTCTGGCTTGATCTTTCTGAGTTTCTGCTTTACTGGCTTGGCGTCCTCTCTGATCGGAATTCTGTGCTCCGCGACCTTTCTGTCCAAACCCGGCATGTCTTTGTATGACCATGCGAATACATCCACAAATTCTCTGAGCAGTGCACTCAGTTTGTCTTTGTCTTCCCCTTGAAGAAGCTGCCAATCTTCATTTCTTTCAGCTCTTCGTCGGTACCCAGATTAACAGTATGCAGTTCCTCATCAGCCCCTGGACCATTTTCACCACGACAACGAACCTGTTGAGCTAGTTCATTTAGGTATGTTATGTTTTCGTGGTCTATTTCATCATAATTTGAATCGTTATTAACTTGTTCATTAAGTTCGTTATTAGTTAATTCATCATTTATGATGTTTGCAATCTCGGGGTACTCAGAAATATCGAATTTTTCATTAGCAAAGAAAGGAAACACACGCTCGGCTATGGCCTCCATATCCTCTTGTGTGAGGGTATTAGAAACACTCTCGGTCTCGAAAGTAAGTGTGAGCCGCTCTTCCTTTGTTGCTGTACGGGGTATGCAACCCATTTCTCGGATCAAAGAAATCCTCGGATACTAAGGTCCCCTTCGTTGAATACCAGTTGTTGATTGGCTCGGAGCTTGGTGGGATCTCACTGATGGTTTCCTTTCTGACAACGGTGTCGTAGATGGCGTTGACTTGACAATCGTCCATGATGGCCAATTCTTCGAACATGGAGGCTAGATCGGTTAGTTCTTCCCCCACGGTAACCTCTACCTCGGACTCTATAGTCACTTTCTTTCCCCACCACTCTCGGGGTGACATTGGAGTAGGTTCCCTTTCTTGTGCCGGTATTTCACAATCGGTGAAGATCTCGAGACCGGGCTTTCTGACGCCCTTGTCATTAACCCACGGTTCGGGAAAGATCATGTACGGAACATCTTCCCCTTGGCGAACAAAATAACCATTTAGTGTGTTGCGGTAGGGTTTCAATTCAGGGATTTCATATCGTCGACCTTCTTTGCGAGCTTGGGTCCTTTGATTCTTGACTGCTTGTTCATACTTCAGGTCATCCTTGGTAGGCTCGTATCCCAGACCAAACTTGTTCTTGACAAAAGGAACTTCCACGGGGTGTAATATCCCTTATTGATGCTTCCCTAGTCTAAGACCGGGAAAGTGATTCATGTTCCTCATCATGCGGAGGATTTTAGGATTGCCGAGGGTCCATTGTCTGTTTCCCCCTTCTTTGTCGATGGTGTTGACGCCGGAGAGAGTGGCATCTTTTATCCCGTGTTGGACTTGGTGAACTGGTTGTCTCCCATTTCTGTGGATGGTGACATTCTCGGCCATGATAGTGACTATCTCGTCCCCATTTCTGATCTTGACACACTGATGGAGAGTGGAAGGTACCGCATTGTAACTGTGGATCCAAGGTCGGCCCAGAAGTAAGTTGAATGAAGCAGGGACATCAAGTACTTGGAATGGGACGGACATGATCATGCTTCCAAATTCGATATCAACTTCTAACATTCCCATGACTGTACGGGCAGTGCTCTCGTACCCTCTAATAACTTGGGCGGAGGGTCGTAAATCGGAGCTTTTGAGCCCCAGTATGCCCATGACTCAGCTCGGCATTAATTTGAGTGCAGAACCACTGTCTACTAGAATTCTTGAGATGGGTCTCCCCCTTGCCCTTACTTTGAGGTAGATGGCTTCATTGTGTTCGGACCCAAATGGCGGGAGGTCCATGTCGGCAAAAGTGATGACATTGCCGAAGTGAATGTGACCTATCATTGCTGTGAGGTCCTCAGGAGTCGTGTCGGGAGAGACTAATGTGTCATCCAAGTTCTTGATGACGAGGTCTCGGTGTTTCTTTGATGATGCAATAAGGTCCCAGATGGATATGTTGGCTTGCGTCTTCTTGAGTTGTGTTAACAAAGGATCTTCGGGTATGTCGCGTGCTTGCGATCTTTGAGAAGAGGTGCTGGTTGCTGCAGTATTGGGAGGGATTGTGCTCTTTGTTACTCGGCCACTGCGAGTGAGCACGTTCACGGTCCCTTGTAGCTTCTTCTTCCTATTCTCTAAGACTTCCCTCATAATCTCATCATAAGTCACAAGAATTATCAAGTTTATTCATATCATCGGAGCCCTCATTCACAATTGGGATCGAATGAGTGATTCCTTCAAACTCTCCTACCTCTATTACATTGACACCACCATCATTAGGGATTATGAATTCCTTCTTGTCTATGAGGTCTTGGATGGTGTTGCGGATGGAGAAACAATCCTCGGTGAGGTGGCCGGTGCATTGATGATAGTCACACCATTTATGGTGAGCATGATTGGGACGGAGCGGCTGTGGTTGCTTGTACCCTTGTAGAGGGGAGATTTGTCCCTTGGCCTTTAGAGCTTCATAGGCCTCGGTGATGGTCATGCCGTTGAGAGGAGTGTAGACGCGGTCGTTTTGGAACCGCTTGCCTTGTGGTGGAGGGACCTTCTTGTAGTTTCCCTTGTCAGTAGTAATGGCATTAACGGAAGCCTCTTTGTTTGAACTAGAGGCGGCCTTGTATCGGTAGGTAGGAGTGGCCTTCTTAATCTCCTTGAGCAAGTCATCCATGCGTACCCCCGCCTCATACATTTGGGAGAAGTCGGAGTAGCAAGCCCTACTTAAGTGGGTGCGGAGATCAATCTTGAGACATTTGAGAAAGATGTCCATTTGCTCTTTTGTGTTCGGCCTCTCAACAATATCAGAGAGTTTGTCATTCCATCTCCTTGTGAAGTCAATGAAGGACTCGTTGTCTCTTTGAGTGGTGTTCTCGAGCTCTTTCCTTGTGGGCCGGTGAGTGGTGTTGCCTTGATATTGATTCTTGAAGGCAAGCATAGCGGCATCCCAATCAAGACAGACAGTGAGCGGGAGAGTTGCATACCAATCCTTGGCCGCCCCCTCGAGGGTGAGAGGAAAGCATTGAGCCATAACTTTTGGGGAGACCTTCTTCGGAACCATAGCCCAAATGTAAGTCTCGATGTGGGCCATCGGGCATGAGTTTCCCTTAAACTTGCTAATGTCGGGCATCTTGAATTTGTCGGGAAGAGCGGCCATCGTGCTCATAAGGATGGATGACTGATAAAGGCTTGTGTTGGAGCCTTTTCCCATGTTGAGGCCGTCAAATTTCTGATCAATGTAGGCCATGATGGAATCGACCATTTTGGGGTCGTTGTTGTCGGTGCTTGGTCCCCCCACTTTTTTGGTACGGGCGCTGACATACGGGCTTTCAAACAAACCCTTGGTCCACTCGGATTCCTCATTGTGATTAACCCCCTTTGTTCTTGGAGAGTTTGAGGAGCTTGGCTTTCAGTTGGTCAACCTCGGCCTCGTGGGCCTCCCTTTGACTGTCGACATGAGCTTGCCACAAGGCTTCTTTGGTTTGAGCCTCGTTGTTGAGAGTGGTGACTTGTTGTTGGAGTGTTTGAACCATGGCAGAAAGCTGTTCGAGAGTCATGACGTTGTTGGTGTTGGAGTCGCCGTCCATTGATGATGTAGAAGCTATTGGAGTGATCGGTTCACGGACAAGCCTGTTGGATGAATCTCTGTAGATGCGGAGAGTACCAATCGGACCTATAATTGGAGAAGTAGCCCTTGTCAGTCTCGGTTCACACTTCCGGTCCATGAAGAGGTTGAGAACACACAGTTGGGCATACGACTCGAACCACATAAGAAAAAGACTCTTTTTTTATTATTATTTTATAAGTCGGAGGGAATGGGTCCCTTTTGGGGTTTCTAAGAAAATAATGGAATCGTCACACTAGTATATAGACCATCTCGCGGTCCCATATACTCATCGGATTCCATCACGTTTGTGAATCCTACATGTATCGGGATTAAACTAAATTAATGTAGTAAAGCATACATGCGGGGACGGATTTTTATTTTCGTCCAAAATAACCACTTTTGGGGACGGATTTTTATTGCGTCCGTTTCAACAAGTTGGCATGTATGATTTGAAGACATTAGTTTAGGGAAATCTCGGTACATGGAAACTGACTTGGTCACGGAGTGTTGGACCCTAACTAGAATTGTGTGGTTTGTACTCGGCTTGAATATGAGGCTTAAAGGTCACCCCCGGCATGTAGTCATGAACTACGCCACGGGCTGAGGTTTGCCGCTTCGAAAGAGCCAAGGTCGAGTGGAGCTTGAAACTTTCTAGGACGGGCCTCGACGGGTTTGGGGTTGGACTTGTGCGACTCGATAGTGAGCAGTTGATAAGAATTGTGCGCGTAGTGTGAGGTCCATCACGTGAAAATTTTTATATTTTTTTTTTTTGAAAAGAAAAGATAAAAAAACACATAAGCACGTAAATTACAACTCCCGAATCACCCGTGTGACCGGTAAATAAAAACATAAAATTAAACAGTCCAAGGGTTCAATTCTGTTCTGATGCAGGCAACTGTGCCCACACCCTACTGTTCTGTTCAGTCACTGAAACCTGTTCTTGCCCTGGAAATTGGCCCAGAAGTGCGCGCCTCGGGCTAGTGTTATGGGAAGCGCGCGCCTGGCGCATATGAACTGGGAGGCGCCCGCTTCTGGGCTCACCTGTCAGATTATCAGAAAACTTATGGACTCAGGGGATTGCCCTGGTCCTGATTGTGTGATGGAACCCCTGCAATGTTTGTTAGCACGAAATAATAGGAAGAATAGGAAGAACACATGGAAGGCGGGCGATTTTGGAATTTGACTCGGGACGCGCGCGCTTTGGACCATGAAGGTCCGAGGCGCGCGCTTCCCATGTCAATTTCCAGAATGCCCAAAAAAGTGAATTATGAACAGAAACACAAGTTTAACCCTCAAGCAGTCCCCAGCAGAGTCGCCACTGTAGATACCCCGGGGAACCACGGCTTGGCTAGAGCGCGTGAATTAACCTAGGATATCTAATTGTGTTTTAGAGTCCCCACCCACGTTTTTGAGGAACGTAAGAAAACCTAATGTTTATGAGCCTAAGTTTGATTTACGAAAACAGAAATTCTTTGGGATGAGGGGTTCGGGGGTTAGGTTACGAAATGGGAAGTACTTAAACACCCATTTCGCCCGAGCAAAGTCGGTCTTGTTTGTTCATAATTCACTTTTTAAGATAAATGTCTTCTTCCTATTAAAATGATGATAAAAAGGGGTTTTAGAGTTTGAAATGTAGGGAGATGACTCCTAGGCCAATTCAATGTAATGAAAGGACCTTTGGTGTTATGTCCCAAATGGTTTTGGGTGATTTCACATTGATTGAAGAAGAAGAAGAAGAAGAAGAAGAAGAAGAAGAAGAAGAAGAAGAAGAAGAAGAAGAAGAAGAAGAAGAAGAAGAAAAGTGCTTAAAACATTTACCTATAGTATCCTTCAAAAAGAGAACCTCTTGTAAAGCCTTGAAGAAGAGGTTGAGTGCTTTTGTTGAAGAAATCCCAAAGGAAGGTCTAGGCAAGGAGTTAGTAAAAAGTCTAAAATGATGATTTTTCCAAGTCCTCCTCCAATGATGGATTGGAGGGGTTTTTATAGTTGAAAAGTGACTGTTTTTTGGAGCCAAACGGAGTCTCCAAGAAATCTTTCCCGGGCAAAATCATGTATAATGAGCAAGGGAGAGATTCTTGGGCAGAATCTGTAACTGACACGCCCCAGAAGCGCGCGCATCCCACCTAGGCGGCGGAAGGCGCGCGCGTCTGGCCTCAAGAGGCGGAGGCGCGCGACTCTGAGAAGCAATTTTTGACAGAATGGACTAGAAAGTTAGAACTGTTATTCAGTTTAGTCCCAGGACTTAACGGAGTCCGTCTGAACTTAACCAAAGTAACAGAAACTAACAGGAAACACTTAAAAGAGGGAGAAACACAAAATCAAGTGTGCAATCGGGGTGAGCGGTCCAAGGCGGGTGTCTACAACGGGGTATGCAACCCATTTCTCGGACCAAGAAATCCTCGGGCACTAAGGGCCCCTTCGTTGAATACCAATTTTTGATTGGCTCGGAGCTTGGTGGGATCTCACTGATGGTTTCCTTTCTGACAACGGTTTCGTAGATGGCGTTGACTTGACAATCGTCATGATGGCGAATTCTTCGAACATGGAGGCTAGATCGGATAGTTCTTCCCCCACGGTAATCTCTACCTCGGACTCTATAGCCACTTTCTTGCCCCACCGCTCTCGGGGTAACATTGGAGTAGGCTCCCTTTCTTGTGTCGGTATTTCACAATCAGTGAAGATCTCGAGACCGGGCTTTCTGACGCCCTTGTCGTTAACCCACGGTTCGGGAAAGATCATGTACGGAACATCTTCCCCTTGGCGAACAAAGTAACCGTTTAGTGTGTTGCGGTAAGGCCTCAAGTTAGGGATTTCATATGATCGACCTTCTTTGCGAGCTCGGGTCCTTTGACTCTGGACTGCTTGCTCGTATTTCAAGTCATCTTCGGTAGGCTCGTACCCCAGACCAAACTTGTTCTTGACAAAAGGAACTTCTACGGGTTGCAATATCCCTTGTTGATGCTTCCCTAGGCCTAGACCGGGAAAGTGATTCATGTTCCTCATCATGCGGAGGATTTAGGATTGCCGAGGATCCATTGTCTGTTTCCCCCTTCTTTGTCGATGGTGTTGACGCCGGAGAGAGTGGCATCTTCTATCCTGTGTTGGACTTGGTGAACGGGTTGTCCCCCATTTTTGTGGATGGTGACATTCTCGGCCATGATGGTGACTATCTCGTCCCCATTTCTGATCTTGACACACTGATGGAGAGTGGAAGGTGCCGCATTGGAACTGTGGATCCAAGGTCGGCCCAGAAGTAAGTTGAATGAAGCAGGGACATCAAGTACTTGGAATGGGACGGACATGATCATGCTTCCAAATTCGATATCAACTTCTATCATTCCCATGACTGTACGGGCAGTGCTGTCGTACCCTCTAATGACTTGTGCGGAGGGTTGTAAATCGGAGCTTTTGAGCCCCATTATGCCCATGACTCGGCTAGGCATTAAGTTGAGTGCAGAACCACCGTCTACTAGAACCCTTGAGATGGGTCTCCCCCTTGCCCTTACATTGAGGTAGATGGCTTCATTGTGTTCGGACCCAAATGGCGGGAGGTCCATGTCGGCAAAAGTGATGACATTGCCGAAGTGAATGTGACCTATCATTGCTGTGAGGTCCTCAGGAGTCGTGTCGGGAGAGACTGATGTTTCATCCAAGTTCTTGATAACGAGGTCTCGGTGTCTTTTTGATGATGCAATAAGGTCCCAGATGGATATGTTGGCTTGCATCTTCTTGAGTTGTGTTAACAAAGGATCTTCGGGTATGTCGCGTGTTTGCGATCTTTGAGAAGAGGTGTTGGTTGCTGCGGTATTGGGAGGGATTGCGCTCGTTGTTACTCGGCCACTGCGAGTGAGCACGTTCACGGTCCCTTGTAGCTTCTTCTTCCTATTCTCTAAGACTTCCCTCATAATCTCATCATAAGTCACAACATAACAAGAATTATCAAGTTTATTCATATCATCGGAGCCCTCATTCACAATTGGGATCGAATGAGTGGTTCCTTCAAACTCTCCTACCTCTATTACATTGACACCACCCTCATTAGGGATTATGAATTCCTTCTTGTCTATGAGGTCTTGGATGGTGTTGCGGATGGAGAAACAATCCTCGGTGAGGTGGCCGGTGCATTGATGGTAGTCACACCACTTGTGGTGCGCATGATTGGGACGGAGCGTTTGTGGTTGTTTGTACCCTTGAAGAGGAGTGATTTTCCCCTTGGCCTTTAGAGTTTCATAGGCCTCGGTGATGGTCATGCCATTGAGAGGAGTGTAGACGCGGTCGTTTGGAACCGCTTGCCTTGTGGTGGGGAACCTTCTTGTAATTCCCCTTGTTAGTAGTAACGGCATTGACAGAAGCCTCTTTGTTTGAACTAGAGGCGGCCTTGTATCGGTAAGTAGGAGTGGCCTTTTTAATCTCCTTGTGCAAGTCATCCATGCGTACCCCCGCCTCATACATTTGGGAGAAGTCGGAGTAGCAAGCCCCACTTAGGTGGGTGCGGAGATCAATCTTGAGACACTTGAGAAAGATGTCCATTTGCTCTTTTGTGTTTGGCCTCTCAACAATTTCAGAGAGCTTGTCATTCCATCTCCTTGTGAAGGCAATGAAGGACTCGTTGTCTCTTTGAGTGGTGTTCTCGAGCTCTTTCCTTGTGGGCCGGTGAGTGGTGTTGCCTTGATATTGATTTTTGAAGGCAAGCATAGCGGCATCCCAATCAAGACGGACAGTGAGCGGGAGAGTTGCATACCAATCCTTTGCCGCCCCCTCGAGATTGAGAGGAAAGCATTGAGCCATAACTTTTGGGGAGACCTTCTTCGGAACCATAGCCCAAATGTAAGTCTCGATGTGAGCCATCGGGCATGAGTTGCCCTTAAACTTGCTAATGTCGGGCATCTTGAATTTGTCGGGGAGAGCGGCCATCGTGCTCATAAGGATGGATGACTGATAAAGGCTTGTGTTGGAGCCTTTTCCCATGTTGAGGCCGTCGAATTTCTGATCAATGTAGGCCATGATGGAATCGACCATTTTGGGGTCGCTGTTGTCGGTGCTTGGTTTCCCCACTTTTTTGGTGCGGGTGCTGACATATGGGCTTTCAAACAAACCCTCGGTCCACTCGGATTCCTCATTGTCATTAACCCCCTTGTTCTTGGAGAGCTTGAGGAGCTTGGCTTTCAGTTGGTCAACCTCGGCCTCGTGGGACTCCCTTTGACTGTCGACATGAGCTTGCCACAAGGCTTATTTGGTTTGAGCCTCTTGGTTAAGGGTAGAGACTTGTTGTTGGAGCGTTTTAACCATGGCAGAAAGCTGTTCGAGAGTCATGGCGTTGTTGGTGCTGGAGTCGCCGGCCATTGATGATGTAGAAGCTGTTGGAGTGATCGGTTCATGGACAAGCCCGTTGGATGAATCCCTTGTCAGTCTCGGTTCACACTTTCGGTCCATGAAGAGGTTGAGAACACAGAGTTGGGCACACGACTCGAACTACATGAAAAAAAAAGACTCTTTTTTTTATTATTTTATAAGTCGGAGGGAATGGGTCCCTTTTGGGGTTTCTAAGAAAATAATGGAATCGTCACACTAGTATATAGACCATCTCGCGGTCCCATATACTCATCGGATTTCATCGCGTTTGTGAATCCTACATGTGTCAGGATTAAACTAAATTAATGTAGTAAAGCATACATGCGGGGACGGATTTTTTATTTTCGTCCAAGATAACCACTTTTGGGGACGGATTTTTATTGCGTCCGTTTCAACAAGTTGGCATGTATGATTTGAAAACATTAGTTTAGGGAAATCTCGGTACATGGAAACCGACTTGGTCACGGAGTGTTAGACCCTAACTAGAATTGTGTGGTTTGTGCTCGGCTAAAGAGAGGCTTAAAGGTCACCCCCGGCATGTAGTCATGAACTACGCCACGGGTTGAGGTTTACCGCTTCGAAAGAGCCAAGGTCGAGTGGAGCTTGAAACTTTCTAGGACGGGTCTCGACGGGTTTGGAGTTGGACTTATGCGACTCGATTGTGAGCAATTTATAGGAGTAATGTGCATGTAGTGTGAGGTCCATCACGTGACAAAAATTTTTATTTTATTTTTTTTTTGAAAAGAAAAGATAAAAACACATAAGCACGTAAATTACAACTCCCGAATCACCCGTGTGACCGGTAAATAAAACATAAAATTAAACAGTCCATGGGTTCAATTCTGTCCTGATGCAGGCAACTGTGCCCACACCCCACTGTTCTGTTCAGTCACTGAAACTTGTTCTTTCCCTGGAAATTGACCCAGAAGCGCGCGCCTCTGGCTAGTGATGTGGGAAGCGCGCGCCTGGCGCATTGTACCTAGGAGGCGCCCGCTTCTGGGCTCACCTGTCAGATTATCAGAAACTTATGGACTCAGGGGATTGCCCTGGTCCTAATTGTGTGATGGAACCCCTGCAATGTTTGTCAGCACGAAATAATAGGAAGAATAGGAAGAACACATGGAAGGCGGGCGATTCTGGAATTTGACGCGGGACGCGCGCGTTTTGGACCATGAAGGTCCGAGGCGCGCGCTTCCCATGTCAATTTCTAGAATGCTCAGAAAAGTGAATTATGAACAGAAACACAAGTTTAACCCTCAAGTGTCCCCAGTAGAGTCGCCACTGTAGATACCCCGGGGCGGGGGGCCACGGCTTAGGCTAGAGCGCGTGGGTTACCCTAGGATGTCTAATTGTGTTTTAGAGTCGCCACCCACGTTTTTGAGGAACGTAAGAAAACCTAATGTTTATGAGCCTAAGTTTGATTTACGAAAACAGAGATTCTTTGGGATGAGGGGTTCGGGGGTTAGGTTACGAAATGGGAAGTACTTAAACACCTATTTCGCCCGAGCAAAGTCGGTCTTGTTTGTTCATAATTCACTTTTAAAGATAAATGTGTTCTTCCTATTAAAATGATGATAAAAAGGGGTTTTATAGTTAAAATGTAGGGAGATGACTCCTAGGCCAATTCAATGTAATGAAAGGACTATTGGTGTCATGTCCCAAATGGTTTTGGGTGATTGCACATTTGATTGAAGAAGAAGAAGAAGAAGAAGGAGAAGAAGAGAAATGCTTAAGACATTTACCTATAGTATCCTTCAAAAGAGAACCTCTTGTAAAGCCTTGAAGAAGAGGTTGAATACCTTGTTGAAGAAATCCCAAAGGAAAGGTCTAGGAAAAAAATGAGTAAAAGGTCTAAAAATAATGATTTTCAAGGTCTTCCCTCCAATGATGGATTGGAGGGGTTTTTATAGTTGAAAAAGGACTGTTTTTGGAGCCAAACGGAGTCTCCAAGAAATCTTTCCCGGGCAAAATCATGTATAATGAGCAATGGAGAGATTCTTGGGCAGAATCTGTAACTGACATGCCCCAGAAGCGCGCGCATCCCACCTAGGCGGCGGAAGGCGCGCGCGTCTGGCCTCAAGGGGCGGAGGCGCGCGACTCTGAGAAGCAATTTTTGACAGAATGGACTAGAAAGTTAGAACTGTTATTCAGTTTAGTCCCGGGACTTAACGGAGTCTGTCTGGAACTTAACCAAAGTAACAGAAACTAACAGAAAACACTTAGAAGAGGGAGAAACACAAAACCAAGTGTGCAATCGGGGTGAGCGGTCCGAGGCAGGGTGTCTACACAAAGAAGTTTATTGTATCTCGCTTCCTTGATTTCAAAATGGTGGACTTTAAGACTGTGAAATCCCAAGTGGATGAATTGCAACTGATTTTGCATGAGGTGCTTGCCGAGGGTATGGTTATTTGTGAAAAGTTTCAAGTAGCTTCTATTATTGAGAAGTTGCCTCCCGTTTGGAACGATTTTAAGAACTACCTGAAGCACAAGCGAAAGGAGATGAATGTTGAAGGCTTGATTCTTCGATTAAGCATTGAGGAAAACAATAGGGCTACGGAGAAGAAGTTTAACCATAGTGTTCCTAAAGCCAATGTAGTGGAACATGGCCAAAGTTCCAAAGGTAAAGGCCATGGAAAGGGTAAAGGAAAATCTGTGGCAAAACAGTCCCATTTGGGACCAAAAGGTGGTATTTCAAAGAGGAAATTCATGGGAACGTGCTACACTTGTGGTGGTGAAGGCCACAAGGCTGCTACGTGTAGGTTTCCTAAGAAACCTCGTGAGGTAAACATGGTGGAGGAAATCTCGAGGGATGTTTCCGAGATGAATCTTTGTGCGGTAATATCCGAAGTGAATTTGGTGGGTTCAAACCCAAATCAATGGTGGATTGACACCGGGGCTACTAGACATCTGTGTTCCAATAAGGAAATGTTTAGTACTTTTGAAGCTTTTAAAAATGGTGAAAAGCTTTTTATGGGGAATTCGGCTACTTCTGACATTAAGGGTCAAGGCAAAGTAGTTTTGAAGATGACTTCCGGGAAGGAACTGATTCTCAACAATGTTTTGTATGTGCCTGAGATCAGAAAGAATTTGGTGTCCGGTTCGCTTTTGAATAAGCACGGATTTCGTATTGTGTTTGAGTCTGATGTTGTAACTTTGTCCAAGAATGGAATGTTTGTTGGTAAAGGGTATGTAAATGATGGGATGTTTAAGCTCAGTGTAATAGCTGTTAAACCAAAGAATAATGAAATGAACAAATCTTCTGTTTACTTGCTTGAGTCTTCCCATTTGTGGCATGGTAGACTGGGACATGTTAATTATGATACTTTGTGTAGATTAATTAATATGAATTGCATACCAAAGTTCAAAGTTGATTGCAAACATAAGTGTGAAACTTGTGTAGAAGCAAAATTTGCAAGACCTTCATTCCATTCAATTGAAAGAAAGTGTGAACCACTCGACTTAGTCCACACAGACTTATGTGGCTTTAAGTCAACACAATCAAGAGGTGGCAATAAGTACTTTATGACTTTTGTAGATGATAGTACAAAGTACTGCTATGTGTATCTCCTCAAAAGTAAAGATGAGGCAATAGAGAAGTTTGTTCTCTATAAAAATGAAGTTGAGAATCAACTTAACCGGAAAATAAAAGTACTAAGAAGTGATCGTGGGGGAGAGTATGAATCTCCATTTGAAGGAATTTGTGCTCAACATGGAATAATACATGTAACCACGGCACCTTATACACCCCAACAAAATGGTGTTGCCGAACGCAAGAATCGGACATTAAAAGAAATGATGAATGCCATGTTGATAAGTTCGGGATTACCTTCCAATATGTGGGGTGAAGCTATGTTGTCAGCTAACTACGTGTTGAATAAGGTACCTCGAAAGAAATTGAACAAGAGCCCATATGAATTGTGGCATGGAAGAGAGCCATCCTACCAATACTTGCGAGTGTGGGGATGTCTTGCAAACGTAGCAGTACCTCCACCTAAAAGGGTGAAAATTGGACCTAAGACTGTAGATTGCATATTTATTGGGTATGCTCATAACAGTAGTGCGTATAGGTTTCTTGTGTATGAATCGAAAAATCAAGATATACACAAGAACACTATAATGGAATCTAGGGATGTTTCTTTCTTTGAGAATGTATTCCCGTGCAAGTCAAGAAATGAGGCAATCTCATCAACACGGGTACAAGACTCAATAGAAGAAGAACACATTCAAGATCAAAGTGAAGAGGTTGAGGTGGAACCTCGACGAAGTAAAAGGGCAAGAGTAGAAAAATCCTTTGGGACAGATTTTCTAACTTACATGCTCGAAAGTGAACCACAAAGTTATAAAGAAGCTGTGAATTCTTCTGAAGGACCTTTGTGGAAAGAAGCCATCAAAAGTGATATTGATTCTATTTTGCAAAATCAAACTTGGGAACTAGTGGATCTTCCTCCGGGAAGTAAACCACTTGGATATAAGTGGATTTTCAAACGGAAAATGAAACCAGATGGCACGGTTGAAAAATATAAGGCCCGACTTGTAATTAAAGGTTACAGACAGAAAGAAGGCCTGTATTATTTTGATACGTATTCTCCTGTCACGAGAATAACGTCAATCAGAGTTGTGCTTGCAATTTCCGCATTACGCAATCTTGAAGTGCATCAAATGGATGTAAAGACTGCCTTTCTAAATGGTAATTTAGATGAGGAGATATACATGGAACAACCTGAAGGGTTTGTTGCACCAGGGCAAGAAAAGAAAGTGTGAAAATTAGTTAAGTCATTATATGTCTTGAGACAAGCACCAAAACAATGGCATCAAAAGTTTGATCAAGCCATGATGGAAAGTGGATTCAAGATAAATGAATGTGATAAGTGTGTCTATACTAAAAACACTGAAAATGGCTATGTCATTTTGTGTCTTTATGTAGACAAAATACTTATCATAAGAAGTTGTGACAAGATGATCAAATCCACAAAAGATATGTTGAACTCAAAGTTTGACATGAAGGACATGGGAGTAGCTGATGTGATCCTTAGAGTGAAAATTTCTAAGATATCCAATGGACTTGTACTGAGCCAGGCTCATTATGTGGATAAAATTCTTGAGAAATTTAGCAAGGATGACAATGGAATAGCTAACACTCCAATTGACACAAGTCAACATCTATCAAAGAATAGAGGAGAACCCGTTTCTCAAACAGAGTATTCAAGGATAATTGGAAGTCTAATGTACCTAATGAGTTGCACAAGACCAGATATTGCTTACGCTGTTAGCAAACTGAGTCGGTACACAAGTAATCCTGGAGCGGATCATTGGAAGGGTATTGTAAGAGTGCTGAGGTACTTGAGACATACTCGTGATTATGGATTACATTATACTAGACATCCAGCTGTGATTGAAGGGTATAGCGATGCTAATTGGATATCTGATATCAAAGACTCAAGGTCTACAAGTGGATATGTATTCACTTTAGCAGGTGCAGCTATATCATGGAAATCTTCTAAGCAAACTGTTATAGCCAGATCCACGATGGAATCTGAGTTTATAGCTTTGGACAAATGTGGGGAGGAAGCGGAATGGCTACGCCATTTCCTAAAAGATATTCCAAGAAGGACAAAACCAGTGCCACCAATCTGTATACATTGTGACAGTCAATCTGCAATTGGTAGGGCACAAAGCAACATGTACAATGGTAAGTCAAGACATATACATCGAAGACATAATACCATAAGACAACTACTCTCAACTGGTACCATCTCCATTGACTATGTGAAGTCAAAGGACAACATAGCGGATCCGTTAACCAAAGGGTTAAATAGAGAGGTAGTTGCGAGATCGACAAGGGGAATGGGTTTAAAGCCTCTTGAGAAGTTAACTACGGCGGAAAACCCAACCTAGCTGACTGGAGATCCCAAGATCTAGGTTCAAAAGGGACCACCTAATCGTTAAAAGACTTGTAGCGTCACTGTGGGGACTAACCCCATACCCATTCCTATATAAAAGTGACATCCCGAGATGAATGAGGTTAAGCCAAATGGCTTTTAATGATTCTTATGAAAAGTAAAACGGGTTACTTAGGAGAATCACCTATGTGAGAGAGAAGTGTGGCCGCTTCGAGGAGAATTGTGTGAGGCTCAATTCTCAGACCCTCTCACAGAACCATGCATTGTGTTCCAGGGCCATGAATGGACACACTCATGAGAACTGAATTGTGTCAGGGAGATACCTCTGTAGAAGTATATGATTGGCTACACTAAAAGCTAACAGTTCAAGGACACCGCTTCTACTGATTAGCAAGTAGAATAAGTATACATCTACGAGGGAAGGTTCAAAGGGCAAACTCCATACCTATCCTATGCAGGTTTTCTACTTTTGGACTTATATCACCAAAATTCCCCATATTTTCTTCATGTGGGGAATTGTTGGAAAAAAAGGTGTATTTTTGCATTTTGTGAAGGAAATATGATTAATTTCCTTTTATTCCAATTTAATATTTCACCGTCCCCAAAAGTATAAGTACAATTTTATAATATACTAATATAATCATCTAGGGATACTTCCATTCATTTTCCCGTACCACAAATAATGGTACAATTTTTCTAATAATATTTAAATCAAGTTACTATTTTACCGTCTCACGAATAGGAGTAACTTTTCTATAATTTTTCAAGTCTAATTCATTCCCAGGAAGCTTTTCAATCTTGTTTTCATACGAATACTCCCTTCGACCCAAATTTACAAGTATCACAAAAATTGCTCAAAACACAATTTTAACAAGAACAAGTAGCGGGAATAACATATATGCATGTTATTAGAAGTAAGGGGGAGTCAATAACTTACCTAGTCCGAAATCAAAGTTACCCAAATTAATTTCTGATCGGCCTGGAACGCTCTATTCAACGCCACAAATATTTATTCGGGACCGGAATCACGAACAGAGGGATAAT
Source organism: Campanula takesimana (assembly GCA_026119855.1). Lineage (NCBI taxonomy): Eukaryota > Viridiplantae > Streptophyta > Magnoliopsida > Asterales > Campanulaceae > Campanula > Campanula takesimana. The sequence goes on from JAOWBW010000023.1 coordinate 205,280, forward strand.
TAAACTCGAGGAGTCGAGAATAGGGTAAACTTTAACTTTCTCTCTGAGACAGAGAAAGTACGAGAAGAACTAAGAATGGTTTGCCTTTCTCAGGCAAACAACACTTTATACTAACAAGTTTCAAAAATTGCCCTTTGGCCCCTCAGGTTCTAACTTTGACAAAAAGTCTCCTAAACTTTCAACTTTGACATTTAACCACCTTAATTTTCTAAAGTAGTTAAATAATTAACTCAAATAAAATAGCATATAAATATGCTAGTCAAGAATTTAACAAGAATGTCAAGAATTTAACAAATAAGTCAAATATTTAACGAGATTAAGGATGGGCGTTACAGTTCCTTCATGGGCCGACCAGCCCGCCCACAAGAAAAACATTTTTTTTGCCCACCAACTTTTTTCTTAGCTATTTTTTTCTCGTCAACAAATGTAACACTTTCAATAAAGGAATGTGGCACACTTTCTTTTTGAAATATAACGGTTTTTATTCAGAAATATAACCATAATTTTACAAAAAATATATTAAGAATAACATAAGATTGACTGCAAAACTAATGTTACATTTATAATAAACGAATGTAATTTTTTTTATTGTAACAGTTTCTATTCTGAAATGTAATATTTATTGAAATGTAACAGTTTTTATTCTGAAATATAACCATATGTATACGTTTGCACAAAAGGGATTAAGGATAATATAAGATTTACTACGAAAAACTACTGTTACATTTTATTATAAAAATTGTTACATTCATTTGTGAAATTTTTTTATGAGTAAAATACTTAATGATTTATCAATTACAAAGACTGAATGTAATAATTAGAGTTCTATAATGTAGCATACTCCCTCCATTCCATAACTATGTGCATAAAAGGAGTTGTGCACAAAAATTAAAGGATGAATAGTAGTGGAGCAATGCTAGTTGCACAAAATAAGGTCACAAAATCTTGCTCACAAGATGAGGTGGTTATATTTTATTGGTTGCATCGATAGTGAACCCGTCACACTCTAATTAAAAACACCAATAACATCATTACACCTAGGATTTTGTGAGCAAGTTTTTGTGATTTTTTTGTGCCCTATTACTCCCTCTGTTTCAAAATATCTGCCGCTTTAGACTTTTTCACACATATTAAGAAATGTAATTAATGCATGTTAAGAAGACCCATTTGCCCCTAAATAATTCAACTTTCTAGGTGATTAAATGCTTGCATGAGAGGTACTTTCACCATCATTAATAAGGGTATAATTGAGACAAAAGGGTAAAAGTGCATTGATAATTGTAAAGTGACAGATAATTTGAAATAATTTTTTACTCCTAAAGCGACAGATAATTTGAAACGGAGGGAGTATTATTCATAGTAGTGGGTAGTTGTGAGTGTGAAAACTGAAGTAGGAGAGAGAATATAGGGGTAGGTGGCGTTTGTTTTTTTAAGTGTTAAGTCCTGAAATCTGATTTCACATCTGAATATGGCTGAATTGATAAGAGGCAGCGTCTGAAGTCTGATTTCTGAATTAGTCAAGCTGTTTGATTATCCATCTGAATTCATCTTCTGAATGAGTCTGTTTTACCATTTTTATCCTTTAAAATATTATATAATTGTCAGAATTAATAAGAAGTGTTGAATGTCATTAATATTGTCGCATTTTAACAAAATTTTTTTTATCAAATCACTAGTATAAACTTCATGAATAAAAAAACCAAATCTCAGATTTAAAAATAGAAACACAAACCTTCAAAAAAAAATATTATACACCTTCTATTTCACTTGATATATGATTTCAATAAATTTGGCTACACTTTGACCAAGTCTTTTAAAGAAGCGTTAATGACAATTTAGGGTCTGAAATGTATAGGGGGTCTTCGGCGGGAGGCCTGACCTTTTTTATTCTACACATCAGGGCTTGACATGCCAAATTCTCATCAATTAAGAGTTTTTTGATGGAATTTGTTAGAAAAGTCAGTTAAATCAACAAAACGGACGAATTTGTAACTGATATCAGGTTTTAGGGGCTTTAGTGAATATATAGAAACTTAAAGGGTAAAAAATTAAGTGTACACTATTTTATGCATATTCTTAAAGTTAAAAAAATAATTTTTTTTTCAAATAATCAGAATTAAAGGATATTAATAAAATTATATAATATTTAAATATTTTAAAAAAATAAATTGTTTAGAATAAAAAGTCTATTTTTCGTCAATTACATTTGACCCTTGTATTTTTATGAAATTTTGCTTCACACTCGAAAAATATTACTTCTTATTAAATTTAATAACAAATACGCATAAATATAATTTATATTCACTTTATAATTTTTCAACTATACAATACGTAGTGAAAATATATATATATATATATATGTATAGTGACAATTGTTTTCTAAAGCAACATACTTTTATTTTGGGATTTTTTTTTTTTCGAAAACAGACATTTGGGAGGAGGGAGCTATTCTTTTCTTCATCCTAACCTTATTCTGCTTTCGATTTTTCTTGATTTTTTTTTCACACTATTTAAGGCCATATTCTCTCATTTTGCTTGATTTATTGTTGATATAATAATAAAGTAATATTTTTTATTTAATTTAAATTTATTATATAAAAATATGCATAATATATATATATATATATATATATATATATATATATATATATATATATATATATATATATACTGATTAAGATTAAGCTAAAGTCCTTATTTTTTTTATATATTTAAATAACATATAATTTTATTAATATTATTTAATTCTGATTATTTGAAAAAAAAAATCTTTTTTTTTAACTTTAAGAATATGCATAAAATATTTTACATTTTAATTTGTTTACCCTTTAAGTTTCTATATATTCACTAAATCCCCTAAAACCTGATATCAGTTACAAATCAGTCCATTTTGTTGATTTAACTGAATTTTCTAACAAATTCCGTCAAAAAGCCTTTAACTGGAAAGAATTTGACATGTCGAGCCATGATGTGTAGAATAAAAAAGGTCAGGCCCCCCGCCGAAGACCCCCTACATTTCAGGTCCTAAATTGTTATTAACCCTTTAAAGAAACATAATGATTGTAATAAAAATTTAAGTATTGTTATCGTATCATGATTAATAATATTCCCAATAATAATTTCTAGATTTACACTGGTATAATTTTTTTATTCAAATTATTAATTAAAGTATAATAAAAGCTACAAAATTTTATTTCGAACGGGACAAAGAAAGTATATAGTACACATTAGTAATAGAAACAAGCATATAAATTTTATAGGTACAGAGTATATACAAATTAAATTCATTATCTCCTGGGTTTTATTTATTTATTTTTATCTCCATGTTGGAGGAAGAGAGGACTGAGGAGAGAGGAATGTTGAGGGATAAGAAATGAGAAAGGTAGTGCTGGAATTTATGAAATACAATAGGGATAGTTTTGTCCAAATTTGATTCAGAGGCAAATAAGTCTTGGTTTTATGTCTGAACACTTCAGAGGTAAATAAGTGGCTATCGTCTGATTCAGATCGGAAAAAACAAACACACTTAATGCTTCAATGTCTGACTATCTCAGACAATCAAACCCATTTCAGATCTGAATTCAAAGGCCGTAGAGAATTGTGGGTTGATTGGTGTTGTGAGTATAAAAGTAAAGTAGGAGAGAGAATGAGTAAAAGGAATTGTAAAGATTTTTTGCCATTTTACGAAAGTGTGACTTATCAATAAGACGCCAAAAAAAAAAAGAAATTTGTGCACATAGTTATGGGACGAATGGAGTAGTATTTTTGTACCAAAATATTGTGAATTTTTTTATTGGTAAAACACTTATTGATTTATCGATTAAAAAAGGTTGAATATAACAATTGAAATTATGTAAGTAACATAATAGTTTTGCATTAAAAAAAACAAAAAAAAAATTGATTGTATTATTTAGAGAAAGTAACAATTGAAATACAACCGATTAATTATATACATGAATTCTTACTATTTTTTTTTTAAAAGTATCATTTACTTGATAAAAATGTTACATTATTCATTTATATAACAAATTATATTTTATATATATCTGTTATATTTTAATTATAACTTTCTCTTACAAAAACACTATCAGACTATTTAATTTTTTCTGTAAGAGTCTCATTCTTAAAATAGCAAAGAATCTTTACTATTCATTCCACTCATTCTCTTTCCTATTTTACTTTTATACTCACAACACCAATCAACTTACTATTTCCTCCCACTCGTTCTCTCTCTTACTTTACTTTTACACTCACAACACTTACATCACTTCCACTATTTCTTAATCTCCGTGCAAATGGGAAGTATGACTCTTACTCCGGGACGAAGGATGTAATATATATATTTAAAATTTGCACATTATTATGAAATGAAATTATTATGAAATGGAAGAAGTAAATTACTCTCTCCGTTCCGGAGTAAGAGTCATACCTCTCATTTGCACGAAGATTAAGAAATTATGGAAGTAAAGTAAGTGTTGTGAGTGTAAAAGTAAAGTATGAAAAAGAATGAGTGGGAAGGAATAGTAAGTTGATTGGTATTGTGAGTGTAAGTAGTAGAGAGAATGAGTGAGATAAATAATAAATATTCTTTGTTATTTTAAGAAATAGACTCTTATTCTTGAACGTATAAAAATGGAAATGAGAACTCCTACTTAAGAATGGAGTGAGTAATTTTTTTGGGATAGATCAAATTCGACTACGGAGTTTCTTTTTGTCAGGAAAGAAAGTGATCAAAGGATGACCCACAACGACTTCCGTTGGCCCTTAGCTTTTGTTTTTGTTTCTTTGTTCAGTGAAATACTTTGAGTGGCCTATGATTAAAGGCGATCTGAAACTTTTGATTCGGTTGGTTTTTTTTTTTTTTATATAACAAATAACGCCATATTATGTTATTAAAAACATAGGCTCAGAACCTATAAAGTTGTGGTACATTTTCTTAACAAATGTCACATTTTTATGCACTAAATGAATTACACTCCTATCTACTTTACTAACAAAAGCTTTATTACATTGCGTTATGAGAGAATGAATATCCAAAAAGATAGACTCTAGTGAAACATCGTTGCAAGTTGGGGATTTGATGTAATCTCGGGCTTGCGTTGAGTCCGTCAAAATCAGGATGTCCAAGTAGGAGTTGTGCAATGTCCACTCTAGCCCTTTTCATATAGCTAAACTTTCTGCTTGAATTGAATAAGGGGTGATTTTTAAATTAATTTTCTATATTACATTTTTCTCATTAAAATTTAATTAAAGTGGAAAAGAAAGTTAAATAACACATTTATTTTAGAACAAATATAAAAAAAAATCGTATTATCTTATAATAAATGTCGTATTTGACTCATTAACATTTATAATTTTTTTTTTTTAATTTGTTTGCTTATTATTATTTTTTTAACAATATTTTAACTAGGAAGTAGGGAGAAAGCTCAAAGTCAAAACTTCACATATTCATGTGAGGCTTTACCCTATACTCCCTCGCAAAATTTTGGGAAAAACGCATTTTTTCAAACGCTTAGGAAAAACATGTTTTTAAAAAAACGCGGTGGCATTTTTGTAAATAATCAGAACTTTTCAACGGTTCTGGATATAATTATAAAACCTTCTGGATATGATATTGATAGCCAGAACCTTTGAAAGTGATAGCCAGAAAGGTCATTTTTGTAAATAATCGGAACTTCTCAACAGTTCTGAATATCAATATAAAGGCTTCTGGATATGAGATTGATAACCAGAACTTTTGAAAGTGATAGCCAGAAAGTGATAGCCAGATGGGTCCTGGATATCAATATAAAGCCTTCTCGATATGAGATTAATAAGCAGAACCTTTGAATGTGATAGCCAGAACCTTTGAAAGTGATAGCCAGAACCTTTGAAAGTGATAGCCAGAAGGGTTCTGGATATTAATATAAAGTCTTATGGATATCAATATAAAGTCTTCTGGAGGTTTTGAAAAACACGTTTTTCCTAACCATTAGGAAAAACGCGTTTTACAGGAGACCAACCCATACTCCCTCTGTCCCACAGAATACTCTGTGTTTAAAACGAATTTAAAGAAAATTTGACAGATGTTGTGATGATGTATTTAATATCTTAGAAATTGGATTTTACTTCTAGAATTTCTAATTTCATGAGTCGGCATAAGAGCCGTGTGGGCGTGGGTTGGTTCATTCTGTTTATTTTGGTACGCTTGTTTGACTCATTTTGTTTCCTAGCGAAGACGATGACAAATGGAGAATTGGATCCCGACCCTAACCTTGGTTCCACATAGAAAATTTGGAGGGAAACTAGTTCTTCCATAAGTTATAAAAATTCCTGTTTTTATAAGGTTCGTGGTTTAGGGTTTAGGGTTTAGGGTTTAAGTTTTAAGGTTTAAGGGTTAAAAACAGGACTTTTTATAACTTATGGAGGAACTAGTTTCTCCCTAAACCAACTCGGTTGCATATTTGTTGTTATGTATGGTACGGCATAATTCTCTCTCAAAGATTGTTAGGAGATTGAGAGATATACTCAATCTCCATATCAATTAAAGAATATTTATTTACCTACTCAACATAGAATAGTTACCTAGTTTGGAGTATTTCTAATTAGGAAATAGATATGTTATTAGAATGATCTCTTAATTCTAATAACATATCTATTTCCTAATTAGAAATACTCCAAACTAGGTAACTATTCTAAGTTTACTAGGTAACTAAATATTCTTTAATTGATATGGAGATTGAGTATATCTCTCAATCTCCTAAAACGTGAGTAAGTGTCGTTCACTTTAAAAATGAAAAAAAAGAGAGCAACATGTCGGCGTTGCGAGAAGAGCAACATGTCAGCGTTGCAAGAAAACTAAAATATCGGCGTTGCAAATAGAGCAACATGTCGAAGAAGGAAATAAATTAGAGTTGCAAAAGTGCAACTTGTCAAAAGAAGATGAAGATCACGACATGCAGCAAGAATGGTCAGAATGATCCAGTTTAAACAAACGCAACAACCAGCAGCAGCAAGATGTTCGGCCAGATGTGCTGCCTGATGTTCTCACACCTGCGTCAACAACTGTTGGTACAATAACTGCTTATGTCGTTGAAGAAATTAGAATTTTATTTTATTTTTCAATTTAGTTATTTTTTTGCAAGTTGAAAATCTACTTTGTAGATCTTTCAACTTGAGGGGGGGGGGGGTGTTAGGAGATTGAGAGATATACTCAATCTCCATATCAATTAAAGAATATTTAGTTGCCTACTCAACTTAGAATAGTTACCTAGCTTGGAGTATTTCTAATTAGGAAATAGATATGTTATTAGAATCAGAAGATCTCTTAGAATCCTTATAGAATTACGACTCATATGTTTTAGGTATAAATATGAGTACCTTAACTTTGTAAACTTTGACACGGAAGAGGTAACAATCAGGCTTTAGCCTGGTGGCCAGAGCTCATGGCTTCCAACCTGGAGGTCATAGGTTCGATCCCCCCTCCCCCCAGAAGTTAGAGAGAAGTTTTTCTCTCCCTAGGATTTGTCTCCTAGGCGCTTCTGCTGATGATTATGTATTGAGTTCAACTATGAATTAAATTTGAAAACAAAAATTTTTGAAAAAAAAAATAAAAATTTGAGACGAAAGAGGTGGTCTCTTGTGAGAACACCTAAATTCGTCTCATAGAAGAGACGGACCCATGGGGCATAACCTGCCACATGGCAACCACCCATTGGCCAATTTTATTTTATTTTATTATTATTTTTTGCTTTTTTTTTTTTTAGTTTTTATATTTTTTTTTCGGCTTTTCTGTCGTTTACCAAAACTAATAGTTACCATAACTTAATGTAATGACTGTATACATATAAAATAACATTGTTTATAAGTAAACGTAACACCTGTTTTACAAAAACAAAATCTCGTTTTACCAATTTTTTCAAATGTAATACTAACTATAATTACGTGTAACCCAAATAATATCTAAATGTAATTATCATTTATACTGAAATGTAATAGTGCTTTTGCAAAAATATAAAATATTGTGTATTTTGATTTAATTTTTTGAAAGAAAGTAACATTTGAAAAGTAACAACTCATATACATGAATGTAATTGTTTGTACAAGTAAATATAACACTTTAATAAAAGAAATTATAACATATTTCTATAGATAATGTAATACTTTTACATGTAGTACTAATCAAGTGTTTTTAGCTCTAAAAATGTAAATGGTTGAATTATTAGGTTTTCTATACATATGTGTTACAATTATGTATAAACACTGTTACATATAAGTAACACGTTCGTTACATTTTAGTTGTAATAAGTATTACTTTTGGCAAATGAAGAAAACATAAAAAAACACTGTTACTTTTCTGTATATATGTATTACTTTTAGTATACAAACTGTTACATATAAATAACACGGTTGTTACATTTAGTTATAGTAACAATTACTTTTGACAAACCAAAAAAATAAAATAAAAAAAGGCCTGTGGGTCATTGATCCGGGTCATGGGTCAAAAATGACCCGTCTCTACTATGAGACGGGTCATGGTATTCTCATACAAGTTTTTGTCGAGACGGAATAATAAAGAAATTATCTTATACGTTCTCCATATTTTATCAAAGATGCAATTTTTAAACACCAAAACTAAAAATTATAGTCTTTCTTGTCCCAAACTAATTACTATTCAAATTGAATATGTTGAGATTAAAAAAATATGTTGAAAAAATAAGTATTGTATGGATAAAAGAGAGAAAACAAATAAGTGGATGGTTGTTGTTAATGAGTATGAGAGAGAAAATTGAACATTTTGAGTAAGTAGCCACTAGTATGGGACAGATAAAACAGACATAAGTAGTCATTAGTTTGAGATGGAGGGAGTACTCCTTTTGTTTTGAAAATTTGTTTTATTTTGATTTTTTATGATCAATATAAATGAAATATGACCAAGCATTTGTGTCAATCTAATAATCACAATGAATGTTAAAAATGGTTATTGTAAAATCACTTAAATAAATTCAAATTTTTAGAATTTCACTAAAATGATTCTATAGACATCAATATTTGATCAAAATTCATTTATATTGATCATACAAAGTCGAAATAGAATAAACTTGTCGAAAGAGATTGGGTATAATTTAGTGAAACACTCAAAGTAAAGAGTGCTATTTTCTAATAGAATTGAAGGAGTATACTGTAGCTTTTACTAAAATGTAACACTAGAAAAAAGTTTTGAGGCGTATACATATAAATGTTGGGAAAGAAAAAGTAAACATGCCTATAAGATTTTAGAAAAGAAATTTAGGTAGGTGTTTTTTTTTTACGATGTCAAGAAGAGTGATTGAATCCTTAACTTCAGATTTTGACTTAAACACCTTTTTTTTTTTTTTTTTTTTTTTAATGGATTTCTTATTAATTCATAATGCCATGAAGGCTACAATAATGCCATAAGGCTACAACTAGGCCTATAAATAGGCTAACACAAATCTCCCTAACAAAATTCGAACTCGTGACCTCCGCAAGGGAAGCTAACACCGAATACCGCTTGAGCTAAAGCTCTTTGGTATTTGACTTTAACACTAGGACACTCTTTGGACACTAAAAGTAGAGTAATTCTCCTGAAAAAACACGTATTTTCTAGTGATTTTAAAGAACGTGTTTTTAAATGCGCGGTTGAATTTTTGTAAACAATCGAAACTTTAAAAAAAAAACTCGCGGTGAAATTTTTGTAAATAATCTAACTTTTTCAACACCATGTGGCACTCTTCAACACACGAACTGGACCCTGTAACACAACATGTAACGACCCGAGCCTGAGATCTAGCCCGCGACGCAAGAGCCACGCACTGGCCCGCTGAATACAAATATCTTTGGCTTACTTAGCTTATCACGTCTCACCCAAAAGTCCATGACGATATTGATATCAGTGGTAATTTGTGGTACATTAATTAAGTACCACACCAACTGTTGGTGTGTATGCCCTAGGCACGTTATTTGAACGATTAATGTTATCACTTGCTTATGCTTTAATAAAGATATTGAATGTTTGATTATTTTATCTTTTGCATGTTTATTATAATAATCCCCGTCTCTGATAATTATGATTAATTATTAGTATAAGTTTAATAGATAATCATATGATGATTATGTGTATATGATACAATTAGACTTATGGGTATTTGTTGGAGAACAAATACTGGACTGACCCCTATGAGATTTATGTCATGGTCACAATGTCATAATTAAGTCTCATATAGTTATATCACTGGAATCTATAGACCTGAGGTTATTACAGTCTTCCACATAATGAACATTACGTTTGACATATTCAAACGTTACCCTTAACCGGTAGCTATAAAGAATATGATTGGCGTAATCGGAATCATGTAGGGAAGAGTAATAAGCCAAGATGGAATTTGTTCCTCGTCAAGAGAGATGTCAAGCTTTGGCCCCCCGATGAATGGTATTGATGAAATGCATGGCCATGCTCAAATGAATTGATTAGATCAATGTCATTTGTATTATCAATACATTCGGAATCGAGAAAGCATTGAACAAAGGTAAGTTGACCATTGACTATGGCTTACGTTCAATAGATATCATGTAACAAAGAGATTGTGTTATGTTCTATTTAGGAAACTTTGGATTTCAAAGTTATACTAATTGGGTATTCATAATGGCTTGCTAGAGTCCGCTTATTACTTACGAGGTTTGAATGGTTCAGACTCGTTGCCAACTTAGTATAATCCTATTGGGTCACATACGCAGAACGGATAATTAAAAGGAACGAAAAACGAAGAAAAACTGGATCTTGCTGGAGGATCCGTACGGATGGTTTGGGAGCCACCAAACCAATCCGTACGGATAGTTTGTCCCGGCAGAAAACAGTTTTAGGTAAACTCTTGTTGGAAAAGAAAACCTAAGTCCTACAGGGTTCACTATAAGAAAAATGTTAATTAGTGGCATCGACTTAGTGGCATTATAGTAAAAAATGACACTAAAAATTTATATAGTGTCATTTAATATATACTGGCATTTTACTATTATTATTAAATGTCATTTGGTGGAAAATGACACTATATGTCAAGTTTCTAGTGTCGTTTACACGGAATGACACTATAAAACATGTATGAGTGGCACTTAAGATGGATAATGACATTACAAATTAGTGTAGCTAATTTAAATGTTTGTGTCTCTCGTTTATATACTTCTAACGCCACTAAGATTGTAAATTTAGTGGCATATGATTATAATACGACATAAAAAGTTCAAATTAAAATGTTAAATTGTATTATTATATTAAAAATGAAATTTAAATTGAAAGTTAAAAACTGAATTATTATTTGAAACGATAATGTTTCAGCTATTTGAAAGAAAACAATGAAGTAAAAAGTCAATTATATTGGTATATCTTAATAAACTTATGTAAATGGGATATGTTCCAATTCCTTTATTGTTTCAAATTCTTCATCCTACAAACCCTAATTATCTCTCTACGTCAATCTGCAACAACTCTCTTATCCTCCTTGGCTGCCCCTCTTCATCTTTATCTCACTTTCTCGTCTCCCTCTTCATCTCCTCTCGTCACCATTAATCACCTTCCCTCCTTCGGGCCAAAGTACTCTCGTTCCACCTACTCCGACCACCCCCAAACCCTCTACGGCTTAATTTATTGGACAAATTTCTCTATCTAAAATGTCTTCAACGTTTAGCGGAGGTGAAATAGCTCTGTTCCTGTTTTAGTGTAGTAGCATCCTTAGTTTCTCATGTAAGTCAAATCCTTTTGCCTCAATACACTACAACAAATATGACTTTTCGCGGCACTTTAAAAAGTGCTGGAAACGAGAAAAAAGTGCCGGAAAAACTATTTCCGGCACTTTTCTAAGTGTTGGAAAAAGTGGCGTCGGTAATACTTTCCGGCACTTTAAAAATGTCGCAAAAATTCTGGCACTTTTAAAAGTGCCGCAAATTTCTGACTCTTTTCAAAAAGTGCCGGAATTTTCTAGCACTTTTTTCCGGCACTTTTTAAAGTGTCGTATTTTAAATAAAAATATTATTGACATTACAGGTTTCGAACACGAGACCTCCTGCTTATAAACCAAGCTTTCTACCACTAGGCTAAATCAATTTTTTTATATAAATATATGCATACAATTATTTATTATAAGTCATAAGCTTATATTAATGCATTTTTATGGTTGTAGTACATATAAATCTAATTTAACTAACAAATTAAAGCAAAGTAAAATAAAAAATATGATTAAATGCCAAAATTAAATAAAAATTTCAAAATAAACCTCTTGTTTTTAGCGACACTTTATAAAAAAGTGCCGGAAATTAGCGGAACTTATAAAAGTGCCGAAAATTTAGCGGCACTTATAAAAAAGTGTCGTTAAATTTCCGGCACTTTTTATAAGTGCCGCTAATTTCCAGCACAACTTCCGGCACTTTTTGAAAGTGCCGCTAATTTTCGGTACCTGTTTCAAAAGTTCCGGAAATCAGCGGAAATTTATGAATATGTGCTGGAAATTTATCGGCACTTTATTAAAAGTGTCGGATATATGCGGCACTTGTTAAAAAGTGCAGGATATTTGCGGCATTTTTTTTATAAGTGCCACAAATTTACGGCACTTTAACAAGTGTTAGTAAATAAGTGCCGGCTAAAGCCATTTTTGTTGTAGTGATATGTGATTTCAGTTACACATTGTTCCAATTTTTTATTTTTTTTATTTTTTACAATTCAACTATAATTTCAGGTAGGAGAGTTGTCTTCAGAGAGAACGACAAAATAGCGGTATTGGTGTGACTTTAGTGGCAGAGATGAGTCTGGAGCTCGTAGATAAGTGAAAAAGGAAGAAGTAATCAGGATAAAGATGGCAGACTTCTTAGTTAAGTCTATTTTTATTTTAAATAGTTAGGGCTATTATTGTTTAAGGATGTGAAGCAAGTAGATGAAAATTTCTTATTGATGTTATATCAATTACTTGCAGAAAATAATAAAAGTATCATTACTTCATTTTAATTTTTAGTATCATTTGTTATGTGCCTTTTTGCACTTGATAAGGTATTTAATTGTGGATACTGGATAAAACATATAATAATATAATAAATATTAAAAATGGTTTTTTTAATGGAATTATTAATTATCACAAATTCTTAACAGTGGCATTTTGAGTTGTTAGAGTGACATAATTATGTGCCACTGTAATAGTATAAAATGGCGCTAGAAAATGTCACTTGCACATAATAATAGCATTTCAAAATGACACTAATAGATTTGCTTACTGACATTTAAATTAAATGACACCAATAAATTGACGTTGCGGCATTTATTAAGATGACACTAATAGATTGTGGTAGTGGCATTTATACCTAGCGTGACACCCCTAAAGGTGACATTGGTTATATAGTGCCACTGACCATAAAATGCCACTAAAATAAACAAATGTGGCATGAATGAGTGCCTTTATATATGGTTTTTCTTGTAGTGATTTGACAATCAAATAAAAGCTACAATAATGGAAGTGGAGCTTAATGACGAACCACTTTGCTGAGAGCAAGCCACGCATGAAGAAGGAACAAGTATTTGGTGGAGAGAAACTACTTAACTCAGGGAGAATTCAAGGAGAAAATCCCACCAGTTTAGGAAGACATTTTCGGATGTATGGAGTACACGCCAAGGCTTAGATTGCTATAAAAAGGGCTTATGGGTTTCAAGGAAAACACACTAGTGGGAAACAAATAAACAATACTTCCTCAGTTTCATTCATAACTATATGCACAAACTTCTCTTTTAATAAGTCATATTTTTCATAAATAGATTTTTTTGTATATTTCTTTATTCAACAAGACGCACTTGTCATACTAACAACAACTATACATTACTAATCCACACCCCCACTTCTATAGCTTACTTTACTTTTCATACTCACAACAACTACCCACTAATATTTTCACATTAATTCTCGTGCAAATCCCATTTTCTTAAATTGTTATTGAACGGATGGATTAGTCATTTAAATAGACAAATGTTGCTCGTGATACTACAGCACCCCGTCCAAATGACGATCCAGTATTATCATAAATTGTTTGCTGAAGACTATATTGATCTTGTCTTCTGATAGTGTTAGATGTGTTTTTTTTTTATTGACGGTTTTTGTTCTAGCATGCTTTGTACTCCTTATTTTCGTTGCATGATATGAGTTGTATTAGACTATGCTTCAAACATAGAGATCATGAAAGTCTTTTTTGGCCATAGAGATCATGAAAGTCTTTTTTGGCCATGAAGCTACAACAAGTTATATGCTTATATAATTTATGAAAATATTCTCTCTCGGTGTCATGTTTCACAAATTCACAAATTCAAAGTGGTTGACATTTTCACCACGGATGGTTGGTGTGTACTTCCTCCGGACACAAATATAAGCAAAAAAGCTGGGCTTTTTTTTTTACCTAAATATAAGCAAAAAAGTTGGGTTTCAATACAAAACACATTAAATGTAATTGTATTTAATACTCTTTTACCAAAAATACCCCTAATCAATTACTCATTTTCAAATAAAAATGTATATTTATTACACATTTAATATGAGGATATATTAGTAATTTTAATATACTTTTATTATAAAATCAAAACAATATTAAATTTAACTACTTTCTTAATAAGTGTGATTTTAGTTACTTTTGCTTATATTTGTGACCGGAGGAGTACATTGTTTGCCATACATCAACAAGATCTTTGAACCATCAACTAATTTTTACTTTTATATTTTTTTAAAAAAATATTACAATTGAATGTTTATCTTAATCAACCGACTGCGTGATTAAATGCTGCTGCGTGAATCTCAACACAATACTCCATCCGGTCCAAAATAACTGTCACTTTTGGATCAAAAATTTGGTCCAAAATAATTGTCACTTTTGAGCTAAATGTCTCCCTTATCCTTGCATTGAAACTTGTTCTCTTTTATTAATTATCATAGTGTGAGACATTAATGTAAGAAAGTTGCACACTTAATAGAGGTAAAGTTGGAACTTTTGTCACTAAGTCATGATAATTATTACATTTCTTAAGAGTTGTGCAAATGCAAAAAAGACAGTTATTTTGGACCGGAGAGGGTAATAATTAGGTAATCAACTCACCAAATAATACAAAAAAAAAAAAAAAAAAAAAAAAACTTGAATGTTGTTTCTAATGAGGTAACCAACCCATGTGAGTATCTTAATTTGATGTGGATCTCAAGCAAATAATTCAATGCAAATAAATCAATGACCAAATCTCAATACAATCGAGTTCTTGTTGTACTAACTTCTAATTTTGAATGTTGTTTCTAATGATTTTGCAAGTGAAAAATTTAATCTTTGGCATAGATATCATGAGATTAGTTTTGTGTCTCGGTTGACGGATTTACTTGTGAGCCGAATTAGTTTATAACAACAAAACTAAATACTCCTCTTTCTGTCCCAAACAGTCATTTCTACTTACATGATTTTTAGATTAAACAACTTTAATTAGTTGAAAATATTATTGATAGTATTTGTAATTGCGTGTTAATAATAAAATTTAAATATTTATTATCGTACATAAAACTAATATTTGCTTAAGAGTGAGTCTTGTGGAAAACGCGTTTTTCCTTAAACAAAGGAAAAACGCGTTTTTCAAAGACGCTGGCCATTATACTTGGAAACAAGGAGTGGCATTTTCGTAAATGCTGACAACCATAGTAAATGCCCAGTGTTAGTATTACAAAAAGCCAGTGATTTCAAACTGGCGTTTATAAACATGAAACTGACACTTTTCTTAAATGTCAGTGGTAATGTTAAAAATTGCCAGTAAGTACACTGACACTTTTTTACATGGGGAAATGACAATTTAGGGTCCAAAGTTTGGGGGGGTGTGCCAATAGGGGTCTGATGTATCATTTTTGTCAATTTAGGGTCCAAAGTTGCAAAAGTTGTGCAGGTTAGGGTTTTTTAACGATTTTGTTAACGGAATCCAGTTAAGTCACAAGTGTTTTGACATGGACTTAACTGGAGTTTGTTTTTATTATTTGCATGAGCATATTGTCATTTCAGATGTAGAAAATTAATAAAAAAATTGAAATATTAAATTTTACTTTCTTATATTAAATTAACTAATAATTAAGACGTCATTTACCGAAAATATTTTTTCAAGATATACAATAAAAATATTTTTTTCATTAGAACCACTATAAAATAAAAAGTATAATTTTTAAAAAGGAAAAAGTGTAAAAAAACTATATTCCAAAAAAAAAACCACTTCATTTTATTAGAAAGAAGAAAGTGGGGATTTGGACAATTCTTTTTTTTTTTTCTATGGAGGTGGTTAGTATTGTTTCATTATTAATATTAGTATTCCAATTATTATTTTATTTATAATTTTTTTTTATTATTAATTTTCCTTGTTTATAACTTCATTATTTGCGGTTTAAAAAAAAACACTTTAATTTTTTATTTGCTTATTATTTTATTTATTATTATTTTTGAATTAATTAAAATTATTCGAAAATTTAATAATAAAAGTGAAAGAAAATTTAGGGTCCATTGTATAAGGGGTGTGTGAAATGACAGCCCAGGCGAACATCCAAAACTAACTTCGGTTAAGTTTTTCTGTTACTTAACTGGATTTTCTTTGCAACTTAGTCCAAAAACCCTTAATTGACTAACATTGTTAACTTTGGACCCTAAATTGACAAAACTGATACATCAGACCCCTATTGGCACACACCCCCCAAACTTTGGACCCTAAATTGTCATTTCCCCTTTTTACATTGATACTGGCACTTATTAAAAGTGCCAGTGGTAGTGTTAATAATTGCCAGCCATTACACTGGCACTTTTTAACATTGATACTGGCACTTATTAAAAAGTGCCAGTGGTAGTGTCAATAAGTGCCAGTGTACATGTGCTGGCACTTTTTTACACTACGACTGGCACTTACGATCAGCGCTAAACAACTTCACGTTAATTACAAAAATGCTTACGCAACCTTAACGTAAAACACGTTTTTTCCCAGATTTTCTCTTTGCTTAAACCTATTCAAATTAGGAAAAGAAAATTAGGATTAACATTCCAGAACACAGAAGGTGTGTATATAACAAACCAAACTAAACAAGACAGAGCAGCCTGACTAGAATAACAAATGGAAATACTTAAAGAAGAAGGAAGACTATTAAGCAAACATGGAACTATTCTACTAGTAATTTGTTTAGGTCATTGATGAAGATGGTCTAAAAAATGTCCATGTCTACCTTTGGAAGTACCAACCCAATCTCTATATCTTCCTCCGATACACTGCTCGTACTAAGAGAAATTACTCGACCGTAATCAATCGAAACGATTTCACACATTTTCGGTTTCCCCCAGCCAAAATCCGTCCCATAAATATCAAACTTTGGTGATCCAGCAACCCTAATTAATGTTGCCGGAGACATATCCCAGCTTCAAAACATGTTCTCCATACTTGTAAACCTTTCGCGAATGGTCTCTCCGATAACCTCAACACCTTTAATGAACCCTTCTTTTCCAACTAATTCATTATGACTCGCCTTAGCTTTACAAAAGGCTAAGCAATTACCGAAAAAGGTTGCGGGAACGGGGGGCTCCAGACGGGTCCTAACATCCGCTACAAAATCAAACTGTTCTCGCTCGTCCTTCTCCCCAACCTCCTTGTTTAGTTTCGCAAGGCAAGTCCAGACATGAACACATACTACGGTGAAAGACGATTGATCATGCAAAAATTGCGATCAGTAGAGCCGGATCCGCGAAGGGATATCTGGATGTCTATTAGCCTGAATAGATGAACAAACGTCAACTCAGCCGGGGCTTCACCGGCGAAGGCCCTCCGGCGTGAGAATGAGTTAGTCTGCTTATGAATGAACAAACTGGGAAGAGAGAAAGAGTGAGGTTAGAGAGCTTAACCTTCGCAAATGAGGGTGAGGTCCTTATACCCCAAAATAGCTGCCTTGTCACCTAGATTTTGTTCCTTGAACGTAGGGATTTGTGCTTATCCACATCTATGACTCACCAGGTCCGTATTAGGGCAACACATCTAGAAGTCATCAGTGGGCCTTGTTAAAGGGTTGGGCCAGGCCTCTAATTCCCCTAATCGTGACGGGGACAGATACAAGTCCGAGCTCGTCTGACCGAGCAAGCATGAGATGAAGTCTGACCTCAAGTTGGGTGTGCCCGCGCGCACTGACGAGGGGCCCTTTTAGATTAACGTTGGCCACCAGGTGGTCAGCTCGGCCAAACGAGCATAGATCAAAAACGTGGGATGGTACGACGAGTATTTGGAGTCCTTATTCGGTTCCTCGTGGCTCCTCCTTCCCAGCTCGGTTAAACGAGCTGCGTAAAGATACATAATGGGCTAGCCCTTCCAGGTTGTGCCGGGTTGGTTCAATACGCGAGATTCAGGTCGGGGCGGGTTGGACCGACCTGCGAGCCCGTATCTCCCAGTCGGGTCGTTCCTTTCAGTGGCCCCCATGATTCCTAGTTGAGAGTAACGAAAGTGGGAATCATAGACTTAGGTAGGTGATTTCTGTAGTGCGCTCGTTAGATCCTATAAAGACGAATAGTTGAAGGGATACGTGGCATCAGGTGCGACGGTGGGGTGCAGCTGTAACGCATCAAGGATGTGGTGGATTGATGGGACGGTTCCAGTCTCCCATGCGTCAGGCGCCGTCATCATCCTACCTATCCTAGGGGTGCAGGCACGCGCCTAGGGAAGGTACAGGGCATTAAATGCGGCCCGTTTGGGTCGATGGATAGCGGGTCGGTCCGGGTTGACCCGTGAACTTTTTTATGGTAAAGGGAGTTATAAAAACCCTTATTTCTCTCTTTCTTCCTTCTCTCCTCGAATAAGTCCCAGCAAACCTCTCCCTCAGTTCCGACGACGCTGCTAAGACGACACTTTGATTCTTTCTCGTTTTTAATCAAAACTTCGAATACAGGTATATTCTCGCCTTCAACCTTTGTTCTATCGGTTTATTTTCGCCTTTTTGTGCTTTTTAGTTGGAAATCTGGGTTTTTCGTCAGTTAATTTTGAATTTTCCGGCAAGAACTTGAGTTTTCCGGTGAGAACTTTAAATTTTCCGGCGAGAACTTGAATTTTCCGGCGAGAACTTGAATTTTCCGGCGATAGTGGGTATACATTGAGTGCTCATCATGACTTCTCCAGAAATGATGCCGGAGTTCATGAAAGTGGTTTGAGACTCCTCGTTTTGCTTTCATGATCGTACGGATTTGATATACCGTAGTGTCGTCGGTGGTTGGAGAAAGTTAGATTTGGGAGAGATCGGGAAGATTTTGAACGCTTATGGACTTGATGGCAGTTTGAGGTGGCCCTACGTTGGCAGCGAGGATTGGATGCGCACCGAGCACCCCAGTGCCACTCCCTTCGAGTATTACAACGAGTTTATCAACCATATAATCAATTATTATGTTGTCGGGAAGAAACCCCCTCTCACTTATATAGAGTCCGGGGCTCGAATAGGTGGTGGGTCTGGACTTCCAACGTGCTCCAGCTTGGTTTCTAACTTGGGGTCTGGCCCCCATGTTCTTCTTGCAGATATGGCTTGCAGCGACGAGGCTTCCGACTCTCAGAACGATCATCTATCTGGAGATGAGTTGGGGCTCGAAGTCGAACAAGAAATAAGTGATCCTGTATCCGGGGATGATCTTGTATATGACATAGAGCCTGTATCAGTTCGGTATAATGAGGATGCGACATCCTCCAGGCCGATTCTTCTCCTAGAAGACGCTTTGGATTCTCGAGAAAGCGAGGGAACTGAACTCGTTGGAGAGGACGACGATGCTTACAATTTCCAGTATATAGAGAGGGAACTGCTCTGCATCGCTAATCCCACTAGTGCCCGGTCATTAGGTTTTGAGAGCTCGTTTGAGGGCCAAGGCTTGGTTCTTCCACCTCCAACTATTGTACAAGCACAACTTGTAGATAATATGTACGATAAGTATAACATAAGCAGGGATGACTACCGTATTTCCTACGTTCCCCAGGGCAGTGTCCCAGTGGTCGAGCTAATGCAAAATAAAGAGAGGGTGGCTTTCTTTATTGGCCAGTTTGAGCTCGGCCTCCGACTTCCCTTGGATCCTTTTGTTAATGATTTTTTGACGGATACTTGTTATGTCCCTCTTCAGTTGGTGGCCAACACGGTGAGGACGGTGAACATTTTTTTGGTCGTTTGCCGTCACCTCGGTTATGAACCCACCGTTCATGTATTTAAGAAATTCTTTAGGATCTCTCGTACTAAGAACCGGTTCGGTAAGCCACCGTATCATACCCTCAGCGTAGGTTCTAACCCCAATGCTCCTCATCTTCTTTGATCTTTCCCCAGTAAAATAAATACTTTCGCCAATCATATCGTGCTTATCGAGAGCAGGAAGGGATGGGAATTTTTATGCTCCCAAGGTGAACTTTCTCGTTTGTCAGGGCTATGGGAACCCGAATGGTCAGACGATTTGGAGAAAGCATTGAAGAAGCTCGTGGCCCCAAAAAGGGACCGAGAATGAGTGGTGAATTGGGACAAGTTAGAGAAGAGCCCTCGTTACTTTACTCGCGCTGGCCTTCATGGCTTTACATCAGAAGGGGTTGAGCCTTTGGTGACAATTGTTCCTGGTCGATGCTACCCAGATTGGGTGGTTCATGAGGACTGCTCGTTCGAAGCCGATTGCCTCGCTTGCTTGAGCTCGGTTGAACATTGTCGCTCCTTTGAGCATTTTGGGGGTGATTACCTGTTTTGTTTTTTGTTGTTGTTTCCTTATTGTGTTCGTGTCTTAATGTCGTTCGTTCTTGTTGCAGCGATGAGTTCCCACGGAGAGCAGTATCTGGCTGCGGCTGCGACCAATGTACAGACGGGGGTTCGACAGTCTGAACTTGCTAAGAAGGCCCCTTCTTCTATCCCTCTAATTTCCACCGACTGTGAGAAGAGAGGAATGTTGGGGGTCCTAAAGCTCCTACTGAGAAGAGACCCAGTGCTTCCGCCACAATACCTTCCCCTTCTATGGAAAAAGAGGCACCAGCTCGGCCCATCTTTGATGTTACAAAGAAGAGGGGGCGTTCTGAGGAAGTCACTGACCATGTTCCTCTTTCTAAGAGGTCGGCTCCCCGGGCTCAAATTACCCGTGCGGATATAGAGGGTGTTAAGAGTAATGAGGAGGTTGACGAGCTGGCTGATCGGCTTGGCAACATGACTTTGTTCAGAGGTTTGAACCTTTATGCCCGCAAAGGGTACAAGGTCAGATTTGGTCGCGCCGTGCTTCGTCGAGTAGCCGATTTTGATCATCTTGAGGATCTTATGAAAGAGAAATCGTCTTCTTCTTTATGCGGCAGTCGCCTCGGTTTGCTCCTTAGTGAGGTATGGATTTTTGCTTGGTTTCTTTCATTACCCTTGCTTTGGATCTATCTAAATAAACTTTTTTCAGATGGCTACTCTTGGTCTCCACCTTTCTCGAAATGGCGAGGAACTTGAATCCTGAGCTAGGGAAAAGGCGGAGGCGCTAGTGGCCAAGGAAAAGGAGCTTGCTGCTCGTGTTGATGAGGTTGTTTCGTTGAAAACGAGGCTTGCTGAGCTAGAGAGGATCCTATCTGTCAAGGATAAAGAGATAGAGACGGCTCAGGTGGAGGTGGTGTCAGGTCGCTCTCGGATCAAGGACCTTGAGGGTCAGGTCAGGATGGCGGTGGGGCGCAATACGGAGGTCCTTGAGCGCCTCTGTTTGTCAGAAGAAGAGAACGAGAGGCTTAGAGCTAAAGCCGAGGTGACCCAACAGACTTCTCAAGATGAGTAGGCTATTATTGATCGGTATGAGCAGACCGAGGCTTTTGCTACCAAAGTTCTAGAAAAAGCCATGCCTTATTTTGAGACCGGTCATAGGCACGGCATTAGGGATGCTTATAGTCATGGCTACCTTCCCAACGACCCTGAAATCATTGCTGATCTTATCAAGCTTCCCTAATTCAATCCAGAAGCTCGGGCTGTCCACGCTTTGATCCCCTTTAATGAAGAAGAGTTGGGGCAGCTTGATGGATAGGACGAGGAAGATAAGTTGGAGGCCTGGATTAGGCCTGAGTTTTTGGCTGTTAATGTGGACACGGTCTTAGCTCGTCGTGCCGCAGAACGGGAACGGACTGAGGCTGATAAGGTTCCGGAGGGAACTGAAGGAGCTGAAGGGTCCGTGACCGAGGGCGAGGTAGCCCAGGATGAATCTCCACCCTTGTAATTTTTTCTTTTATTATGTATGCCCCCTGAGGTCGGCTCTTGACCTCATCATTAATATGATCTTTTATAATCGTTCTCTCTTTTAAAATATCGTGTACTTTTCGTTTAAGGTTGCTTGTTCAAGACAAGGCTTAGCTCGTTCAGGATGAGTGCAGGGTTGCTTGTTCAAGACAAGGCTTAGCTCATTCAGGACGAGTGCAGGGTTTGCTTGTTCAAGACAAGGCTTAGCTCGTTCAGGACGAGTTCAAGGTTTGCTTGTTCAAGACAAGGCTTAGCTCGTTCAGGACGAGTGCAGGGTTGCTTGTTCAAGACAAGGCTTAGCTCGTTCAGGACGAGTTCAAGGTTTGCTTGTTCAAGACAAGGCTTAGCTCGTTCAGGACGAGTGCAGGGTTGCTTGTTCAAGACAAGGCTTAGCTCGTTCAGGACGAGTTCAAGGTTTGCTTGTTCAAGACAAGGCTTAGCTCGTTCAGGACGAGTTCAAGGTTGTTTGTTCAAGACAAGGCTTAGCTCGTTCAGGACGAGTTCAAGGTTTGCTTGTTCAAGACAAGGCTTAGCTCGTTCAGGACGAGTTCAAGGTTTTCTTGTTCGAGACAAGGCTTAGCTCGTTCAGGACGAGTGCAGGGTTGCTTGTTCAAGACAAGGCTTATCTCGTTCAGGATGAGCTCAAGGTTTGCTAAAGCGTAAAAATTTATACATTAAGATAAACGAATTCCAGCACGATTTCATTATATAACTGAGCTAATACAGGGATCAAGTGCCCGAAAAGGGCTATCCTTGGAAATTATAACATAAAAAACGAGGAAACATTAATGATAATATCGCCGTAGGCTATTGGAATGCCAGGGGTTTTTGAGGTCCTTCCCTTCAGGGGTCCTCAGCATGTAAGTCCCATCGCGCACAATCCTGGTTACGATAAAGGGGCCTTCCCAGTTTGGGGAGAGCTTGTTTTGCTGAGTTCGGCTCGTGTCTTCGATCTTTCTCAGTACCCAGTCCTCTACTTGAAAAAGCCGCTTTCTCACCCTTCTATCATGGTACCTCTTCGTTTTTTGCTTGTAATTCACGGATCTTAAGTGGGCTTCTAG
The DNA here is from genome assembly GCA_026119855.1 of Campanula takesimana. Lineage (NCBI taxonomy): Eukaryota > Viridiplantae > Streptophyta > Magnoliopsida > Asterales > Campanulaceae > Campanula > Campanula takesimana. Next base: position 228,585 of record JAOWBW010000023.1, read on the forward strand.
CCTTTTTTCGTCGATCAAATCCAGATCGATCCTTCTTCTTTTCTTCATCAAAGAATGCGACCCGAGCTGTCGGTATTGCTAACTCGGCTGGAGCTATGGCCTCTGAGCCATAAGTCAGCGCAAAAGGGGATTCACCCATGGGGCCTCTGGCGGTTGTCCGGACGGCCCATAGAGATAAAGGGAGCTCGTCAACCCATCTTCCAGCTCTCCCCATTAGATTTCTATGCAACGCGTGTATCACAAGTTTATTGGCCGCCTCAGCTAGGCCGTTACCTTGAGGATGGGAGACCGCCGACTTGGTATGTTTAACTCCTAACCAGGCACACTCTGCAGTGAAGGCGTCTGAGAATTGGAGTCCTCGATCAGAAATAATGTGTTTGGGTACCCCGAATCGACACCAAATCTGATCATGGACAAAATTCAGTACATTGTCCTCGGTTATCTCAGCTAGTGGCTTGGCCTCTATCCATTTTGTAAAGTAGTCAACAGCCACTACCGCAAATTTGAGCCTCCCACGGGCCAGTGGGAAAGGCCCGACCAAGTCTATCCCCCAAATGTGAAGCGGCCAGCATGCCACGACTGGGGTTCGCTCGGTAGCGGGCAGCCTGGGGAGGTCGGAATATCTTTGGCACTTGTCACACCTTTTGACATATCCCACTGCCTCTCTTCTTAAATTTGGCCAGTAATAACCCATGGTGATGACTTTTTCTGCCAAGGTTCTGGCACCGGGGTGGCCGCCACAAATCCCCTCGTGTACTTCTTCTAGCAAGCTTCGGGTTTGCCCTGGGGGTATGCACCTCAAAAGGGGCTTAACGAATGACCTCCTGTACAGATTTCCTTCCAAAATTATGAAACAAGGGGCTTTCTTTTTGACCGCCTTTGCTTTCTCGGCATCCTGCGGCAGTTCCTCCTTCTCGATATAGTTCTTCATGTCATCAATCCAATTGGCAGGGTCCTTATCGGAGAAGGCCTCGTTTAGTTCCATGATCTGAACTCGCTCAATGGCGGGTCGTTCCAAAAACTCTACCAATTTTAATTGATCCGCTTCTCCCATTTCCATAGTAGCCAACTTGGATAGCATATCGGTTCGTGCGTTCTCCTTCCTACCGATCTAGGCAATCTGCCAGGACTCAAATCCTTCCACTAACGTTGCAACGAGATCTCTATATCGGGACAATATCGGGTTGGCGGTCTCATACTCTCCTCTCAACTGATTAACAACGAGTTGAGAATCCGTGTGGGCCTTCAAATTCTTGACCCCCATTGATTTGGCCAAGTCAATTCCAGCTATGAGTGCTTCATATTCAGCTTGGTTATTATAACTGGAAACTTGAATCTTAAGGCCTTTTGTCACGACCCGAAAACTAGGCTCTATTTTATTGGTGATAAATAATTATTATTTATTTATTTGCTTAATTATGTATTTAAATTATTACTTAATTAATAATTTTTGAGTTATAATAATTCATGCCTAGCATTTTATTTGGGTTAGTGTAGTATTGTTGGGTCTTAATTGTAAGTAGGGAGTGTAAGTTCTTTAAATCATTTTAACTACTCCCTCCCTACTCATCTTCTCCCTCACTCTCCATTTCCCAGCCAACTCCCTCTCTCTCTCTAGCTTTGGTAAGCATTTTCTTCTTTCCTTCTCTCTTAATTTTCTTCATCTTCTTCTTGTTATCATTCATTTCTTAAAACTTGAAACATGTTTAGATCGTCGATAGGATCGCGTAGAACCAAAAAGAATTGAATTCCGTCAACTTTGAGATTTATCAAGTAAGTTACTTTTCCCCCATTTTGATGCTAAAATGTTCATATCATGTTTATATGATGTTTGGTGTGTTATATTTGAAGTTTGATTGAGTTTTGAATTTATTGAGAATTTATTTGGGTATGATCAAAAATGGTGAAATCTTGAATGTTGGGTTTGATTCTTGATTTTGGTTGTTAAATGTTGTTGTTTGAGTCTTTTTAGACTTATTAGTTGTGTTGGTACATTAGTATACTAGTTGGAATGTTGGATTTTGGTGGAAATGTGTTTTGGGTATAAAAATGAAAGAACCCATGTTGTTCTTCCCGATTTCTGGAAATTCAGAGCATTGGGCGGCCGCACAAATATTCCTGGGCGACCGCACAACTATCTGAAAGCTTTTGGTCGTGTTTTGAGGCTTTTTGGGCGACCGCACATACCCGTTTGGGAGGCCGCACAGTCCTCTGGAAGTTTACAATTGCTAAAATTTTGTAATTGAAGAATGCGTTTTTATCCAAATCTTAGGTGTCCCCCTAGTCGACCTTAGTGATCATTGTAGTACACTCTAGTGATAGAATTGGGTCCTTTGTGATCAAGTTTGTGTTTGAAATCTATTAAGTATTAATTGGGATTTGGAACATCTTATTGAGGTATTGTTGGTTTGACTTATCTTTGTGATGATCATTTGGTATATGTTTGGGCATCTTATGTTGTGTTCGTAATTGTTCCAATCCAAGTGAGTCTTGGTGTATAGACGTCCTATAGTTGATTTTCAAGTGAGTACAGTCGTGATCATGTTCTAATAAGCGTAACCTTTTGGATTCGTTTGGGGTGTTTAGAATGGGTTCGTTGTGAACGGAGATAAAGCGTGAATTGGCAATTGGGTACCTATGGTTTGATTAACCTTAAGATGTATTCATTCGGATTTCTTATTTGGAATTCCAGGTGTGATGAGACGGTTGAGTTCATAGTCCTAGTATATCTTTTGAGTAAATGTTTATGATCATTTTGGTAATAGTCATTGTGCCATTGGTGAGCGACCATTTGGGTTGTGCTCTTTATGATTAACTTGTGGGTATCATATTTAGGACGTATTTGGTACGTGCCTTGTCTTGGAATCATCTTGTTTAATGATCAATGTTGTTGTGCTCTTTATGAGAAATTCCGTTTATCGTTGTTGTGCTCTTTTATGAGAAACTTCTTGTGTTCGTTGTTGTTGAGCTCTTCATGAGTAATCGTTTGCATCTTTATGGTGATTAATTGGTGTGGTTCCCTACTTTGGAACCTTAAGTTGTTTATTCATGCTAAAATATTATTACTTAGCATTTAATTAGAAGCCCAGCTGGCATATTTGTTGCATCGGGCGATGGGAAGGATTATAATGGCAAAGCCAAGTCCATTATAATGTTGACCATTGTTTTGCCCTTACTATACCCCTTCTCCAGATTGGCCTTGGAAAGGATAAGTCAGCGTTCCTTTGTGAATGTATTTGGCTAACGGGCATGACTTTGTGTCATGGTCCTTGTCCCTTGTGACACTTTTATGGTTATTGGTTCCGGTACCGGGGTTTTCTCTTCGAGCTTTCATGCTGCTATGAAGATGTTGATTGTTGATTATTGAAGCTGCGCAGCGACCTTTATTTGGTTCTTTCAGTTGGGTGAAACCTTGGCTATGTATCCACCTATGAGTGTTTAATTCAGCTTTATGTGTTGCATGATGATGATGGTCGTTATTTCCAACCGGTATGGGACGGTTGGCGATAGGGAGCCTCTCATTTGTTGTTATATGTTTATTTATATGATTGATTATTGGATATTACTGTTTGACAGCATGTCACTTATTATTCCGCTGCTATCTGTCTTATGTTAATTGCTATTGGTCATTGCATATTAGCATGTCATGTAGTTGCATTAGTAACTTACTGAGATTTTATCTCACCCCGTTTATTTCCATCTTTGTTTTTCCTTAACCCCCCCCAGGAGGAAAAGGATTAGGACTTGCGGATCGAGGAGGACGTCGAGAGGATTGAGATTTTGGGGCAGGTTGTTATGGATCGGTTTACATTATTTAAATGTATAACCTTTTGGGGATAGTTTTACCATTATTGACGTCATTAAGAATTGTATATTTTATTCTTTTGGGTATAAGCTGTGGAGCTTATGTTGGATGTACTTTGTTGATTTAAACTTGGATTTGTAAAACCTTGTGTTATCATCTTTTGGTTCAAAATTGGAATTTTTAACTTCTATATTTTAGAGTTTTGGTTTTAAGTCGACGTCCAGATCGCGGTCTCGGGCCCGCGGGGTCCGGGGTCGCGACAGTTGGTATCAGAGCTATGGTTTAGCTTTAAGTATCGGTATAGGTGGCTAGAACGACCTAGGAGGGTAGTTGTGTTCGGAGTGACTAACGGTTGATGTTTTATACAGGTAATTGTTCTCAATGGCTAGAAGAAGAACGGGTGAAAGTTCTAGTGGGGCTCAGAATCAGAATGGTATACGGGAAGAAAACCGTGCAGTGTTTCAGGGCAGGTTTGAAGCGTCCGTGAAAGCAATTCAAGACCAAGGGCCGAGAGAGGAACACGTAGCACCTCCGCGATATGGGTTGGAGCAGTTCTTAAAGTTGGAACCAAGTGAGTACGACGGTGAGCCTGATGTGAAGAAAGCCGAACTATGGATGGAATCGATGGAGAAAATCTACGATGTCTTTGGTTGCACTGATGAGGAAAGGGTTCTGTTTGCAGCTTATAAGCTCGTGGGGACTGCGGAACATTGGTGGAAGGCACTGAAGACCAGTTGGGATGCGACTCTTGTACCATATCCTTGGGAGTGGTTCGTGAGGAAATTCAAGGATCATTTTATCTCTCTAGTAAATCAAAACCGGAAAGAGATCGAGTTCCTCAGCTTGGAGCAGGGCATGATGTCAGTAGCACAGTACTCAGCTAAGTTCACAGAATTAGCCAGGTGTTGTGAATACCTAGTGCGGACCGAGGAGCAGAAAGCGATGAGATTGATCAGGGGTTTGAAGACAGCTATTAGGACTCAACTGTTAGCCCAAAGAATTCAACCTTTTCAGGATGCGGTGGATCGAGCCTACTTGATTGAGCAAGATATTGGGGAACATAAAAGGAAGACTGAGATGGTTAACCCGGGTAAGCAAGGAGGGCAGAGTAAGTCACAACAGCAACATTCGGATAACAGAGGTAATTCTGGAGTGCAAACTCGATTCAGAGGGCAACTTCAAGAGCAACCAACAGTAGGAAATCAAGGTTCTAATAAGGGGACACGAATTGGGAAAGTCTGCAGCTACTGTCAGAGGAAAGGACACTCAGAAGACAAGTGTTGGAAGAAGCAAGGAAAATGTGTGAATTGTGGTCAGTTGGGGCATTTTGTGAGGGATTGTCTTAGGGGCAGATATCAACCATCCGGGAGTGACACTGGTACTGCACAAGGTCAGAAGAGAGATACTTCGGGAAACCCTAAAGGTTCAGGGTAGGGTATTTGCGATCAATCAGCACTCACCAGGTAACGGATAATTTCAGGAGGCATTATTTTGCGTCGTGAGAGCGAGCGCGTGCATTTTAGGGTCATCGCATTTGTGTGTTTCTGTGTATTAGTTGCATTTATTTCTTCTGAGTCTTTGACTTATGTGTTGTAGGTGTCTACTCCTATGGAGGAGTTTAGGGTATCTGATGAAGTCTTATGTGCTTATGATGTGCTTAAGTATGGTTATGTCTCACCTGCTAAATTAGCCATGTTGCTATTACAAGATTTTGATGTTACTCTTGCTTTAGTCGATTGTTGTAGAGGGATTGTTATATTCTCCATTCCTAATTTCTTAAAACTGTTTGAGACCGTTCCCTGAGTAGAGTTACACCTATCTTTTCTTAATTGAAATCCGAGTATTTAGTTTCGGTCGATTTGTTGGATGTATATATCATTCGTAAGATTTTCGTTTTCCTCCGTATAGTACCTAGTGTTTAAGGGGAAACTTGGGTTAAATTGGGTTGTTGTGATACAAGGTTGTAATGCTAATATTTAGATCAATATCCATATTGTATTGGTTGAGTTATAGGAGTTGAGGATTCAACGAGGATATTGTTAGGATTCATTGTTAGTGCACCCACCTTAATTTGATTGATCCATTCCACGTGTCTTTTTATGGACTTTAGGACCGCATGTAATGAAGTTCTACTTCAATTTTTAGATAAGTCCATTTCTAGATTTTTTGTTTTCTAGGCTGAGTATTGTTCGGTTGTATCATTAGCGGTTTAGTTCTTCAAGCCGTCATTTTAAGAATGCCAGCATGGAGCTCTTCAATTCTCATCAAACCGCAGTTTGCATGTTTGATGAAACCGCACATCAAGACCATTCTTCAAACCGCCCTATGCTTGGTGAAACCGCAGAGCAGTTATTGAAGAATTAAAGAGATGTCATTTATTCCTTAGACAAACATTCCCTTATTGACAGTATAAGGATGTTGTTATGTCATGTCAAAATAACTCTAAGTTAACTTGGAGTTTCTGCAAGGAATGTCGGTTTGTCCATCAGTTTAAATTGTTTACCGTTAGTCCTTTCTGCAACAAAGGACAATTGTCAGGTAGTGGTGCAACAACTACTTAGGACTACAAGACAAAACCAAGGACGAAAATGACAGCTCAACCAATGGGATTTCGACAGCACTGTACCCTTCAGATTTGATTCAAATCTTTACCCAACGGTCACAAGGGTGCTCTGCCTATAAATAGCCTTCATTATTCAACAATGAAGGTTGCTGAGCTTCAAGAGATTCATTCCCAAGTATTCAAGTTTGCTTTGAAGAGTTAAACCCAGATATTCATATCTTCAACCATCTCCATTGCAAACCCAGTTCTTCATCAAAGCTTCAAGCCTAACAACCATTCATACTTAGCCTTTACACAGAAAGAATTCTATTTGCTCCACCATCATTTAGATACTTAGAGCATTTGATTTCTTTTCACACACACACCCGATTTATATGATCATATAGATTATATACTTCGAAAACACCGGTTGTTATTATAGCTTAGGTTAGACTCATTGTTTAGAGTTTAGATTTATCTTGTAAAACCTCCTCTAGATTAATACAAGTCTTATAGCTATTAGAAAATCCTAGACTAACCATCTAGGTAGAGGACGTAGTTCATTTAAGAACGAACCTCTTCAATTTGTGTGTTTGATCTTTATTTTCTGTCTTGATATTTATCTTTCTTGTTTGTGGTCTTGAACTTGTTTCCATATACGAAATGACTTGAAAGATGAATTGTGTTTTCCTTTAAACTTTAAGTTTAACTATTCTGTTGCATCATAGTGTTTTCTCAACCCGAGTCAAACTTCCCAACTCTTTAACTAACCTATTTGGCCAAACCGCAAACTCCGCTGTGCATTTTATCAGTTCGGTTCTTGTGCCTTGAACCGCAGTTGGCCAAACTGATAAGTACTCGGTTGATTTTAAGGGTATTTCGAAAAAGTTTCGGACCGCTATTCACCCCCCCTCTAGCGGTTCTATACCCTTGTTGCCCTCTGGGACCAACAAGTGGTATCAGAGCATATCCACCAAACTTGTTTTTACAAGCTTAACCGCTTGGGTGCTGATCCAATGGCAAACACAAACACCCATATGATGCAAACATCCAATTCGAATCACTTACCGATTCTGGATGAAGATAGTTTTATTTTTTGGAAAGATAGGATGATGAAACACATGATTTCATGTGATCGTAGACTGTGGACCGCGGTTACTGATGGACCATATGTCCCTATGAAAGCTAATCCACGTGCAGGAACCGCAGGAGAAGAAGCTGAAGTTAAGAAATTAGAAAGTGAATGGACTGATGCAGACCGCATCAATGTGGATTTTGATGGAAGAGCTATGTCCATGCTAGTGTCAGCTATTGACCTGAGGACTCATTCTAAGGTGCTTCACTGCAAAACCGCAAAGGCTACCTGGGATGCTATAGTTGATTTTCTGGAAGGAGATTCAGATACCAAGAAGAACCGCCTCTATCAACAGAGAAGACTCTTTGACTATTTTGTTAAAGATCCTAAGGAATCTCTTAGACAATGCTATGAGAGGTTTATTGATATTGTTAACGTTTGTTTTTCTCTTGGACATGTCTATTCTAATACAGATTTGAACATGAGATTCATGCAAGCACTTGGTAGCAAATGGCTGATCAAAACTACTAACATTGAAGACAACAAGGACTTGGAAGCTCTTGATCTTCGACACTTGTATGCCATGCTGAAGGTTTTTGAATTTAAGCTTGAAGAGGTCCATGAAACCGAAAGCAGATTTAAGACCCTCTCTCTAGCTGCATTCAACAATACCTCATCTCCTGTCTACAATCCAGACCATCATCAAACCGCTCCTCACCTCCACTTGCAAACCGCTCCTCCTGACCAAAATGTTCCTAGATATAATCCTCAAACCGCACCTTCTGAATATTACCAGCAGTCTCAACAATCCTATCCTCAATCACATCAACCATATCCTCAATCTTATCAATCTTATCAGCAGTCTCATCAATCCTACACTCCTCCTCAAAGTTCTTATGCTCAGAGTGTAGGATCACAATCCTCAAGTTCTACTCAAGTTGATTTTGATGAAATGGATGATGAAGAATTTGCTTTGTATGTGAAGAGATACACCAAGTTCAGGAAAAATAATAGATCTCAATTTCCATCCAAAGGCCCAGCAAAGTTTGTCCCTCCAACCAGATTCAACAAAACTGCAGATCCCAAGACAAGGGAAGACTTGGTTTGTTATAACTGCAGACAACCAGGTCACTTTGCGTCAAGTTGTCCTAAACCGCGCTATGAAGCCGCGCCAGCAAAGAAACCATTCAACAAGAAGTTCGTGAAAAGAAGAGGAATGGTAGCTGACCAAGGAGATCAACCGCTGACATGGATGGGTTCAGACTCAGATGAAAGTGATGATGAAGAAACTGCTAATCTCTGTCTCATGGGATTTGAAGAAAGAATTGAAATTGACGAAAGCCTTCCACTGCCAAAACAACAAATGAAGTCAGTTTCACCTAAGACTCCTGAGGCTAGATCAAGCAGAGCTCCTACAACACCAAACTACACTCCCGAGGTTCAAGCAGACCAAAGTCATGATGATCAGGTACTAGAACGTGCAAACATTATATGTCAACAACACACTGTACTTAAAAAGGCATATAAACTAATGGCTGCGGAACTTGAAGAATCCCAACGTGTATGTAAATCCCACAAGGAGGAAATTGAAAATCTCAAGCTCCAAATTGCTGGGGTATCTACTATTGTGGATGAAAACCGCTATCTGAAGGACAGAACCGAGGTACTTCTCACCCAAATCCATGATCTTACCGTACAAAGGGATGACCTCCAAAAAGTGACCGATGTATGGACCAAGTCTGGTGTCACTGTGGAACAAATCCTAAATTCACAAATTCCTACTTCGGATAAAAGTGGATTGGGGTTTAAAACCGATGATGGGTGTAAGTGTCCTTGTCTCTGTGCCGAAGGTGGTGTGAAACCTACTGAACAAACCAAAGAAATTCCTAAGGTTAATCATGCTGGTAAAAAGGGCTCAAAACAAGAAATTAAAAGGCAAAATTATTTCTTTGAGTACCCTAAAAACCAGACTGGGAGAGATTATAGCGGCTGAGGCAACCAAGGAAGTATTAAGTGATGAAACCGCTCCTAGTCGGTTTAAGGAAATTCCTATCATTTTCCCTAAAGCCGCACCTAAGAGGAAGGTTGAGCTCAAGAAGGTAATCTTTGTTAAATCCAAAACCGCTGACCCAGTAAAACATGAGAAACCGAAGGTCAGTAAAGGGTTTGTAAAACCGCAACCAAAACCTGGATTTATTCATTGTGCTATTTGTGCTGATTTTGGTCATAGTGCTGGTCATTGTCTTTTAAGATTCACACCCAATGCCAAGGGACGTAAAAATCCTAAGGTCAAACAAGTGTGGGTCCCAAAAAGCTGCTAACCCTAGGACCCAAGGAATAAGGGGGACCAAAACCTTTCATGTTTATTTTTCAGATTTCATGTTTTATGGCTGGAACCGCGAAGAAGAAGAAGGATCTCTGGTATTTGGATAGTGGATGCTCACGACACATGACTGGAGATTCCGAACTACTCTGCAGTTTCATCCAAATGAAAGGTCCCCCAGTAGTGTTTGGTAACAACAAGAAAGGAGAAACAGTAGGATATGGAGCAATCAAACGAGGAAAGGTGACTATTGAAAATGTGTCATTAGTAGAAGGACTCAAGCACAACCTTCTCTCCATATCTCAGTTTTGTGACAAAGGAATGAACTGCATCTTCACATCAACTAACTGTTATATCAAAGATGCTTCCTCTGAAGTCACTCTACTGACTGGCAACAGAACAGGTGATGTTTATATGATAGATTTGAGTAATATTGTTTCTATTGATGACCTCTGTTTTGTAGCCAAAAACATAAGTGAAAGCAGCTGGTTATGGCATAAGCGGCTCAGCCACTTGAACTTCAAGTATCTAGCAAAACTGCACAGGGATGGTCTAGTAAAAGGACTACCCAAAGTGGCTGACCATCATGATGAAAAGTGCAAAGCATGCCAGCTTGGAAAGCAGCCCAAACAGTCATTTCCTAGTAAAACCGCACCTTCAACGAACCGCTGTTTGCAATTGCTGCACATGGATTTATTTGGACCTGTCCCAACCGCCAGTATTGGAGGAAACCGCTATACACTTGTGGTGGTTGATGATTATTCAAGATATACATGGGTGGAAATGATGGCCTCTAAAGATGATACTTATGGCATCGTAACCGCTCTCTTTAGACAGCTCCAAACTCAAAAATTGGATGACATTGTTGCCGTGCGTTCAGATAATGGAACCGAATTTACAAATAATGGTGTTGCTCAATATTGTGATGATCATGGAATTGATCATAACTTCTCTGCCGCTGGGGTTCCACAACAGAATGGGTTGTAGAAAGAAAGAACAGGACTTTGATTGAAGCCGGGAAGACAATGATTGCAGAAGCAAAGCTTCCCAAATACTTCTGGGCCGAAGCCATCAATACCGCATGTTTCACCCAGAACCGCTCCCTAATCATCAAAGTTCACAATAAGACTCCTTATGAATTGTGGAGAGGCAGATCACCCAACATTGCCTTCTTCAAGATATTTGGATGCAAGTGCTACATCTTGTACAATGGCAAAGAGCATCGAGGTAAATTTGATGCTAAGGCCGATGAAGGTATTTTTGTTGGTTATTCAAAACACTCCAAAGCTTTTCGTTGTTTCAATAAGACATCTTTAAAAATTGTAGAGTCAGTCCATGTTACATTTGATGAACATAATCTTCTTGAGCCACATATGGCTCCAAATGTTGCTGATGATTTCAGTGGTTTTGAGACAGGTACATCTTACCTTAATCGTGCAACCGCAAATGACCAACCTACTCAAACCGCTCCATCAGGTTCTCCAGCCGCTCCAAATCAAACCGAAGGTGTTGCTGTAGAACCGCATTCTTCTGATCCCATTCAAACCGTTGATCCAGTTCCCAACATCACCTTCAATGAAGATTTCAATGAATATCAAGAAGAGCCTCCTCTGGAAAATCTTCAAGAAATAGTGGTTCATGATGACCTCCCTCCAGAAATCAATGAGCATAGAGACCATCCAACAACTAATGTTATAGGTCCTATCAGTTCTGGTGTTCAAACAAGAGGAAGCTTAACACATAGAGATAACCACAGTTTGTTCTCAACCGCACTGATATCTCAGATGGAACCGAAGAAGGTAGATGAAGCTCTAAGTGATCCAAGTTGGGTAGCTGCAATGCAAGAAGAGCTTAATCAGTTTGAAAGATGCAGAGTTTGGACTCTAGTTCCAAGGCCCAGAGATCACACTGTAATTGGAACAAAATGGGTATACAGAAATAAGATGGATGAAAATGGTACCATTACAAGAAACAAAGCAAGGTTGGTTGCTCAAGGTTATAGGCAAGAAGAAGGGATTGATTATGATGAAACCTTTGCACCTGTAGCCAGACTTGAAGCCATTAGATTGTTCCTGGCCTATGCCTCCTTCAAGAAATTCAAGTTATATCAAATGGATGTGAAGAGTGCATTTCTGAATGGTGAACTACAAGAAGAAGTTTATGTAGCTCAACCGCCAGGATTTGAAGACAACAAATATCCCAATCATGTCTTCAAGCTCAAGAAGGACCTTGTATGGACTCAAACAAGCTCCAAGAGCATGGTATGACACTCTATCTAAATTTCTTATTGAACAAGGCTTCTCTAGAGGTAAAATTGATACAACCCTATTTATTGCTAAACACAAAGGTCATTCATTATTAGTTCAAATATATGTTGATGATATTATTTTCGGTTCTACTAATGAGACTATGTGTGTTAAGTTTGAGAAGCTTATGAAAGGTAAATTTGAGATGAGTATGATGGGAGAGTTGACATTCTTTCTTGGACTCCAAATCAAGCAATGTCATGATGGAATTTTTATCAACCAAGCCAAATATACCAAAGATTTGATCAAGAAATTTGGGCTTGAAACCGCTAAGCCAGTTGATACCCCAATGCAAAAGGCCTGCAGTTTGGATCAAGATGAACGAGGTAAGAAAGTTGATCAGACTCTCTACCGAGGTATGATTGGTTCTTTACTTTACTTAACTGCTAGTAGGCCAGATATCATGTTCAGTGTTTGTGTTTGTGCTAGATTTCAAGCTGACCCTAGAGAATCTCATCTTATTGCTGTTAAAAGAATTATTAGATATTTATGTGGATCTGTTAACCTTGGACTTTGGTACTCCAAAGAATCTTCATTTGATCTATTAGGTTATTCAGATGCTGACTTTGCAGCATGTAAGATAAGCAGAAAGAGCACAAGTGGTACTTGTCAGTTCCTTGGAACCCGGCTTGTATCATGGTCCAGCAAGAAACAAGCATCGGTTTCAGTCTCAACCGCTGAAGCTGAATACATTGCAGCTGGAAGCTGTTGCTCTCAAATTCTCTGGATGAAACAGCAGTTGGAAGACTATGAAGTATTTGAGAAAAACTGCCCTATCTACTGTGATAGTACTGCAGCTATATCAATCTCCAACAATCCAGTACAACACTCAGTATATCTCACTTATCCTCCATTGTTGAAGCTTAAAAGCTTGTTCATCTTCCTTTGATCATTTTATGCTTTTTCTTCAATTTCTTGGTTGGTTTGTGTTCGCATTTACTTTTAAGATTTGTGTTCAATTTTGAGCAAAATCAATTTTGGGGTTATTTGGTGTTCTTGCGAAATTTTGCAGATTCTGGGTTCATGTGTTGTTATTTGTCTTAGTTTATTTAGAACTTTGTTAGAATCTACTCTCTGTGATCATTTTGATATAATTTTTCCATATTTTGGTTAAGATTTTGTTTTGCATATTCATACTCTGTTCTTCGTGTTCTTCATGCATTCAAACTCTTTTTCAAAATTTTCCCTCTTTGATCCATTTTGCCTTCACTATTCCTTCATTCTTTGTTTTTACATTTTTACCCTTACTCTCCTTGAACCGCCTGTTTTCATTGTTAGGATTCCTTGTTATAGTTTGTAGTACTTAATCAAACTGCGGTTTGCTTAAGGATTCAAACTATCATTCTTTAAATTATTTCTAACTAAGAATGTCTTTCAGGATCCCTCAAACTTTGTTCCCGGTTCTAGGATTCTTGAGAATGAACTTAAACAAGATGCAGTTGGAAGGAAGCTCCTCAAACTGTTGAATGATGCTAAACTGCTACCTCTGTTTCTTATGGATGAACCGCAGTTTGTTACTATTATCTGCGCCGAATTCTTTGAGAATGGGATCTCCACGAAGGCTGAATTACTAGATGTAAGAGGAGAACCGATAAGGGATCTGGAATCCGGTGAAATTAAATTTGAAGATGCTATCAAGTCCACCGTCTGTGGCAAAGAAGTGATCCTAACCGCTTCCAAGATTGCAGTTCTAGCTGGTCTTGAGAACTCTGGAGTTATGGGGATAAAACCGGAACTTCTAAGCAATACTACAATGGAGCTGATTGGAGTTAACTCTTTCTCCACCAAGAATTCCTCCAAAAAGGACTTTGGAGAGGTGATGGCTCATCTTTGTGAACTGGTAGATTCTGGAGTTATGTGCAAGAATGGAAACCACAACAACTTTACAAGTGAACAGTATGCTTACTGTGTGGCCATTCTTAAAGGGAAGAAACTGCACTGGCCCAAGGTTGTGATGAAGGAGATTATAAATGCTCTAAACCGCCTCCATGCTGCTAAAGCCGCTGGAAAATCCAAGGTCAGAACTCATTGCAGGTTGCTGACAAAGTTCTTGCATCAAGATACTGCCATTTTCAAGTTCTCTACTGAACACAAGGACTATTGGTTGGATCCTAGTGAAAAATCTATCTTTGGACTGTCAAGACTTGATACCTTCAGAACAACCTTTGGATGGCGGTTTGCTCAAACTGTTTGGAATGAGGACCCTCTTCCTGAAGCCGAACGTGGCCCATTTCCTGAAGCTCGGCTCAACAAATCAGGGAAACCGTATGCTGGTGCCATTGCTGATCAGGCCCATGCTACGCTGCTAAGAAATGAAGGTCAAACTGCCACTCTAAACCGACTGGGGTTAAGTCATTTAGCTCAAACCGCGGTACAGGCTGAGGGGGAGCCTGCGGTTGAGGGGGAGCCTGCAGCTCGGTCTATACCTGCGGCTCGTCCCAAGGAAACCGCCGCTCCAAGGAAAAGAAAGGGAACTGCTCAAATCCCTTCGGTTATTACAAAAGCAAACCTATCCAAACCGCCTTCCAAACCCTTATCCAAACCGTCATCTAAACCTTCATCTTCTTCAACCTCTTTTCCCCCATCAGACTATCTCCTACTCTTTCAAAACCGCCTTCTAAACCCTCTATTCCCAAACCTCAAGTTAAACCCCTCTCTCCAGTACATCAAAATGTGGAGAAATCCTTAAATTTTGCTAAGGATGCCTCCTCTCTTAAAGCCGCCAAGGCAAAATCCATTCCAGAACTTATCCCCTCACCTATCTTTTTCTTCCTATCTCTTCTCCTCCTAAACCTTCCACTTCTAAACCGCCATCTGCTGAAGAACATCTCAAAGTTCAAACCGATCCTGAGCAGACCGAAGTGTCTGAGGATGCGGTTCTAGTTGAACAAACCGCTGTATCTACCATTGTGGTTCAGCCTGAGCAAACCAATGAGTTTGAGGCTGCAGCATTGCCTGAGCAGACTGATATGTCTGAGGCACTTGGTGAACCTGAGCAAGATGTTGAAGTTCTTGAGGTTCAACCGCCAAAGAAGAAGAGGAAGTTGGTGAAGAAAAGTGCTTATGTAGAGCATTGGCAGTCAAGGCCACCAGGCGCTATTGACTTCAGTGAGGCTGACTACAAAAGAGATCACTCACCTCTTGAAGGAGCTTTTGCAAGAGAGCTAAGAGAAAGAGCTGAGATGAGGAAGGCAGGCATTGACCCAATGATGGTTGAGGTCTCTCCTCCTTCACTTAAAAGAAAGTTGGACTTTGATTCACCTGAGCATACTCCCTCTTCATCTCCTGATTTACCTTATGCTCCAACTCGGTTTTGCCATCTACTTCTGTGTCGGTTCAACCACTGCCTCTTCCTTCAGTTCAACCGCTGGCTATTACTCAAGCTCAACCTCTCTCTCAGCCGCCAGTTCACTATCTCCACAGACATCGGTTTCATTCATTAAACCGAAGACAAAGAAACGAAAGAATGCTGCTGACTTAGCAAAATATTTGAAGCGGTTCAAAACTGAAACCTCTAGGGAAAGAAGGGCTGGAGCCCATGCTCGTGCCGCCGCCAAAGCCGAAGCTAGATTCTTGAAGGCTGGCCGCCCTAACCCTTTTGCTATCTTTCCCAAGGATGAGATGGAAGCCGCAGTTGAACACTTAATTCTTTCAGTTGCAGACAAAGTGATGGGTGAGATTGCCGATCAGGTACTCATGGATCCCACTCTTGCTAGTCAATTCTTTCTACAATTAACTGCTAGAGCCTATCCTCCTATGTTGAATTGGAGATTTGTGCCTTCACCTTCCATTCTTTTAAATGATGATTATTTGAGATTTCCTCTTCTTCCTTCTTCACCTCCTCAAACTGTAATTATCCCTATTCATTCTTTTCCCCTCTTTGATCCCATTGAGCTTGAAACCGCCCTTAGGATCTCTATGGGTGAAACCTTAGAAGAGGCACACATTCTGTTGAAAGGTAAAGCCAAGATGCCTTCTTCCTCCCATCAATCTGATGATGCCATCCAAATTTCTGATGATGATAATTCCAGTGATGAGCACATCCCTCCCTATACTCCTTCTGATGAACCGCCCTCTTCAATTCCTTCCTATCCAATTCTACCTCTTCATGCTTCAACCGCCGATTTGATAGATGCGGTTAGAAATATTCAATTTCATCAACAAACCGCCACTTCTCGGTTTGACACTCATCTCCTCACCATTCAATCTGATCTTGATGCCATTAAGGGGGAGAGAGTAAATGAGAGATTTGAAGATAGGTCAAGCCAACAACATCTAGATGAGAGACTGAACTTAATCTCGGAAAATCAACTGGCCCTTCAAGATCTTGTCAGAACCAACAATGATCTTTGCAACTTAAAGTTTCAAGCCGTTGATGCTTCACTTCAATCTGTTGTTGAGAAACTGGATATTCTGGCCCAGCATGCGCTTGATTCTTCTGAGCTTATACTTCATAGAACCGGGAAACTTGTCAAACAAACCGCTGCAATTGAATTGAAGATTGATGAACCGACTGAAGTTCGGCTTCGTGCAGCTGACTTTGTTTTTGAAACCACCCGTGGATCCGGTTCTAGAAATGTTGATCAAACCGCTCCCGCTGTTAATGTTCAAATTGCACAAGAACAAGCTGCTCAAGATGCTCAAACCGTTCAGAACCAAACCGCAGATGATGCTGCTGCTGCAAGGGGTTCTGTTGCAGATGAAGTAGACTAGACCTCTTTTCTTAGTCTTTCTTTTTGGTATCTCTTGTAATTCATACATTGTAAGTTACTATCCTTTATGATTGAATTATAATGACAATGACTGCATAGCATTCTGTTTCCAAAACTTTGTTTATTCAAACTGCTTGTTTGTGAAACAATGCTTGTATTTCTTAAAACCTCATGCACTACATTCATCATGAAAATACTTTTAAGTGCATTGTGTTTTAAACATTCGTTTTAAACATGCATTTCTGATCCTCAAAATCATATCATTCTTTATGCATCTGAATGTATTTCTTTTCTATCTCTTATTCATTTCCTTTATTTTTGATAGATTAGAAATCTATGATCTAGCATAGTGTGTGCATTGACTTGGGACATGCAATTTCATGAAATTTATTTCTGACATGTTCTTACCAAGTACAATGTTTTGCTATTATCATAGTGTGGTAATGGCATCAATCAAATAGGGGGAGATTGTTAGGATTCATTGTTAGTGCACCCACCTTAATTTGATTGATCCATTCCACGTGTCTTTTTATGGACTTTAGGACCGCATGTAATGAAGTTCTACTTCAATTTTTAGATAAGTCCATTTCTAGATTTTTTGTTTTCTAGGCTGAGTATTGTTCGGTTGTATCATTAGCGGTTTAGTGCTTCAAGCCATCATTTTAAGAATACCAGCATGGAGCTCTTCAATTCTCATCAAACCGCAGTTTGCATGTTTGATGAAACCGCACATCAAGACCATTCTTCAAACCGCCCTATGCTTGGTGAAACCGCAGAGCAGTTATTGAAGAATTAAAGAGATGTCATTTATTCCTTAGACAAACATTCCCTTATTGACAGTATAAGGATGTTGTTATGTCATGTCAAAATAACTCTAAGTTAACTTGGAGTTTCTGCAAGGAATGTCGGTTTGTCCATCAGTTTAAATTGTTTACCGTTAGTCCTTTCTGCAACAAAGGACAATTGTCAGGTAGTGGTGCAACAACTACTTAGGACTACAAGACAAAACCAAGGACGAAAATGACAGCTCAACCAATGGGATTTTGACAGCACTGTACCCTTCAGATTTGATTCAAATCTTTACCCAACGGTCACAAGGGTGCTCTGCCTATAAATAGCCTTCATTATTCAACAATGAAGGTTGCTGAGCTTCAAGAGATTCATTCCCAAGTATTCAAGTTTGCTTTGAAGAGTTAAACCCAGATATTCATATCTTCAACCATCTCCATTGCAAACCCAGTTCTTCATCAAAGCTTCAAGCCTAACAACCATTCATACTTAGCCTTTACACAGAAAGAATTCTATTTGCTCCACCATCATTTAGATACTTAGAGCATTTGATTTTTTTCACACACACACCCGATTTATATGATCATATAGATTATATACTTCGAAAACACCGGTTGTTATTATAGCTTAGGTTAGACTCATTGTTTAGAGTTTAGATTTATCTTGTAAAACCTCCTCTAGATTAATACAAGTCTTATAGCTATTAGAAAATCCTAGACTAACCATCTAGGTAGAGGACGTAGTTCATTTAAGAACGAACCTCTTCAATTTGTGTGTTTGATCTTTATTTTCTGTCTTGATATTTATCTTTCTTGTTTGTGGTCTTGAACTTGTTTCCATATACGAAATGACTTGAAAGATGAATTGTGTTTTCCTTTAAACTTTAAGTTTAACTATTCTGTTGCATCATAGTGTTTTCTCAACCCAAGTCAAACTTCCCAACTCTTTAACTAACCTATTTGGCCAAACCGCAAACTCCGCTGTGCATTTTATCAGTTCGGTTCTTGTGCCTTGAACCGCAGTTGGCCAAACTGATAAGTACTCGGTTGATTTTAAGGGTATTTCGAAAAAGTTTCGGACCGCTATTCACCCCCCCCTCTAGCGGTTCTATACCCTTGTTGCCCTCTGGGACCAACAGATCTCTTGAGGAAAATTTTAGTCACTTTTAGTACATCTCTGTGAATGCATCAGAATGGATTAGTATGGAGAGGTGTACGAGTTGTTATGGATGATGAGTTTGTTGTAGGGGTTATGATCAGTAATGGTGGTAAGCGTGTTAAGTTAGAAAGGACTAAGTGCATTTTGGGAGAGTAATAATTTCTCAATCTATGTTAAAGGCATTTTGAAATTTTGGTTAAATAGTGGTTCTTTGGCCCTAAATCTCTCCTTGGTGGCGTTTCGCGATTTGGACCAAGGGTATGTGAGGAAAGTTGAGTATCAATATTTGGGCATAATTAAAGAATATTGTGATTTGGTAATGGATCTATTGGAATTAAGTTAGCTAATTGGTTTATGATTTTGGTAGTACTATTGAGCTTAAATATCATTAAGTCAATAAATGTATGCGTGGGAGACTAACCGGAGTTAGCTATTGAAATTAGAGTTCGTCGATTTCCTTGGGTATATGAGCACAAGTTGTTAACTAAAAAGGGAGTTAGAGGAAATCCCTTGAAGATAAAATTTAGATCATTTTCGGACTGTGGCGTATTCGTAATTATTTTAAGCTTTCAAGGATTGGAGTGTTATGACAATGATATTATGGCGCAGATGTAAGTGAACATTTTGTATTAAAATTTTGGGTTTATATTACACCTCTAGTTTAAGGCGCTACCTAGAGCGAGAGCACTATAATGGGAATCCTTAGAGATATAGCCTTCGGTGAATGTTATGAGGATGGAAAATCTCTTTAGCCTCTCACATTTTAAAAGCTAATTAGGCTCGGGATTGTGATGTTTTGAATTTCTGGGGAATACTACTAAGTATGTGATTTACAAAAGGAAACACCTTTGCAGTGTAATTAAGGTTATGAATAAGACGAGCTTAGGATATCTCGAGAGTTATGTTTGGGAGCAATTGGGATTCTCCAATTTTGATTGTGGATTCTAATTAGTAGTGAAGGTTATTATTGAAGGAAGTTATGTGCGAGAGGTCGTGGTATGGTGAACATTATTTAAGGTTACCTTGTAGTGGGATAGATTGGACAATTGAGGAAGTGAGAAATGGCGGAACTATTGTATCCGTAGCTTTTTGGTCTGTCAGGTAAGTCTCGTTAAAATTCGGGTCGAATTTTCTTTAAGGGGGAGTGAATTTCACGACCCGAAAACTAGGCTCTATTTTATTGGTGATAAATAATTATTATTTATTTATTTGCTTAATTATGTATTTAAATTATTACTTAATTAATAATTTTTGAGTTATAATAATTCATGCCTAGCATTTTATTTGGGTTAGTGTAGTATTGTTGGGTCTTAATTGTAAGTAGGGAGTGTAAGTTCTTTAAATCATTTTAACTACTCCCTCCCTACTCATCTTCTCCCTCACTCTCCATTTCCCAGCCAACTCCCTCTCTCTCTCTAGCTTTGGTAAGCATTTTCTTCTTTCCTTCTCTCTTAATTTTCTTCATCTTCTTCTTGTTATCATTCATTTCTTAAAACTTGAAACATGTTTAGATCGTCGATAGGATCGCGTAGAACCAAAAAGAATTGAATTCCGTCAACTTTGAGATTTATCAAGTAAGTTACTTTTCCCCCATTTTGATGCTAAAATGTTCATATCATGTTTATATGATGTTTGGTGTGTTATATTTGAAGTTTGATTGAGTTTTGAATTTATTGAGAATTTATTTGTGTATGATCAAAAATGGTGAAATCTTGAATGTTGGGTTTGATTCTTGATTTTGGTTGTTAAATGTTGTTGTTTGAGTCTTTTTAGACTTATTAGTTGTGTTGGTACATTAGTATACTAGTTGGAATGTTGGATTTTGGTGGAAATGTGTTTTGGGTATAAAAATGGAAGAACCCATGTTGTTCTTCCCGATTTCTGGAAATTCAGAGCATTGGGCGGCCGCACAAATATTCCTGGGCGACCGCACAACTATCTGAAAGCTTTTGGTCGTGTTTTGAGGCTTTTTGGGCGACCGCACATACCCGTTTGGGAGGCCGCACAGTCCTCTGGAAGTTTACAATTGCTAAAATTTTGTAATTGAAGAATGCGTTTTGATCCAAATCTTGGGTGTCTCCCTAGTCGACCTTAGTGATCATTGTAGTACACTCTAGTGATAGAATTGGGTCCTTTGTGATCAAGTTTGTGTTTGAAATCTATTAAGTGTTAATTGGGATTTGGAACATCTTATTGAGGTATTGTTGGTTTGACTTATCTTTGTGATGATCATTTGGTATATGTTTGGGCATCTTATGTTGTGTTCGTAATTGTTCCAATCGAATTGATTTTCAAGTGAGTCTTGGTCTAGGTTTTAGACGGTGTCCTATAGTACCTAGAGGGTGGTTACTGAACACCAAAGTGTAGGGTTTAGTACAGTCGTGATCATGTTCTAATAAGCGTAACCTTTTGGATTCGTTTGGGGTGTTTAGAATGGGTTCGTTGTGAACGGAGATAAAGCGTGAATTGGCAATTGGGTACCTATGGTTTGATTAACCTTAAGATGTATTCATTCGGATTTCTTATTTGGAATTCCAGGTGTGATGAGACGGTTGAGTTCATAGTCCTAGTATATCTTTTGAGTAAATGTTTATGATCATTTTGGTAATAGTCATTGTGCCATTGGTGAGCGACCATTTGGGTTGTGCTCTTTATGATTAACTTGTGGGTATTATATTTAGGACGTATTTGGTACGTGCCTTGTCTTGGAATCATCTTGTTTAATGATCAATGTTGTTGTGCTCTTTATGAGAAATTCCGTTTATCGTTGTTGTGCTCTTTTATGAGAAACTTCTTGTGTTCGTTGTTGTTGAGCTCTTCATGAGTAATCGTTTGCATCTTTATGGTGATTAATTGGTGTGGTTCCCTACTTTGGAACCTTAAGTTGTTTATTCATGCTAAAATATTATTACTTAGCATTTAATTAGAAGCCCAGCTGGCATATTTGTTGCATCGGGCGATGGGAAGGATTATAATGGCAAAGCCAAGTCCATTATAATGTTGACCATTGTTTTGCCCTTACAATACCCCTTCTCCAGATTGGCCTTGGAAAGGATAAGTCAGCGTTCCTTTGTGAATGTATCTGGCTAACGGGCATGACTTTGTGTCATGGTCCTTGTCCCTTGTGACACTTTTATGGTTATTGGTTCCGGTACCGGGGTTTTCTCTTCGAGCTTTCATGCTGCTATGAAGATGTTGATTGTTGATTATTGAAGCTGCGCAGCGACCTTTATTTGGTTCTTTCAGTTGGGTGAAACCTTGGCTATGTATCCACCTATGAGTGTTTAATTCAGCTTTATGTGTTGCATGATGATGATGGTCGTTATTTCCAACCGGTATGGGACGGTTGGCGATAGGGAGCCTCTCATTTGTTGTTATATGTTTATTTATATGATTGATTATTGGATATTACTGTTTGACAACATGTCACTTATTATTCCGCTGCTATCTGTCTTATGTTAATTGCTATTGGTCATTGCATATTAGCATGTCATGTAGTTGCATTAGTAACTTACTGAGATTTTATCTCACCCCGTTTATTTCCATCTTTGTTTTTCCTTAACACCCCCCAGGAGGAAAAGGATTAGGACTTGCGGATCGAGGAGGACGTCGAGAGGATTGAGATTTTGGGGCAGGTTGTTATGGATCGGTTTACATTATTTAAATGTATAACCTTTTGGGGATAGTTTTACCATTATTGACGTCATTAAGAATTGTATATTTTATTCTTTTGGGTATAAGCTGTGGAGCTTATGTTGGATGTACTTTGTTGATTTAAACTTGGATTTGTAAAACCTTGTGTTATCATCTTTTGGTTCAAAATTGGAATTTTTAACTTCTATATTTTAGAGTTTTGGTTTTAAGTCGACGTCCAGATCGCGGTCTCGGGCCCGCGGGGTCCGGGGTCGCGATACCTTTTCAACTGTGAGGCTGTTTTCTGGTTCAATCAACAACACCCCAGCCCCTCTATGGCTTTTTGATGCCGATCCATCAGTGAACATCTGCCAGCTCTTCAGATCCTCCACCCGGTGGTCGTTGGTGAATGAAGACTCTTGCTCGTTGCTGAACATCGTTTCAACCATAAAGTCTGCTAATGGTTGTGCCTGGAGGGTCTTTCTTGGCTGATAAGAAATATCGAATTCGGTAAGTTCGATCGACCAATTCAAGAGCCTTCCTGAGCTGTCCGGTTTGTGCAGAATTTTCCTAAGGGGTGTGGTAGTGTACACCACTATAGGATGAGCTGAGAAATAAGCCCTCAATTAGCAGGCAGCCACCACCAAAGCATATGCTAGCTTTTCAGCATTGAAGTACCGTGACTCTACATCGTTGAGAGCCTTGCTAGTATAAAAGACTGGCTTGATTCAATTGTCATTCCTGGTTAGCACGGCAGCAACCGCCCTATCTGTGGTGGCGAGATATACGTATAAAGTCTCTCATGAAGTAGGGCTGCTGAGCAAGGGGGAAGGCTTAGATATTCTTTTAATTGCTTGAAGGATGAGGAACACTCCTCAGTCCACTGAAATTCTTTTCCTCCTCGCAAAACCTTGAAAAATGGTAACGACTTTTCCGCCGACTTGGCTATGAAACGACCTAAAGCTGCCACACGTCCGTTTAGCCTCTGAACTTCCTTGACTGAGACCGGCTCTTTCATGGTGAGCAATGCAGTTATCTTTTCGGGGTTTGCCTCAATGCCCCTTTGAGATACCATGAAGCCGAGGAATTTTCCTGCCGTGACGCCGAAGACGCACTTGCTCGGATTGAGCTTCATCTCATTGGCTCTCAAATTGACAAAAGTTTCCCGCAGATCTACGTAGTGGTCTCCATCCCTCGTTTTGATGACCATGTCGTCAATATATGCTTCCATGTTCCGCCCGAGCTGTTTTTGAAGACTTGATTCACCATTCTCTGATAGGTGGCCCCTGCATTTTTGAGGCCGAACAGCATCTTTTTGAAGCAGTAGGTCCCTTCGCTTGTTTGGAAAGCCGTGTTCTCAATGTCCTGCTCGGCCATTTTAATTTGATGATAGCCTGAGTAGGCGTCCAAGAAGCTGAGCGTTTTGTGGCCGGCTATGGAATCGACGAGTTTATCTATTCTGGGGAGCGGGAAGCAGTCATTTGGGCAAGCTTTGTTGAGGTCGGTAAAATCAACGCACTTCCTCCACTTGCCGTTAGCTTTCTTGACCATTACAATGTTAGCTAGCCAAGAAGGGTAGTAAGCCTCCTTAATTATCCCGGCTCGTAGTAGCTTTCTCACCTCTTCTCTAATAGCTGTCTGCTTGTCAACTGAAAAAATTCTGCGCTTCTGTTTGATTGGCTTTGCGCTTGGGTCGAGGCAAAGCTCGTGTACGGCTACTTCCTCCTTAACCCCTCTCATGTCCTCAACTTTCCAGGCGAATACATCTAAGATCGCCTTCAGATGGGTGATCAAGTCAGCTCATTCGTCTTGGGACAGCTGCTTCCCAATTTTGACTACTTGTTCTGGAAATTCGGGGTTGACTACAATTATGTCTGTGATTCTTTCCACGTCTTCACCGGCTAAAGTGAGGGCTTCACTCTTTATGAGGCTGATCATGCTACACTTCATGATCCTTAATTCCTTTTCAATCTCTTCGTCCGTTTTGACCTCACTTACTGCGCCGACCAGCATTGTCCCCGATGCTCTTTTTGCTTTGACCTCGATGACTCCCATAGAATCTTGCTCAAGCTTTCTCTTTATCTTCCTCGTTTCCATCAAATATTCCAAAAATTCATGGGTTCGGCTCCGCAGACAACCCACTCCAGCTGGAGTTGGAAACTTGACTCGTTGGTGGGGTAAGGAAACAACCATTCCAAGCTTGACTTGGCTCGGGATCCCTAAAATAGCATGATAATCACTCGCTACATCAATGACCATGAAGGTGATCGTTTCCTGGACTTTATAAGGGGCAGTACCTATCTCGACGAGGAGGCTCATAGTTCCTTTGACATCCACCTTATGGTTTGTAAACCCCTCTAACCAACCAGCATAGGGGGCTAGCATACTATTAGACAAATCCATTTCTTTGAAGCATTTTTAATCAAGATATCCCGGGTAGCTCCGGTGTCTACCAGAAGTCGGCTCGTTTTGCAGTTGTCAATTCTTCCATCCAAGATGATGGATTGTTCTCTTGCAATTTTGCTGGCCGCAAGCTCGTTTGGGGAGAAAGAAATCGTCTCCTCCCTTTTATTGTTCCAAGCTGGCACAAAGGGTACCTTTTTAAGACTGTAGATTTGATTCTTCAAGGCAGTGATCGACAGGGCTTCATCGTGGATTACCCCAATTCTCTTCCAAGGTGGTCGTTCCTGACGTTGTCGGTCTTCATAATTTTTCTTGGTATCACGACCTCTGGTATCGTGACCTCGCTTACCATCTCTCTTGACGAAGCGATCCAACTCTCCCTGATCCACTCTTTGCTGAATGGCTCTCTTTAACGACAGGCAGTTCTCAGTCTCGTGTCCAAAATCTTTGTGGAAGGCGCACCATTTACCTGAAGCTCTTCTTCCTTCCTCGTTTCCCACCATGGGACGAGGGGGGAACATCTCTATCAAGTTCATGATTTCCTTGTGGGATCTGTTTAGCGGAGTGAAGACCTCCTCATTGATCTCCTTCCTCTCCGTACTCCTGGTTCGGTTCTTGCCCCTTCTTGACTCACTTTCTCTTGGTTCCTTGGAGCCGCGCTCATTGGCTCCACTTGACTCTTCCTTCGCCTTTCCTTTTCCTTCCTTCGAGGTTCGTTTATCCCCTAGCTCGTCCTGAGCTACGCGATATGCTCGTTCATACAAGTCTCCCTTTGTTTCCGGAGGCCTTATCTCAAACTCAAACTTCAGTTGAGATGCTCTCATGCCTGCAGTGAAGCACACCATTACCATATCATCCGTCAATCCTTCAATTTACTCAGCCAAATCTCTAAATCTTTGGTAAAAGCTCATAATTGTCTCTGTTTCGCCCTGCTTCACATTTGCCAGATCGGTCGGTCGTTTCTTGTGCTCGCCCGCTATTGAGAAGTTTTCAATGAATTTACTTCTCAAACTTTCCCAGTTGTCGATGCTACCAGGTGGGAGAGCTATGAACCAAGCTAGTGCTGGACCGTTTAAGGTGCTAACCATTGCTTTACATAAGACATCATCGTCGTGGGAGACCAAGGCCATAATCGCCTAAAAAGTGTGCACATGGTCCCGGGCGTCCTCCGACCCAGTGTACTTGGTCAATGAGGGGAGCTTAAGATAAGGCTGAGGAGGGCTTTCCATGATCCACCGAGCAAACGGGGCCATCGTGTTCGCAATTTTCTTGGTATTCTTCCTGCTCGACTCCATCTCATGCATTCTCCTCTGCAGATCCATGATCAGAGGATCGAGGACCTCCCTGTTTCCCGATTTGGATTTTTCTTCCTCGTTTTTCCTGTGTGTCAAGTGTTGAGAAGTATGGGGAAATCGAGGTGGTTGCCCCCCAGCCCGTTCTTAGTAAAGCTCTCCCTCTTCTACGAGGGTCGGTCCTCGGGGAACCGCATTCCTTGTTCCTGAGGTTTCTTCTTACTCGTTCAGGTAGTGTGCGCCTACAGTGGTCGGTGGGATCTGATTCATCCTTGGCAAACTACCACTTGGAACGGGAATGACAGGTGGATATTCCCTCGCCAAGGGTACAATGGGTAATGTTGGGAGATTGGAAACATGTTCTAGACCTAACCTAAGGTTGCCAGCTCATCATAGATTTCCTGGATTTGCAAGAGTAATGTCAGTCTCCGATTCAACACTGCCGCCTGTTCTGCAGCCGCTCCATTATTGACACCGCTTGTCCCAGCCCCATTATGCGGGATTTTGACCGTCCGCTTCGTATAAGTTATCGGAGGGGGTCTCCGATCGATCTGACCGCCGACGTGGATGGGGTGGTTCTCCGCAAGGGGAATCTCCTCAATCGGATTCAAGACATTCACCTTCACGGCGGCGGCTGCGGAGATGATTCCGGCGGCTCTTGGGTATTCGAAGGTTTGGGAAGAAGGGTAAATTGGCTCCGAGGTTTATTAGACCGTTTGAGATTTTGGGAAAAGTGGGGCTTCTTGCATATCGGCTTGCGTTACCATCTTCTCTAGACCGGTTGCATAACGTCTTCCATGTTTTTATGCTTCAGAAGTATTTGCATGATCCATCTCACGTGTTACCGAGGGTACCGGAGGATATAGAGCCTGACATGTCATATGAGGAACGACCGATTCAGATTCTTGATACCAAAGTCCAAGAGTTAAGGAATAAAAGAATTACGTTGGTTAGAGTGCTATGGAGGAATCACAATGTTGAAAATCAACGTGGGAGCTTCGAGAAGAGGTGGAACGGAAGTATCCGTGGCTTTTTGTTTCGGGTAGGTATCTTTAAAATTCGGGTCGAATTTTCTTTAAGGAGGAGTGAATGTCACGACCCGAAAACCCGTCTCTATTTTCTTAAGTAGTAAATATTTATTTATTTATTTATTTGCTTATTTATTTATCTATTTAAATATTTATGTGTGCATTTATATCTCATAATATTTTTATGTCTAGCATTTTAATTGATCATTTGTGCTAGTATGAAGTAAGGGAATTATTAGAGAAGAGGATATTAAGGGTAGTAGTAGTAGTGGTAGTAGTAGTAGTAGAGGGGCCTAGGTGTAACTATTTTAAATAATTCTACTTACTCCCTCCCTCTCCCTCACCTTCTCCCTCACTCTCCTGCACACACACACACACACACACTCAATCTCTCTCTCTTCCATTGTTAAGAAAAGGTAAGAAAATCTCTCTCCCTCTTTCCTTCTTTTGATCATCTTCCTCTCATTATTTCTTATTGATCATTTTATGAAAAATGTTTAGATCGTCGCTAGGATCGTGTAGAGCTAAGAAAATTCGAATTCCGTCATCTTTGATAAATTTCAAGTAAGTTGTTTTTCCCCCATTTATGCTAAAAATGTTCATCTTTAACTCCATTGATGCTCTAGTTGATATATATGGCTTCTTTGGTTGATTTGGAATTTATTTGTAATTTATCCATTTTTGTGAAATTTGGGAGTTTGAATCATCTCTTGGTTTGGGTTGACTAATAGATGTTATATGAGTTATTTTAGACTTATAAGTTGTTCTAGTACCTTATTATACTTGTTAGATGTGTTGGATTTTGGTTTGGTTTTGGTTTGGGTTGAATTTTGGATGAAACCCAGGTAAACATGCCGAATTCCGGCAGTCAGGGCTCGTGGGCGACCGCCCATGATGGGTTTGGGCGACCGCCCATGAGGTCAGTTGGTCCGGGGTGTTGGAGTTAGTGGTTTTGGGCGACCGCCCATTGATGGGTTGGGCGACCGCCCATGGGGTCAGTCTGATGGGTTGTGGGTTAGTGGTGTTGGGCGACCGCCCGGGCTGGTTATGGGCGACCGCCCATGGCAGCTGATCTGAGTATCTTTGTTTTTAATTGTTTTCGAAATCAAGCTTAGTCTAGGCTCGGAGTACGATTCTAATAGATTGAAATGGCCATTGTGAAATACTCAAATGTGGAAAATGGTTCCTTTGTGAACAATTGCGTTACGAAAATTGATTAAGTATGGTTTGGGATTGTTGGACATCTTTTGATGTGTTGTTTGGATCGATTCATCCTTTTTGGGGATTTATTTGGAATGGTTCCCTACTTTGGAATCATTAGTTGTTTATTTGAGCTAGTATTTTATTACTTAGCCTTTATTTGAAAGTCCAGCTGGTATTTGTGGTTGTGTCGGGCGATGGGGAATATTATGATGGCAACGAGCCGAGTCCATTATAGTGTTGTCCATTGTTTTGCCCTTATTTTCTTCTTCCAGATTGGCCTTGGTTGAGATGAGCTAGCTCCCTTTGTGAGTATTCTAGCTAGTTGGTTTTGGGTTATGACTTTGTGTTATTTTCCCTTGTTACTATTGGTTCTTGGTTCCGGTACAGGGGTTTTCTCTTCAACTATTATGCTACTATGAAGATGGTTTGATTGGTTGATTGGTTGAAGCTGCGCAGTGATCCTTATTATGTTCTATCAGTTTGGGAAACCTTGGCTCAATATCCTTTGTTACTTGTTTATTTCCGCTGCTATCTGTTAACTGCTAATTACTACGTGCTATGTGAGATTTATTATTGTTTATTGCTTCTTGCATCATAGCATGTCATGTAGTTGCATTAGTAACTTATTGAGATTTATCTCACCCCCTTTCTTTTTATCTTTGTTTTTCCTTAACCCCCCCAAGAGGAAAGGAATAGGACTCGCTGATCACGAGGAGGACGTCGAGAGGGTTTGTGACGTTTGGGCAGGTGGTTATTTGGTTTACATTACCTAAATGTAAAACCTTTTGGGAATGGTATTATCAACAATGACGTCATTAAGTTTGTAATATTTTGTTTTTGGTGTAAGCTTGTGGAGCTTATACCGGTTGTATTAAGTTGTGGTTAAACTTGGATTTCTAAAACCTTGTGTTAATCTTTTAGTATAAAATGAAATTTTTATCTTCAATATTTTGGTGTTTATTGTTTTAAGTCGACGTCCAGCTCGCGAGCTCCCGGTCCGCGGGGTTGGGGTTGGGACAGTTGGTATCAGAGCTATGGTTTAGCTCTAAGTTTAAGTATAGGTGGACTAGAATGACCTAGGAGGGTAGTTGTGTTCAGAGTGAGTAACGGTTGGTGTTTTATGCAGATATTTGTTCAAAATGGCTAGAAGAAGAGCTGGTGAAGGTCCCAGTGGGACTCCGAATCATAACGATCTACGGGAAGAAAATCGTGCGATGTTTCAGGGTTCGTTTGAAGCGGCTATGAAAGCAATTCATGATCAAGGGCCGAGAGAGGAACATGTAGTACCTCCACGATATGGGTTGGAGCAGTTCTTGAAGTTGAGACCGATTGAGTTCGATGGTGAGCCTGATGTGAAAAAGGCTGAAATGTGGATTGAGTCGATGGAAAAGATCTACGACGTCTTTGGTTGTACGGATGAAGATAGAGTTCGGTTTGCGGCCTATAAGCTAGTGGGAGCTGCTGAACATTGGTGCATGGAACTTAAGGCAAGTTGGGATGCGACTCTTGTATCGTATACTTGGGAGTTGTTTGTGAGGAAATTCAAGGAACACTTCATTCCTTTGGTTGATCAGAACCGGAAGGAGATCGAGTTCCTAAGCTTGGAACAGAACGTGTTGACCGTAGCTCAATACTCGGCTAAGTTCACAGAATTAGCTAGGTATTGTGACTACCTTGTGAGGACTGAAGAGCAGAAGGCGATGAGGTTTATCAGAGGCTTGAGGACAGCCATCAGGACTCAGCTTATAGCTCAAAGGATTCAGACTTTCCAGGATGCTGTGGACCGTGCGTACTTGGTAGAACAAGACATCGGGGAACACAAGAGAAAGACCGAGGTAGTTAACACGGGTAAGCAAAGAGGTCAGAATAGGTCACAACCACCACCACGATCGGATAACCGAGGTAATTCTGGGGGATAGTTTCAGTCCAGGGGGCAACCAACCCCAAGGAATCTGGGTACTACTCCGGGGAATCAAGGGAATCAGAACAGGAGGCTCTGTGCCTATTGTCAGAAGGAAGGTCATTCGGAGGATAGGTGTTGGAAGAAGCAAGGAAAATGTACCAATTGTGGTCAGTTGGGACACTTTGCGAGAGATTGTCCGAGAAACAGAGGTCAACCATTGGGGGTAGGAGCTGGTGCTCAACAGGGTCAGAAGAGAGATCCAATGGGGAAGCCTAAGGTTCAAGGAAGGGTCTTTCTATGAACCAACAGCAGGCTGCTGATGATCCTTCAGTGATTGGAGGTATTGTTTCTGTGTCTATTGTGAGCGCTCGTGCATTAGTAGATCCAGGATCATCGCATTCATACATTTCTGTACACTTTGCTTCTTTGCTAAATGCTTCATCTGAGTCCTTACCTTATGTGTTAGAGGTGTCAACTCCTATGGGAGAGTGTCTGGTGACTGATAAAGTGTTTCGTGCTTGTAATGTGCTTATTAGTGGTCATGTTTTGTGTGCGGATTTGGTAGTTCTTCTGATACAAGACTTTGACGTTATTTTGGGTATGGATTGGCTGAGCAAATATCATGCTTCAGTTGATTGTCGTAGGAAGGTCGTTAATTTTTCTATCCCTGATGTGCCTAAGTTTGTTTTTGAGGCTATTCCTTTGAGTAAAAATATTCGTATAATTTCTTATGTGAAAGCGAGGAGGTTGTTGCATCGTGGTTATGAGGGTTATTTGGCTAGTGTGCTAGATACCAAGAAAGAATCACCCGGGTTAGAGAGTGTTCGGGTAGTTAGAGAATTTCCTGATGTTTTCTCTTCAGAGTACAGTATGCCACCCGATCGAGAGATAGAGTTCTGTATAGATCTATTACCGGGTACAGCTCCGATTTCGAAAGCACCTTATAGAATGGCTCCAGCAG
Organism: Campanula takesimana; assembly: GCA_026119855.1. Taxonomy (NCBI): domain Eukaryota; kingdom Viridiplantae; phylum Streptophyta; class Magnoliopsida; order Asterales; family Campanulaceae; genus Campanula; species Campanula takesimana. The sequence goes on from JAOWBW010000023.1 coordinate 259,718, forward strand.
AGTTGAAAGAACTGAAGGTTCAGTTACAGGAGTTGCTTGATAGAGGATTTATTCGGCCTAGTGTTTCACCGTGGGGAGCACCTTTTTTGTTTGTAAGGAAGAAAGACGGTTCGTTGAGGTTGTGTATCGATTACAGAAAGTTGAATCAGGTAACGGTGAAGAACAAATATCCTCTACCACATATTGATGATTTATTCGATCAACTTCAAGGGTCAGTGGTATTTTCTAAACTTGATTTGAGGAGTGGGTACCATCAGTTGACAAATCGATCGGAGGATATTCCGAAGACTGCTTTTCGCACCCGATATGGTCACTATGAGTTCTTAGTTATGCCGTTTGGGTTGACTAACGCGCCTACCGTATATATGGACTTGATGAACAAGATTTTCCATCCTTATCTTGATATGTTCGTAGTGGTCTTCATTGATGATATACTTTTTAATTCCAAATCTCGAGAAGAGCACGAGCAACATTTGAGGACAGTTTTATCAGTACTCGCAAAGGAACAGTTATTCGCGAAGTTTAGTAAGTGTGAATTTTTGCTCGAGAAAGTTTCATTTCTCGGTCATGTTATTTCGAAAGATGGGATTTCTGTGGATCCTTCGAAGATAGAGGCTATTGTTGATTGGAAGCGACCAGAAACAGTGACTGAGATCAGGAGTTTTCTGGGGTTAGCAGGGTACTACAGGAGGTTTATAGAAGGGTTTTCACGGATTGCTACACCGATGACTCAGTTGACCCGAAAGAATGTTCCGTTTGAGTGGACCGAAAAATGTAACAACAGTTTTGAAGAGTTGAAGAAGAGGTTGACTACCGCACCGATATTGACATTGCCTAATGGGAACGATGACTTGGTGATTTATAGTGATGCATCGAAGGAAGGCTTGGGTTGTGTCTTAATGCAGAATGGGAAAGTGATCGCGTATGCTTCAAGGAAATTGAGTCCGAGTGAACAAAATTATCCTACTCACGACATGGAATTGGCAGCTATTGTTTTTGCTATTCATAAGTGGAAGCATTATCTCTACGGGGCGAAATTTGAGATTTTCACGGATCACAAAAGTTTGAAGTATCTTTTCTCCCAGAAGGAACTTAATAACCGACAGCGTAGATGGATGGAACTTTTGAAGGATTATGATTGTAAAATATCTTATCATCCGGGGAAGGCGAATGTGGTAGCCGATGCGATTAGTAGAAAATCTTATGTGGCTTCGATGATGGTTCGAGAGTGGAAAATGCTTGAGGATGTTCGAGACTGGTGTCCTCGTGAATCGAGACATGGGGCTATTTTTGCGAACATTAGGGTATCTCCAACCCTAATTCAGAGAATAAAGGAAGCTCAGAAAGAAGATCTAGAGTTAGTGAAAATAATGGGTAAAATGAAAGAGAAGAACTTCGAGGATTTTTCTATCAGTCCGGTTGGAGTGTTGACATTTCGTGGTCGTTTGTGTGTACCCGTCGTTGGTGGCATCAAGAGGCAAGTTTTGGATGAGGGTCATTAATCGAGATATACTATTCATCCCGGTAGTACGAAGATGTACCAAAATCTGAAGCAACATTTCTGGTGGAACAATATGAAGAAAGAAATAGCTGAGTATGTATCGAAGTGTTTAACTTGCCAGCAGGTAAAAGCCGAGCACCGGAGACCCGCAGGACTACTTCAGCCACTAGAGGTTCCGGAGTGGAAATGGACATGTGACTATGGATTTTGTTACGGGACTACCTCGTACCCGTATGAAGTATGACAGTGTTTGGGTAATCGTGGATAGACTGACCAAGTCTGCTCATTTCTTACCGATTGATATTAGATACTCGATGGGAAAGCTTGAGACCCTCTATATTAATGAGATTGTGAATTTACATGGGGTTCCGGTTAGCATTGTATCAGATCGTGATCCGAGATTTACTTCTAGATTCTGGAAAGCATTACAGGCAGCTTTGGGTACAGATTTGAGATTCAGTACAGCTTTTCACCCTCAGACTGAGGTCAATCCGAGAGGACTATTCAGATTTTAGAAGACATGTTGCGAGCTTGTTCGATAGACTTTTCTGATTCTTGGGATACGCATTTACCTTTAGTGGAATTCTCGTATAATAACAGTTATCAGGCTAGCATCGAGATGGCTCCTTATGAGGCTTTGTATGGGAGAAAGTGTAGATCACCTATCTGTTAGGATGAGATCGGGGAAGCGAAGATATGGGGTATTGATTTGATTCAGGATTCAGTTGAGAAAGTCAGAGTTATTCGAGATCGATTGAAGACAGCCCAGAGTCGACAAAAGAGCTATGCCGATCACCGAACACGGGATCTTAATTTTCAGACCGGAAACTTTGTATTTTTGAAGGTATCTCCGAAGGTGGGTATTCGAAGGTTTGGGAAGAAGGGTAAATTGGCTCCGAGGTTTATTGGACCATTTGAGATTTTGGGAAAAGTGGGGCTTCTTGCATATCGGCTTGCGTTACCATCTTCTCTAGACCGGTTGCATAACGTCTTCCATGTTTCTATGCTTCGGAAGTATTTGCATGATCCATCTCACATGTTACCGAGGGTACCGGAGGATATAGAGCCTGACATGTCATATGAGGAACGACCGATTCGGATTCTTGATACCAAAGTCCAAGAGTTAAGGAATAAAAGAATTGCTTTGGTTAGAGTGCTATGGAGGAATCACAATATTGAAGAATCAACGTAGGAACTTCGAGAAGAGGTGGAACGGAAGTATCCGTGGCTTTTTGTTTCGGGTAAGTATCTTTAAAATTCAGGTAGAATTTTCTTTAAGGAGGAGTGAATGTCACGACCCGAAAACCCGTCTCTATTTTCTTAAGTAGTAAATATTTATTTATTTATTTATTTGCTTATTTATTTATCTATTTAAATATTTATGTGTGCATTTATATCTCATAATATTTTTATGCCTAGCATTTTAATTGATCATTTGTGCTAGTATGAAGTAAGGGAATTATTAGAGAAGAGGATATTAAGGGTAGTAGTAGAAGTAGTGGTAGTAGTAGTAGAGGGGCCTAGGTGTAACTATTTTAAATAATTCTACTTACTCCCTCCCTCTCCCTCACCTTCTCCCTCACCTTCTCCCTCACTCTCCTGCACACACACACACACACACACTCAATCTCTCTCTCTTCCATTGTTAAGAAAAGGTAAGAAAATCTCTCTCCCTCTTTCCTTCTTTTGATCATCTTCCTCTCATTATTTCTTATTGCTCATTTTATGAAAAATGTTTAGATCGTCGCTAGGATCGTGTAGAGCTAAGAAAATTCGAATTCCGTCATCTTTGATAAATTTCAAGTAAGTTGCTTTTCCCCCATTTATGCTAAAAATGTTCATCTTTAACTCCATTGATGCTCTAGTTGATATGTATGGCTTCTTTTGTTGATTTGGAATTTATTTGTAATTTATCCATTTTTGTGAAATTTGGGTGTTTGAATCATCTCTTGGTTTGGGTTGACTAATAGATGTTATATGAGTTATTTTAGACTTATAAGTTGTTCTAGTACCTTATTATACTTGTTAGATGTGTTGGATTTTGGTTTGGTTTTGGTTTGGGTTGAATTTTGGATGAAACCAAGGTAAACTTGCCGAATTCCGGCAGTCAGGGATCGTGGGCGACCGCCCATGATGGGTTTGGGCGACCGCCCATGAGGTCAGTTGGTCCGGGGTGTTGGAGTTAGTGGTTTTGGGCGACCGCCCATTGATGGGTTGGGCGACCACCCATGGGGTCAGTCTGATGGGTTGTGGGTTAGTGGTGTTGGGCGACCGCCCGGGCTGGTTATGGGCGACCGCCCATGGCAGCTGATCTGAGTATCTTTGTTTTTAATTGTTTTCGAAATCAAGCTTAGTCTAGGCTCGGAGTACGATTCTAATAGATTGAAATGGCCATTGTGAAATACTCAAATGTGGAAAATGGTTCCTTTGTGAACAATTGCGTTACGGAAATTGATTAAGTATGGTTTGGGATTGTTGGACATCTTTTGATGTGTTGTTTGGATCGATTCATCCTTTTTGGGGATTTATTTGGAATGGTTCCCTACTTTGGAATCATTAGTTGTTTATTTGAGCTAGTATTTTATTACTTAGCCTTTATTTGAAAGTCCAGCTGGTATTTGTGGTTGTGTCGGGCGATGGGGAATATTATGATGGCAACGAGCCGAGTCCATTATAGTGTTGTCCATTGTTTTGCCCTTATTTTCCTCTTCCAGATTGGCCTTGGTTGAGATGAGCTAGCTCCCTTTGTAAGTATTCTAGCTAGTTGGTTTTGGGTTATGACTTTGTGTCATTTTCCTTTGTTACTATTGGTTCTTGGTTCCGGTACCGGGGTTTTCTCTTCAGCTATTATGTTACTATGAAGATGGTTTGATTGGTTGATTGGTTGAAGCTGCGCAGTGATCCTTATTATGTTCTATCAGTTTGGGAAACCTTGGCTCAATATCATTTGTTACTTGTTTATTTCCGCTGGTATCTGTTAACTGCTAATTACTACGTGCTATGTGAGATTTATTATTGTTTATTGCTTCTTGCATCATAGCATGTCATGTAGTTGCATTAGTAACTTATTGAGATTTATCTCACCCCCTTTTTTTTTATCTTTGTTTTTCCTTAACCCCCCCCCCCCCCCAAGGAGGAAAGGAATAGGACTCGCTGATCACGATGAGGACGTCGAGAGGGTTTGTGACGTTTGGGCAGGTGGTTATTTGGTTTACATTACCTAAATGTAAAACCTTTTGGGAATAGTATTATCAACAATGACGTCATTAAGTTTGTAATATTTTGTTTTTGGTGTAAGCTTGTGGAGCTTATACCGGTTGTATTAAGTTGTGGTTAAACTTGGATTTCTAAAACCTTGTGTTAAATCTTTTAGTATAAAATAAAATTTTTATCTTCAGTATTTTGGTGTTTATTGTTTTAAGTCGACGTCCAGCTCGCGAGCTCCCGGCCCGCGGGGTCGGGGTTGCGACAGTTATTGTGACATCCCACCAATGTGTGTGCGAGATCTGTTTGATATGATTTGATTGGTACTACTTATACCACCAAGATGCATCTTCTTTTCGAAAGCCCATCTCATAAAAACTTCAAGGTTAAGCGTGCTTGACTTGGAGCAATTCTTGGATGGGTGACCCACTGGGAAGTTTTTGTGAGCACGTGAGTGAGGACAAAACGTGCTGCAAAGACCCGTGGTGGTTTGTGAGGCCAGTCCATCAAATCTACTAGCGTTCTGACCCGGTGCGCCGGGTTCGGGGCGTTACACGGCGGTTCTCCGGATTTGGGAATGGAGCGGACCGATAAGGTTCTGAGTCTCCGGGTGCAATGAAGACTCCGGGAACGATTTCTGGGTTTTCTAAAACCATGGATGAAACCGGATGGAAATATCCTCAAGAACGAAAGAAATCAGGCTAACAAGACTTTACGATTCCCGGCAATGGAACCAAACTGATCATGCAAAAATTGCGATCAGTAGAGCCGGATCTGCGAAGGGATATCTGGACGTCTATTAGCCTGAAATAGATGAACAAACGTCAACTCAGCCGAGGCTTCACCGGCGAAGGCCCTCCGGCGTGAGAATGAGTTAGTCTGCTTATGAATGAACAAACTGGGAAGAGAGAAAAAGTGAGGTTAGAGAGCTTAACCTTCACAAATGAGGGTGAGGTTTTTATTTATACCCCAAAATAGCTGCCTTGTGACCTAGATTTTGTTCCTTGAACGTAGGGATTTGTGCTTATCCACATCTATGACTCACCAGGTCCGTATTAGGGCAACACTTCTAGAAGTCGTCAGTGGGCCTTGTCAAAGGGTTGGGCCAGGCCTCTAATTCCCCTAATCGTGACGGGGACAGATACAAGTCCGAGCTCGTCTGACCGAGCAAGCATGAGATGAAGTCCGACCTCGAGTCGGGTGTGCCCGCGCGCACCGACGAGGGGCCCTTTTAGAGTAACGTTGGCCACCAGGTGGTCAGCTCGGCCAAACGAGCATAGATCATAAACGTGGGATGGTACGACGAGTTTTTGGAGTCTTTATTTGGTTCCTCATGACTCCTCCTTCCCAGCTCGGTTAAACGAGCTGCGTAAAGATACATAATGGGCTAGCCCGTCCAGGTTGTGCCGGGTTGGTTCAATACGCGAGATTCAGGTCGGGGCGGGTTGGACCGACCTGCGAGCCCGTATCTCCCAGTCGGGTCGTTCCTTTCAACGATAATCTTGAAATTGTTGGTTTATGAGCCAAGATGGATTTCTTGAGTTTGTTAATTTGATCATGGGTCATAATAAAAGTGGACCGAACCTTTTCCTCATTACCAGAAACATGTTTAGGAAGAGATTCTTGAATACATGTCTCCGCAATATGGCTCCAAATAATCTCCCCGAAACTATTCGGATCTGTGATAACCGATCTATCAAAAATGGGTAAAGACCCGCTAGCAAGAAACACCTTATCATCACCAAATTTAGTAACGGAAGACCATGCCTTCAGAAAACGCACTCGAGCATTTCCATCGCAGGCAGAATGGTGGTTTGTGTTTCCTATACAGAAACCGGTTGGTAAACAGAGTTTGAAAGAGTATGAAATACTCTTATATTTTATAGACAAAAACTTACATGAGACCGTCTCACCATGTGAGACGGATCCTCCATGGGTCAAAACCTGCCCATCCATGGATGCTCCAGCGCCCCACCCGCCCAGCAACCCCCTTCCTCCACCCAGCACGCGACACGTGGCACTCACTTAAAAAAAACCTCTCATAATTTTAAAATGCAATATCTTGTGATTTTGAAGTCGAAAAGAAAAATCTAAAAATACCGGTGTGTTCGTCTCGACGAGACGAATAAAACTAGATAGGTCATGATATATTTTGATTTTTTTTAAAAAAAACATAATTTTTAACCCACAAAAAAAATTAGGCTGCTCGTTAGCTGAATTGTAACACGTTCTTATGAAGAAAGTAACAGTTTGGTCTTAAAAAAGTAACACTTTATTGTAAGCTGTAACAGCAGTTTTGCAAAATAATATAAATAGTTTTTGTGGTTAGAAAAAGTAATAATTGAATGTAACACAATGCATATATGATTGTAACATATTATATATATGAATGTAACAGTTTATAGGTTAAATGTAGTAAATTTTTTTCGAATAAAAGAGTAAAAAATCATGTATATAAACGGTTTTGCATTTCAATTGAATGTAAAACCCTAGTAAAAAATCATGTATAAAATAAAAATAGGCCGGCTGCCTGTGAGCCGTCGCACAGCGTGAGACGGTCTCACAAGAGACCACCTCTATTTTATTTTGTATCTTTGTGATTCTTATTTATTTAGTGTATATATTTAGATTTTAATTAATTTAATAATTTTGTGTATATTTAGTTTAATTCAATTATAGTTTAAATAATTGTTTATATTAGGGTAGTTTATTTTAGGATATTGATTTTGATTTACTTGACTAACCTACTAATGTTTATCTTTGGTAGTTATTGTTTTGTATTTTAGGTAAAGATGGACTCTCTTCATATGGAATGATTAAATGGCATTAAAGATTGACATCCAAGAAGATCATCTCTCCAAGAAAACTTCTCAATCCCGTGTCTATAAGAAGACGAACATATTCAGTCATGAACTACGGATTCACAGAATATTTTGAGAGAAGTCTTTGTGTTCTTGAAGTTCTTGTTCATCAAGACTTCAAGTGTTTTTAGTGTTTGGTTTATTCTAGGAGTCTAGAATAGTTTGATCTTTTAATTGTTTTGTTTCTTTCATAATCTTGTATTCTGCAAGATCTTTTGATTAATGAAAGTTTTCCATCAAGTAATTTCTTGCTGAAGTGTTTAATTTTTGTCTTTAAAATTCCGCTGCATTTACTCTTTTCGTCGCCAGTTGATAGGATAGTTGTGCTGTCACTTGTGTGATCATCTTTGATCACAAGTGTCCTGTCAAGTGGTTGTTTTCCAGAACAGTCCTAGCCGCCTATTTCTTTCAATTGGTATCAGAATAGTCTAATGGCGTGATGTTCAAGTTTCATTGTGCAGTTGGTGGAAATTATGATACATTGTGGATAAATGGATTCAGTTGAATTAGGCAAGATCTAATTCTGGGACGGACAATTTATCACAAAACATGGAAAAAGTTTGAATTTTAAAATCAAGATCCTTGTTTGTTTTGGAATTCAAATGGATACTTCAAAGTCACTCGGTTCTCTCTACTCCTTGACCTACCCGAGTTCTTAGGAAGAATCATTGTCCTCCCTTGATATTTCCTCCATGTCAATTCTGGTTGTGAATTATGGTTTAGTATATCTCATTTCTCATGTTTACTAGCTACATTTCTCTCATCTCATCTTGTTCCTATTCTGCATTTGCACTCTCTCTAACATTTTTGCAGAAATATCAGAGAATTCAGGAGAAACACTGAGTGATTGTGACTCAAAATGATTGTGTGCCGCTGCTCTGATCAATCTCATGCATTTTTGTTGTTAGGCATCCAGCTGGTGCTAAGCAACTTGTTCGTGCAACTGTGCGGACAACTGATCACTCAACTGGACAGTCAACTGGTAAGTCTGCTACTGTTTTAAAGGGTAAGTACATCTTTTGCAGAACTCTCTGGTCTATAAAGGTTTGCTGCGATATGAGTTGAGATAGATGATGCTCTTAGAGGTATTTTTGTTGGGGAGATTCAAATTTAGGGGGAGTGGAAGATATTCACAATTTTCTTTCTTTGAGTTTGATGGTTCTTCTCAAAAAGGGGGAGAAAGATTTGGTCTTCATATTCAGGGGGAGAAAGATGTGTTCTAAAGATATCCAATGTACAAATTCAGGGGGAGAGATTATTGTTTTAGATATTTTGATCAGAACCACAAAGATAGGAGGAGATTGAAAGAGTATGAAATACTATTATATTTTATTTTGTATCTTTGTGATTCTTATTTATTTAGTGTATATATTTAGAGTTTAATTAACTTAATAATTATGTGTATATTTAGTTTAATTCAATTATAGTTTAAATAATTGTTTATATTAGGAGTAGTTAATTTAGGATATTGATTTTGATTTACTTGACTAACCTACTAATGTTTATCTTTGGTAGTTATTGTTTTGTATTTTAGGTAAAGATGAACTCTCTTCATATGGAATGATTGGATGGCATTAAAGATTGACATCCAAGAAGATCAACTCTCCAAGAAAACTTCTCAATCCCGTGTCTATAAGAAGCCGAACATATTCAGTCATGAACTACGGATTCACAGAATATTTTGAGAGAAGTCTTTGTGTTCTTGAAGTTCTTGTTCATCAAGACTTCAAGTGTTTTTAGTGTTTGGTTTATTCTAGGAGTCTAGAATAGTTTGATCTTTTAATTGTTTTGTTTCTTTCATAATCTTCTATTCTGCAAGATCTTTTGATTAATGAAAGTTTTCCAGCAAGTAATTTCTTGCTGAAGTGTTTAATTTTTGTCTTTAAAATTCCGCTGCATTTACTCTTTTCGTCGCCAGTTGATAGGATAGTTGTGCTGTCACTTGTGTGATCATCTTTGATCACAAGTGTCCTGTCAAGTGGTTGTTTTCCAGAACAGTCCTAGCCGCCTATTTCTTTCAATTGGTATCAGAATAGTCTAATGGCGTGATGTTCAAGTTTCATTGTGCAGTTGGTGGAAATTATGGTACATTGTGGATAAATGGATTCAGTTGAATTTGGCAAGTTCTAATTCTGGGACGGACAATTTATCACAAAACATGGAAAAAGTTTGAATTTTAAAATCAAGATCCTTGTTTGTTTTGGAATTCAAATGGATACTTCAAAGTCACTCGGTTCTCTCTACTCCTTGACCTACCCGAGTTCTTAGGAAGAATCATTGTCCTCCCTTGATATTTCCTCCATGTCAATTTTGGTTGTGAATTATGGTTTAGTATATCTCATTTCTCATGTTTACTAGCTACATTTCTCTCATCTCATCTTGTTCCTATTCTGCATTTGCACTCTCTCTAACATTTTTGCAAAAATATCAGAGAATTCAGGAGAAACACTGAGTGATTGTGACTCAAAATGATTGTGTGCCGCTGCTCTGATCAATCTCATGCATTTTTGTTGTTAGGCATCCAGCTGGTGCTAAGCAACTTGTTCGTGCAACTGTGCGGACAACTGATCACTCAACTGGACAGTCAACTGGTAAGTCTGCTACTTTTTTAAAGGGTAAGTACATCTTTTGCAGAACTCTCTGGTCTATAAAGGTTTGCTGCGATATGAGTTGAGATAGATGATGCTCTTAGAGGTATTTTTGTTGGGGAGATTCAAATTTAGGGGGAGTGGAAGATATTCACAATTTTCTTTCTTTGAGTTTGATGGTTCTTCTCAAAAAGGGGGAGAAAGATTTGGTCTTCATATTCAGGGGGAGAAAGATGTGTTCTAAAGATATCCAATGTACACATTCAGTGGGAGAGATTATTGTTTTAGATATTTTGATCAGAACCACAAAGATAGGAGGAGATTGAAAGAGTATGAAATACTATTATATTTTATTTTGTATCTTTGTGATTCTTATTTATTTAGTGTATATATTTAGAGTTTAATTAATTTAATAATTATGTGTATATTTAGTTTAATTCAATTATAGTTTAAATAATTGTTTATATTAGGAGTAGTTAATTTAGGATATTGATTTTGATTTACTTGACTAACCTACTAATGTTTATCTTTGGTAGTTATTGTTTTGTATTTTAGGTAAAGATGAACTCTCTTCATATGGAATGATTGGATGGCATTAAAGATTGACATCCAAGAAGATCAACTCTCCAAGAAAACTTCTCAATCCCGTGTCTATAAGAAGCCGAACATATTCAGTCATGAACTACGGATTCACATAATATTTTGAGAGAAGTATTTGTGTTCTTGAAGTTCTTGTTCATCAAGACTTCAAGTGTTTTTAGTGTTTGGTTTATTCTAGGAGTCTAGAATAGTTTGATCTTTTAATTGTTTTATTTCTTTCATAATCTTCTATTCTGCAAGATCTTTTGATTAATGAAAGTTTTCCAGCAAGTAATTTCTTGCTGAAGTGTTTAATTTTTGTCTTTAAAATTCCGCTGCATTTACTCTTTTCGTCGCCAGTTGATAGGATAGTTGTGCTGTCACTTGTGTGATCATCTTTGATCACAAGTGTCCTGTCAAGTGGTTGTTTTCCAGAACAGTCCTAGCCGCCTATTTCTTTCAATTGGTATCAGAATAGTCTAATGGCGTGATGTTCAAGTTTCATTGTGCAGTTGGTGGAAATTATGATACATTGTGGATAAATGGATTCAGTTGAATAAGGCAAGATCAAATTCTGGGACGGACAATTTATCACAAAACATGGAAAAAGTTTGAATTTTAAAATCAAGATCCTTGTTTGTTTTGGAATTCAAATGGATACTTCAAAGTCACTCGGTTCTCTCTACTCCTTGACCTACCCGAGTTCTTAGGAAGAATCATTGTCCTCCCTTGATATTTCCTCCATGTCAATTCTGGTTGTGAATTATGGTTTAGTATATCTCATTTCTCATGTTTACTAGCTACATTTCTCTCATCTCATCTTATTCCTATTCTGCATTTGCACTCTCTCTAACATTTTTGCAGAAATATCAGAGAATTCAGGAGAAACACTGAGTGATTGTGACTCAAAATGATTGTGTGCCGCTGCTCTGATCAATCTCATGCATTTTTGTTGTTAGGCATCCAGCTGGTGCTAAGCAACTTGTTCGTGCAACTGTGCGGACAACTGATCACTCAACTGGACAGTCAACTGGTAAGTCTGCTACTGTTTTAAAGGGTAAGTACATCTTTTGCATAACTCTCTGGTCTATAAAGGTTTGCTGCGATATGAGTTGAGATAGATGATGCTCTTAGAGGTATTTTTGTTGGGGAGATTCAAATTTAGGGGGAGTGGAAGATATTCACAATTTTCTTTCTTTGAGTTTGATGGTTCTTCTCAAAAAGGGGGAGAAAGATTTGGTCTTCATATTCAGGGGGAGAAAGATGTGTTCTAAAGATATCCAATGTACAAATTCAGGGGGAGAGATTATTGTTTTAGATATTTTGATCAGAACCACAAAGATAGGAGGAGATTGAAAGAGTATGAAATACTATTATATTTTATTTTGTATCTTTGTGATTCTTATTTGCTTAGTGTATATATTTATAGTTTAATTAATTAAATAATTATGTGTATATTTAGTTTAATTCAATTATAGTTTAAATAATTGTTTATATTAGGAGTAGTTAATTTTAGGATATTGATTTTGATTTACTTGACTAACCTACTAATGTTTATCTTTGGTAGTTATTGTTTTGTATTTTAGGTAAAGATGAACTCTCTTCATATGGAATGATTGGATGGCATTAAAGATTGACATCCAAGAAGATCAACTCTCCAAGAAAACTTCTCAATCCCGTGTCTATAAGAAGCCGAACATATTCAGTCATGAACTACGGATTCACATAATATTTTGAGAGAAGTCTTTGTGTTCTTGAAGTTCTTGTTCATCAAGACTTCAAGTGTTTTTAGTGTTTGGTTTATTCTAGGAGTCTAGAATAGTTTGATCTTTTAATTGTTTTGTTTCTTTCATAATCTTCTATTCTGCAAGATCTTTTGATTAATGAAAGTTTTCCAGCAAGTAATTTCTTGCTGAAGTGTTTAATTTTTGTCTTTAAAATTCCGCTGCATTTACTCTTTTCGTCGCCAGTTGATAGGATAGTTGTGCTGTCACTTGTGTGATCATCTTTGATCACAAGTGTCCTGTCAAGTGGTTGTTTTCCAGAACAGTCCTAGCCGCCTATTTCTTTCAATTGGTATCAGAATAGTCTAATGGCGTGATGTTCAAGTTTCATTGTGCAGTTGGTGGAAATTATGATACATTGTGGATAAATGGATTCAGTTGAATTAGGCAAGATCTAATTCTGGGACGGACAATTTATCACAAAACATGGAAAAATTTTGAATTTTAAAATCAAGATCCTTGTTTGTTTTGGAATTCAAATGGATACTTCAAAGTCACTCGGTTCTCTCTACTCCTTGACCTACCCGAGTTCTTAGGAAGAATCATTGTCCTCCCTTGATATTTCCTCCATGTCAATTCTGGTTGTGAATTATGGTTTAGTATATCTCATTTCTCATGTTTACTAGCTACATTTCTCTCATCTCATCTTGTTCCTATTCTGCATTTGCACTCTCTCTAACATTTTTGCAGAAATATCAGAGAATTCAGGAGAAACACTGAGTGATTGTGACTCAAAATTATTGTGTGCCGCTGCTCTGATCAATCTCATGCATTTTTGTTGTTAGGCATCCAGCTGGTGCTAAGCAACTTGTTCGTGCAACTGTGCGGACAACTGATCACTCAACTGGACAGTCAACTGGTAAGTCTGCTACTGTTTTAAAGGGTAAGTACATCGTTTGCAGAACTCTCTGGTCTATAAAGGTTTGCTGTGATATGAGTTGAGATAGAAGATGCTCTTAGAGGTATTTTTGTTGGGGAGATTCAAATTTAGGGGGAGTGGAAGATATTCACAATTTTCTTTCTTTGAGTTTGATGGTTCTTCTCAAAAAGGAGGAGAAAGATTTGGTCTTCATATTCAGGGGGAGAAAGATGTGTTCTAAAGATATCCAATGTACAAATTCAGGGGGAGAGATTATTGTTTTAGATATTTTGATCAGAACCACAAAGATAGGAGGAGATTGAAAGAGTATGAAATACTATTATATTTTATTTTGTATCTTTGTGATTCTTATTTATTTAGTGTATATATTTAGAGTTTAATTAATTTAATAATTATGTGTATATTTAGTTTAATTCAATTATAGTTTAAATAATTGTTTATATTAGGAGTAGTTAATTTAGGATATTGATTTTGATTTACTTGACTAACCTACTAATGTTTATCTTTGGTAGTTATTGTTTTGTATTTTAGGTAAAGATGAACTCTCTTCATATGGAATGATTGTATGGAATTAAAGATTGACATCCAAGAAGATCAACTCTCCAAGAAAACTTCTCCATCCCGTGTCTATAAGAAGCCGAACATATTCAGTCATGAACTACGGATTCACTGAATATTTTGAGAGAAGTCTTTGTGTTCTTGAAGTTCTTGTTCATCAAGACTTCAAGTGTTTTTAGTGTTTGGTTTATTCTAGGAGTCTAGAATAGTTTGATCTTTTAATTGTTTTGTTTCTTTCATAATCTTCTATTCTGCAAGATCTTTTGATTAATGAAAGTTTTCCAGCAAGTAATTTCTTGCTGAAGTGTTTAATTTTTGTCTTTAAAATTCCGCTGCATTTACTCTTTTCGTTGCCAGTTGATAGGATAGTTGTGCTGTCACTTGTGTGATCATCTTTGATCACAAGTGTCCTGTCAAGTGGTTGTTTTCCAGAACAGTCCTAGCCGCCTATTTCTTTCAATTGGTATCAGAATAGTCTAATGGCGTGATGTTCAAGTTTCATTGTGCAGTTGGTGGAAATTATGGTACATTGTGGATAAATGGATTCAGTTGAATTTGGCAAGTTCTAATTCTGGGACGGACAATTTATCACAAAACATGGAAAAAGTTTGAATTTTAAAATCAAGATCCTTGTTTGTTTTGGAATTCAAATGGATACTTCAAAGTCACTCGGTTCTCTCTACTCCTTGACCTACCTGAGTTCTTAGGAAGAATCACTGTCCTCCCTTGATATTTCCTCCATGTCAATTCTGGTTGTGAATTATGGTTTAGTATATCTCATTTCTCATGTTTACTAGCTACATTTCTCTCATCTCATCTTGTTCCTATTCTGCAAATGCACTCTCTCTAAAATTTTTGCAGAAATATCAGAGAATTCTAGAGAAACAATAAGTGCTTGTGACTCAAAATGATTGTTTGCCGCTGCTCTGATCAATCTCATGCATTTTTGTTGTTAAGCATCCAGCTGGTGCTAAGCAACTAGTTCGTGCAACTGTGCGGACAACTGATCACTCAACTGGACAGTCAACTGGTAAGTCTGCTACTGTTTTAATGGGTAAGTACATCTTTTGCAGAACTCTCTAGTCTATAAAGGTTTGCTGCGATATGAGTTGAGATAGATGATGCTCTTAGAGGTATTTTTGTTGGGGAGATTCAAATTTAGGGGGAGTGGAAGATATTCACAATTTTCTTTCTTTGAGTTTGATGGTTCTTCTTCTCAAAAAGGGGGAGAAAGATTTGGACTTCATATTCAGGGGGAGAAAGATGTGTTTAAAATAAAGATATTCAATGTACAAATTCAGGGGGAGAGATTATTGTTTTAGATGTTTTGATCAGAACCACAAAGATAGGGGGAGATTGAAAGAGTATGAAATACTCTTATATTTATTTTGTATCTTTGTGATTCTTATTTTTTTAGTGTATATATTTAGAGTTTAATTAATTTAATAATTATGTGTATATTTAGTTTAGTTCAATTATAGTTTAAATAATTGTTTATATTAGGAGTAGTTAATTTTAGGATATTGATTTTGATTTACTTGACTAACCTACTAATGTTTATCTTTGGTAGTTATTGTTTTGTATTTTAGGTAAAGATGAACTCTCTTCATATGGAATGATTGGATGGCATTAAAGATTGACATCCAAGAAGATCAACTCTCCAAGAAAACTTCTCAATCCCGTGTCTATAAGAAGCCGAACATATTCAGTCATGAACTACGGATTCACAGAATATTTTGAGAGAAGTCTTTGTGTTCTTGAAGTTCTTGTTCATCAAGACTTCAAGTGTTTTTAGTGTTTGGTTTATTCTAGGAGTCTAGAATAGTTTGATCTTTTAATTGTTTTGTTTCTTTCATAATCTTCTATTCTGCAAGATCTTTTGATTAATGAAAGTTTTCCAGCAAGTAATTTCTTGCTGAAGTGTTTAATTTTTGTCTTTAAAATTCCGCTGCATTTACTCTTTTCGTCGCCACTGTCACTTGTGTGATCATCTTTGATCACAAGTGTCCTGTCAAGTGGTTGTTTTCCAGAACAGTCCTAGCCGCCTATTTCTTTCAATTGGTATCAGAATAGTCTAATGGCGTGATGTTCAAGTTTCATTGTGCAGTTGGTGGAAATTATGGTACATTGTGGATAAATGGATTCAGTTGAATTTGGCAAGTTCTAATTCTGGGACGGACAATTTATCACAAAACATGGAAAAAGTTTGAATTTTAAAATCAAGATCCTTGTTTGTTTAGGAATTCAAATGGATACTTCAAATTCACTCGGTTCTCTCTACTCCTTGACCTACCTGAGTTCTTAGGAAGAATCACTGTCCTCCCTTGATATTTCCTCCATGTCAATTCTGGTTGTGAATTATGGTTTAGTATATCTCATTTCTCATGTTTACTAGCTACATTTCTCTCATCTCATCTTGTTCCTATTCTGCAAATGCACTCTCTCTAACATTTTTGCAGAAATATCAGAGAATTCTGGAGAAACAATAAGTGCTTGTGACTCAAAATGATTGTTTGCCGCTGCTCTGATCAATCTCATGCATTTTTGTTGTTAAGCATCCAGCTGGTGCTAAGCAACTAGTTCGTGCAACTGTGCGGACAACTGATCACTCAACTGGACAGTCAACTGGTAAGTCTGCTACTGTTTTAAAGGGTAAGTACATCTTTTGCAGAACTCTCTAGTCTATAAAGGTTTACTGCGATATGAGTTGAGATAGATGATGCTCTTAGAGGTATTTTTGTTGGGGAGATTCAAATTTAGGGGGAGTGGAAGATATTCACAATTTTCTTTCTTTGAGTTTGATGGTTCTTCTTCTCAAAATGGGGGAGAAAGATTTGGTCTTCATATTCAGGGGGAGAAAGATGTGTTTAAAATAAAGATATCCAATGTACAAATTCAGGGGGAGAGATTATTGTTTTAGATGTTTTGATCAGAACCACAAAGATAGGGGGAGATTGAAAGAGTATGAAATACTCTTATATTTATTTTGTATCTTTGTGATTCTTATTTTTTTAGTGTATATATTTAGAGTTTAATTAATTTAATAATTATGTGTATATTTAGTTTAGTTCAATTATAGTTTAAATAATTGTTTATATTAGGAGTAGTTAATTTTAGGATATTGATTTTGATTTACTTGACTAACCTACTAATGTTTATCTTTGGTAGTTTTTGTTTTGTATTTTAGGTAAAGATGAACTCTCTTCATATGGAATGATTGGATGGCATTAAAGATTGACATCCAAGAAGATCAACTCTCCAAGAAAACTTCTCAATCCCGTGTCTATAAGAAGCCGAACATATTCAGTCATGAACTACGGATTCACAGAATATTTTGAGAGAAGTCTTTGTGTTCTTGAAGTTCTTGTTCATCAAGACTTCAAGTGTTTTTAGTGTTTGGTTTATTCTAGGAGTCTAGAATAGTTTGATCTTTTAATTGTTTTGTTTCTTTCATAATCTTCTATTCTGCAAGATCTTTTGATTAATGAAAGTTTTCCAGCAAGTAATTTCTTGCTGAAGTGTTTAATTTTTGTCTTTAAAATTCCACTGCATTTACTCTTTTCGTCGCCAGTTGATAGGATAGTTGTGCTGTCACTTGTGTGATCATCTTTGATCACAAGTGTCCTGTCAAGTGGTTGTTTTCCAGAACAGTCCTAGCCGACTATTTCTTTCAATTGGGATCAGAATAGTCTAATGGCGTGATGTTCAAGTTTCATTGTGCAGTTGGTGGAAATTATGGTACATTGTGGATAAATGGATTCAGTTGAATTTGGCAAGTTCTAATTCTGGGACGGACAATTTATCACAAAACATAGAAAAAGTTTGAATTTTAAAATCAAGATCCTTGCTTGTTTTGGAATTCAAATGGATACTTCAAAGTCACTCGGTTCTCTCTACTCCTTGACCTACCCGAGTTCTTAGGAAGAATCACTGTCCTCCCTTGATATTTCCTCCATGTCAATTCTGGTTGTGAATTATGGTTTAGTATATCTCATTTCTCATGTTTACTAGCTACTGTAAATACCCCGGGGGAAAACCACGGCTTGGCTAGAGCGCGTGAATTATCCTAGGATGTCTAACTTGTTTTAGGATTGTTTAGAGTCGCCACCTATGTTTTGAGGAACATAAGAAAAACCTATTGATTGTAGCCTAAGTTTGATTACGAAAACAGAGATTCTTTGTTTTGAGGTCCGGGGGTTAGATTACGAGATGGGAAGTACCGAAACACCCATCTCGCCCAACTTAAGTTGGTCTTGCTTGATCAAAATCTACATGAATGAAAATGTTCTTCTTCTTCTTCTTTAAGTCATAAAAAGGGGGTTTAAAATATGATTTGGAATGTAGGAGATAACTCCTTAACCAACCTCAATGAGATGAGGTGATCATTAGAGTCACGTCCCAAAATGATTTGGGTGATTGCACATTTGATTAGAGTAAAAAAGAGAGAGGAGATGAAATAGAAAAGAAAGGAAAAGATGGGCTTTTACCTACAATTTGAAGACCTTCAAGTATTGCTTGATGAAGTCCTTGGAGAACTTTTAGAAAGTGATTTTGGTATAGTTTTTGTAAGTTCAATTCTCGGTTCTTTCGATGATTTTTCGATCCTTGAAAATGGAGGTAAAGAGAGGTTTTTATAGGTGAAAGAGGGGTGTTTTTGGTGCCAAAACTCAGTCACCAAGAAATCCTTCCCGGGCAAAATCCTGTAAATTGAGCAAGGGAGAGAATCCTGGCCAGAAATCTGTAACTGACGCCCAGAGGCGCGCGCTTCCTGCTTTGGGGGCGGGAGGCGCGCGACTCAGAGAAGGCAATTTTGACAGAATGGACTAGAAAGTCAGCCCTGTCATTCAGTTTAGTCCCTGGACTTAACGAAGTCAGTCAGGAACTTAACAGAAGTGACAGAAACTAACGAGAAACACTTAAAATGGGGAGAAACACAAAATCAAATGTGCAATCGGGGTGAGCGGTCCAAGGCGGGGTGTCTACAGAGCCCCTCGGCGACATGGACTGCAAAGCAAAACGCGTCGACAAAAGTTAAAAACACCCGCCGAGGACATCACCAAGAAAAAGCAAAGACTCGATGAAAGCATGAATTTGAAATTGCGAGAGATAGTGGTGCGCTCCCTGTGTGAGCGGCTTTTGTTGATAGAGGGGGTGGCATGATCCGTTAGGTGAACCTGCCGGCTGAATGTTTTGAATGAGGCCGTTAGTGAACCTTTTGATGAATCCGTTAGTGAATCCCTTGGATGAGTCCGTTGGTGAACCCTTGTTGACGAATCCGTTGGTGAATCCGTTTGATGAATCCGTTAGTGAATCCCTTGGATGAGTCCGTTGGTGAACCCTTGTTGACGAATCCGTTGGTGAATCCGTTTGATGAATCCGTTAGTGAATCCCTTGGATGAGTCCGTTGGTGAACCCTTGTTGACGAATCCGTTGGTGAATCCGTTTGATGAATCCGTTAGTGAATCCCTTGGATGAGTCCGTTGGTGAACCCTTGTTGACGAATCCGTTGGTGAATCCGTTTGATGAATCCGTTAGTGAATCCCTTGGATGAGTCCGTTGGTGAACCCTTGTTGACGGATCCGTTGGTGAATCCGTTTGATGAATCCGTTAGTGAATCCCTTGGATGAGTCCGTTGGTGAACCCTTGTTGACGAATCCGTTGGTGAATCCGTTTGATGAATCCGTTAGTGAATCCCTTGGATGAGTCCGTTGGTGAACCCTTGTTGACGGATCCGTTGGTGAATCCGTTTGATGAATCCGTTAGTGAATCCCTTGGATGAGTCCGTTGGTGAACCCTTGTTGACGGATCCGTTGGTGAATCCGTTTGATGAATCCGTTAGTGAATCCCTTGGATGAGTCCGTTGGTGAACCCTTGTTGACGAATCCGTTGGTGAATCCGTTGGATGAGTCTGTTGGTGAACCCTTGTTGACGAATCCGTTGGTGAATCCGTTTGATGAATCCGTTAGTGAATCCCTTGGATGAGTCCGTTGGTGAACCCTTGTTGACGAATCCGTTAGTGAATCCGTTTATTGCTTTGAAGTCTCGTGCCATTTGGAATCACACTTGACTTTTTAGAATTGTGGGGTACGGGCACAGTTGACCGCGACCAGAAAAATGTTCCTGCTGGGAATGAAATGTTGAGATTGACTCTTGAGGGGGGTGTGGCACCCGTGACAGAACTTAAGGAGTTCGGAATCCGTGGGGAAACCTTGATACGATGCATGGATTTTTGCATGGGAGACTGCTTCTGAACCTGCCTGATGATGGGAAGAGCGCGCGTCCGGGCCTCGTTATGGGACGCGCGCGCCTCAGGTGAGTATGTCGGGAGGCGCGCGCCTGGCGCATAAGTTCAGCATATTTAAACAGGCTGTTCGCTGTTTTCGGCCATTTTTCAAAAATTTGAAGAACCCTCCAAATTCCAAGCCCAATTTTCGTAGAGAAATCACCCCAAAACACTTTCTTGCTATTCTAGGATCAATTCCGTCAAAGAAACGATGTCCGATCGTCAGCAATCACCTCCGTTTGAGATGCCACAGGGCGAGGAGCCCGAAATTGGGGTTGAAGCTATGGACCCGAGCTTGCTTACTTTCCGGCCTCATACCCACATTTCTCACTTCGTGACTTCGGGTTTGGTAAGAATGCCTTACCCTTCTTGTCGATTTCGGGTTTTATGAAGTTCTGTTTTCTTTACCCGAAATATCGCTGCAGCAGCTTTATTGATCATTCTTTGCATGTTGTTTGTTGTTACTGATTTGTTGTAAGAAACATGTTGGGATGTCCATTTTCACGTTCACACACTTCTTGTACATTGTTCTGCCGTTGAAATCTCTGTGTTGAGTTCATCCGTTTTTCTAGCAGTCATGCTGATAAAAATTTTGCTGTTCCTTTTTTCCTTTCAGGAGTGGACCCGTTTGACAGAGATTCGCGGTGGGGCTCATGGGCCCATCTCTATATGGAAGAGGTTGCCCGAGAATGTTCGGGCCCGAGTCACAGGGACTCATTTTGGTCTTTTTGTCACTAGCCTCCCAGCTTTGAAGAATAACCCTGATGTGGTTCAGGCATTGAGGGAGAGATGGTGGGATACCACCCATACCTTCCATTTACCCATGGGCGAGGTGACTATGACGCCTACTGATTTCACAGCTTTGACGGGCTCGCCGTTCATGGGGGTGCCTGTCCCTTTTGGTTTGAGAGGGGCTGTTCGGACTTCGGACGAGTTACTGGCCTTGGTTGACTGCCCGTTCGAGGTTAAGAATTCTCGAGTGACATGGGGGAGAATCCGGGCTTATTTCAGCATTTTGATGGCTGAGGCTCGAGGTGTTACTGCTGATCGGGTTGACGCTGTGGCCCGTTGCTTCATTTGGTACTTGTTATCCCACACTCTGTTTGCCAACGGGGGATCTTCGGCCTCTTTGGCTCTGCTTGACTTGTTAGTGGACTTGGACCGGATCGGCCAGTATAACTGGGGCGCAGTGGGCTTGGCTGCTTGTTACCACGGCATGGATTTGACCAGCCGCTCGACTACCAGCTCTGTTACGGGTTTCAGCTTGCTGTGGGAGGTATACCACTTATTGTCCCTTTTATATTCCCCTTGCCTTAGTCATAACTGCCCTTTTTTTTTTTGTTGACTGTCATTAACTTTGTTTCTGCCTTTTGTCTACAGCTCTGGGCTTTTGCTATCCTGAATCTGAGGGATTTCAAGATTGCCAAGGAGGGCCAGCCCCAGTATCCGGACTGCGCACGGTGGGCGTATAAGGAGAGGAATGTGAAGACTGGCACGAATCCCATTAGTCTTACTTCGGCCCGACGGCACTTGGACACCCTGAGGCCTGAGTCTGTTGCCTTTTCTTTGTATCCGTGGAGATCAGTTCAGCACTGGTTTGAGCACACTCTTATTCCTACCCGTTCTCGGCTTTTGATGAGTTCGGGTGAGTGCATGGCTCTGTACTTGGGAGACAGAGTATTTTGGCAGCATGGTACCCAGGTGACAGACTTTTACACCCCTCCTCGTCCTGCAGTTCCAGAAGTCCCTCCTTTCCGCCCTCGTAACTGGAGGTCACTTTCAGAGGCTGATCGTGCGGCATATATGGTAGGGGTTGATGCCGTCCTTTATATTCACTTGGATCAGGATTATGGCCTCTTCAGGGAGAACAACTTGATGCAGGGCTTTATGTTCGCTGATCCGAGGAGATCACAGGCTGCTCCTTCGACCTCCGCTTGGTTTTATACTACCGGTGCCGGGTATTGTTTTGATCCTCCTTTGCCTCCTCCTTATTATACTTATTCAAACTTCGGAGTCTTTGAGGAGCAGAGGGAGATTGTTCCCGAGGATATGTCACCGGAGAGAGAGCCTCCCGCTCAGGCTGCTGTGGTATGTTTTCCTGACCATCTTTGCATTTTCTCAGTTCCAGTCTTGTTTTTCTGTCCCTTTGTAATTTCTTTTCCCTGTCCTTTGTTGCAACAGGTGCCCGTAGCTGCTTATAGGCACTTGGGTAGGCAAAACAAAGGGATGAGGCGGAGGCTCCGCCAGCTGGAGGAGAGGGTGCTGGAGCTGTGCAGGGATATTGCTGCCATGACTAGAGGTGCTGCCGGTGTTGTCTCTGGTGCTGCGAGAGGAGCTGCCCGAGGTGCTCGGGGCATGGGACGAGGCTGCAGGGATACTGCACTGGACATTGATGAGGCTGTCTCTTCGGCGAGGCAGTCGCTGAGCAGGAGTCTGAGCCATAGTAGGAGTCTGAGCCGAGAGGGTAGCCAGAGCCGGGGCGGTGCCAATTCATCGGGGAGAGCTGCCAAGAGAACCCGTCCTGATGTTGTGATTGAGACATCTGAGGATGATGATAACGATGATGATGATGAGGATGATGATGACGATGAGGAGACCGAGAGCGGTAGCAGGGGGTGAGCACAGTGTTGGTGATGACGTGCCCGAGCTGTTGTGGCTGAGAGGATGAGGGATCGAAACACTTTTACTTCTGCCTGTAATAACATTTAACATGTATTTACAATCCTAGTTATCTTACTACTCATTTCATGTTCTATTAGCGACTCGATCTTAGATGTCGACTCTTTACAAACAAATGTGTGCCCAAAGGATGCTTGTTGTCGATGCTTGAACTCCTTTTGGTTGCTGGGATTTGATTTTGCTGCAGATTGGATATGTTGGAGTGCTTGGGTTCTGTTCTGAACTGACAAGGGCTGTTTCTGTCTGAACTGCTGTCAAAGGCGCGCGCATCGGGCCTTGCTCGTGGGAGGCGCGCGCGTTGTGCAGCCCTGGTCGGAGGCGCGCGCTTCTGGCCTGCTGAATTACAGCCCCTTTCTTTTCTGATTAGAATGTTCCAACAGCTATAAATTTGAACCATTTTTCGACCAGAATGGCCACACAGCATTCTTTTGCAAACACTTTCTCCCCCTAGACCACAAAATTCTTGTTATAATGGCCCCAATGACTTTCTCCTTTGAAGTTAAGGTTTCCGTCCCCGAGGGTGAGAAGTCCGTTCCAATGGTGAGCGCCGTTCCAGCTGTGGGGTCCGTCTCGATGGTGGAGAAGCGTCCGAGCGTTTTTGATCGTTTGGGAAAGCCCAATGACGATGTTGTTGACCCCGTGAGACCGGTGGTTCATGTGCGGGGCTATAGACCCCGTCGTTTTCCCAAGAAGAAGAAAGGTAAGGGGAATTCCTCATATGTGTGGAAGCGTCCCATGGTTGTCCCCGCTAAGGCTCCGCTTGATAAGGGTAAAGGGAAAGCCGTTGATGAAGCTCCGTCCCGTCCTAGCGTTTTCTCCCGTCTTGGCGGTCCCAAGAATGTTCCGTCCCCATCCAAGAAGACTAAAGGACATAACAAGAAGCAATGGGTTCCCAAACCTAAGAAAGATTAGATTTTTCTTTGTACCCCAAGAGATTGCAATTAGACCACTTTGTTTTAGGATTTAATATTTTGATGTCTTTTGTTGCTCAATAAATCTGTTGTAATGGTTTGAATAATTCATAGAATGAATAAAAATTGCATTTTGTAATTTGAAGTGAATTGGGTATTTTTGATATGTTTTAGACCGCACCCGAAGGTTGCCTACGTTCCTCCAGTTGGGAGGCTCAGGTCTTCGTAGTTCAAACAAACAAAGACCATTTTTTTTATTTTATTTTTTTTGTGCACCCTGTTTTTTGCCTAGACCGCCCCTGCGGGTTTTCAATCTAGCGGGCTTCTTTTTTGCACGTGCTCTAATTTTTGCCTAGGCCGCCCTTGCGGGTTTTCAACCTAGCGAGCGATTTTTTTTTTTTTTTTTTTTTTTAAATGGTCTTTGTTTATTAAGCGTAGAACCTCTTGAGCTTGTCGAGGTTGACCTCCTTTGGCAGCTGGTCACCATCTAAATCCATGAGCCGGACTGCACCACCGCTTAGTATCTTTTTGACCACGTACGGACCGATCCATCGGGGTCCCCATTTCCCCAGGGGATTCATGGCATTAGGAGGATGTTGTCTTAAGACCAAATCTCCCACATTGATGTTTCGAGGCTTTACTTTTTTGTTGAAAGCTCTTGCCATCCTTTGCTGATATGCCCTCGTGCGTTCGAGTGCTCTTAACCTTTTCTCGTCGAGTAAGGCTAGCTGTTCGTATCGACTTTGCATCCAGTTGACCTCGTTGACTTGATTCTCGAGGAGGACCCGTAGAGATGGGACTTCAAGTTCGATAGGGAGTACGGCTTCAGAACCATAGACCAATGCATAAGGAGTTTCTCCTGTTGCGGACCGTATGGATGTGCGGTAGCCCCACAATGCTAATGGTAGCTTCTCGGGCCAATCCCTTCCTGTTGAGGCCATTTTCTTGACGATGGTCTCGATGGTCTTATTTGCTGCTTCGACTGCGCCATTTGCTTGGGGCCGGTAAGGAGATGACTTGTGCTTGGTGATCTTGTATTCCACCAAAAGTGCATCCATTTCCTTCTCAAAGTGAGAGCCGTTGTCGGAAATGATTTCATGAGGCACGCCGTATCGGCACATGATATTAATCTTTACAAATTCGGCCACTTTCTTGGCGTTGAGGGTTCGATAGGCTTGTGCTTCGACCCACTTTGTGAAGTAGTCGACTGCCACTAGGACGAATGACTGCCCATTGCTCCCGGCAGGATGAACTTTACCGATGATGTCTATCCCCCAACAAGAGAAAGGCCAAGGTGTGACCATGTTGTAAAGTTGTGAGGGTGGAGCATGTTGCAGATTAGCGTGGAATTGGCACTTGGCACACCTTTTGACTTTCTCGATACAGTCTCGTTCCATAGTGCTCCAATAGTAACCAATGCGAAGTATCTTCTTGACTAGCATAAACCCATTCATGTGGGGTCCACATTCTCCTTCGTGCACTTCACACATTATCTCTTGAGCTTCGGTCTCATTGGCGCATAGGAGATTGATCCTGTCGTGGTGCCTTTTATAGACTCGGTCCCCAATCAGTACGTACCGAGAGGCTAACCTTTGCAGAGCTGCTTGAGATTTCTTATTGATGTTCTCGGGATAAGTGCCGTCTTTGAGGAAGTTCATGATATCCGAATACCACGGAGAGTTTGTTTGAACTTCGTTGATCTCGATACTCATGCAATATGCCGGACTGTTCCTTCGAGCAATTTTGAAGGGCTTCACCATTTTCCCCTTGGGCATTTCAACTAATGAAGCTATAGTGGCCAGTGCATCGGCGAAGCGATTCTTATCCCTTGGCAGGTAGTTGAAAGTGATCTCTTGGAATTGTTCAACCAGTTCTTCAAGGTGCTGACCATATTGTTGGAGAGTCGGGTCTTGGGTTCGCCATTTACCCGATTGCTGATTGATAAGGAGCAAAGAGTCGCCGAACACTTCTAGTTCCGTGACGTTTCTTTCGAGAGCTGCTTCGAGCCCTGCTATGCATGCTTCGTACTCAGCAATGTTGTTGGTAGCTTCGAATTCCAGGCGGATGGCAATGGGAGTGTAGATGTCTTTTGGATCGACAAGCAGTACCCCTATGCCAAAACCGTGTTTATTGGCGGCGCCATCGAAAAAAAGTTGCCACTTAATTTCCTCGGTTGCAGTACAAATTAAATGCTCGTCGGGGAACTGTACATCTTCCCCCTTCACTTCGTCACACGGGAATTCGGCAAGCTGGTCACTGAACACTTTCCCCCTGGCGGATTTTAGTGTGACGTAAGTGATATCATAGCCGGCGAGCATGAAGTACCATTTGGCTATTCTTGTTGACATGAGAGGCTTCTCGAAGATGTAGCGGAGCGGGTCCACCTTTGCTACTAGCTTGATCGGAAAAGCTTCCATATAGTGTTTGAGCTTTTGAGTGACCCAAACCAATGCTGCACATGACTTCTCTAAGACAGAGTAGTTCTTTTCGCCTCCTTGGAATCGGCGACTGACAAAATAAATGGCGTTCTCCTTTGTGGACTCTCGTTGCTCTTATGCTAACATAGCCCCTAGGGCTTCATCATTGACAGTGAGATAAAGTAACAGAGGTTTCTCCTTGTGCGGCGGAACTAGAACAGGAGGGCACGTTAAGTAATGCTTCACTTGATCGAAGGCTTCTTGGCACGCGTCGGTCCATTCTAGAGCCACATTCTTCTTGAGTAGTTTGAAGATTGGCTCGCACATGGAAGTGAGTTGGTGCACAAACCGACTGATGTATTGTAGTCTGCCCATGAAACCTTTAATCTCTTTCTGCGTCTTTGGAGGAGGCATGTAATGATTGCCTTGATTTTGGAGGGGTCTACTTCGATTCCCCTTTCAGTGACCATATAACCAAGAACTTTGCCTCGGATAACCCCGAATGTGCACTTTGCAGGGTTGAGCCTCATCTTGTGTTGACGAAGCCTTTCGAAGAACTTGCGGAGATCGATTAGGTGTTGACCATCGGTTCCTTTGGAGTGAATGATCATGTCGTCCACATAGACCTCGATTTCTTTGTGAATCATATCGTGGAACAAGTCTGTTACGGCTCTTTGGTAGGAAGCCCCAGCATTTCTTAACCCAAATGGCATGACTGTGTAGCAAAAGGTACCCCACGGTGTTGTGAAGGCTGTCTTATGTTGATCTTCCTCGGCCATGAGAATATGATTGTACCCAGCGAACCCATCCACGAATGAGCGAACCTCGTAGGCAGCAGTGGAGTCGACTAGCATGTCGATATTAGGGAGTGGAAAATCATCCTTTGGGGAAGCTTTGCTTAAATCCCGGAAGTCTACACAAACTCGAACCTTGCCGTTCGCCTTCCTGACTGTCACAATGTTGGCTAACCATGTCGGATACTCGATAACCTTGATGAAACCCACACTGAGGAGCTTCTCAATCTCTTCTTTGACCTGCAGAGACCATTCTGGCTTGATCTTTCTGAGCTTCTGTTTTACTGGCCTGGCATCTTCTCTGATCGGAATCCTGTGCTCCGCTACCTTTCTGTCTAAACCCGGCATGTCTTTGTACGACCATGCGAACACATCCACGAACTCCTGTAGTAATGCAGTCAATCTGTCTCTGTCGTCTCCCTTGAAGAAGCTTCCAATCTTGGTTTCTTTTGGCTCTTCTTCGGTACCCATATTAACAACATGCAATTCTTCGTCAGCCTTTGGACCATTCTCGCCACGACTACGGACTTGTTGAGCAAGTTCATTTAAGTATGTTGTGTTTTCGTGGTCTATTTCATCATAATTTGAATCGTTATTAACTCATTTGTTAAGTTCATTATTAGTTAATTCATCATTTATGATGTTTGTAATCTCAGGGTACTCAGAAATATCAAATTTTTCATTAGCAAAGAAAGGAAACACACGCTCGGCTATGGCCTCCAAATCCTCTTGGGTGAGGGTATTAGAGACACTCTCGGACTCGAAAGTAAGTGTGAGCTGCTCTTCCTTTGTTGCTGTGCGGGGTATGCAACCCATTTCTTGGACTAAGAATTCCTCGGATACCACGGGCCCTTTTGTTGAATACCAATTGTTGATCGGCTCGGAGCTTGGCGGGATCTCACTGATAGTCTCGTTCATGATGACGGTGTCATGGATGGCGTTAACTTGGCATTCATTCATCATGGCAAGCTCTTCAAACATGGAGGCTAAATCTGTCAGTTCTTCCCCCACGGTGATTTCTGTCTCGGACTCTATAGTCATCTTCCTCCCCCACCATTCACGGGGCGAGATGGGAGTTGGTTCCTTTTCGGATTTCTGGATCTCACAATCGAAGAAGATTTCGAGGCCGGGCTTTTTGACACCTTTATTGTTAACCCACGGCTCGGGAAAGATCATGTATAGAACGTCTTCCCCTTGGCGGACAAAATAACCATTCAACGTCTTGCGGTAAGGCCTCAGATTAGGGACTTCATAACGACGGCCTTCTTTACGAGCTCGGGCCTTTTCGTTCTTGATTGCTTGCTCTTGTTTCAAGTCTTCTTTGGAAGGCTCATACCCCAAACCGAAGGTGTTCTTGACAAATGGGACTTGCACGGGATGTAGGATTCCTTGTTGATATTTCCCTAAGCCTAAACCAGGGAAGTAGTCCATATTCCTCATCATGCGGAGGACTTTGTGATTGCTGGGGGTCCATGATTCGTTTCCCCCTTCTTTGTCGATGGCGTTGATTGAGACGCCGGAGAGAGTGGAGTCTGGTAGACCATGCTGAACTTGGTGGACGGGCTCACCTTTTCTGTGGATAGTGACGTTTTCAGCCATTACGGTCACTATTTCATCACCATTTCGGATCTTGACACATTGGTGGAGAGTTGACGGTACGGCATTAGCACTATGAATCCATGGTCGACCCAACAGTAAGTTGAACGAGGCCGGGATATCAAGTACTTGGAATGGAACGGACATGACCATGCTCCCAAACTCAATGTCAATTTCGATCATACCCATGACTGTACGGGCGGTGCTGTCATAACCTCGGATTACTTGAGTAGAAGGCTTCAAATCAGAATCCTTAAGCCCCAGTATGCCCATGATTCTACCAGGCATGAGATTGAGTGCGGAACCACCGTCCACTAAGACTCTTGAGACGGGCCTCCCCCTTGCTCGTACCTTGAGGTAAATAGCTTCGTTGTGGTCGGAACCAAACGGTGGAAGGTCCATATCGGCAAAGGTGATAACGTTGCTAAAATGAATGTGACCAATCATTGCCGTGAGGTCCTCGGGAGTAGTATCGGGAGAAACTGATGTATCATCGAGATTGCGGATGACGAGATCTCGGTGTTTCTTCGAGGATGCAATGAGGTCCCAAATAGAGATGTTGGCTTGAGTTTTCTTGAGTTGGACAAGTAGAGGATCTTCGGGAGTGTTGTGGGCTTGCGGCCTTTGAGAAGGGGAGCTCGGTGCGGAAGTGGAAGGGTTGCTTGCTATGACTCGACCGGATCGAGTTAGCATATTGACGTTCCCATCTTGTTTCTTTTTCCTATTCTCTAGTACTTCCCTCATTACTTCATCATAAGTCACTACATAACAAGAATTGTCAAGTTTATTCATAACATTGGGGCCCCCATTCACAATTGGGATTGAATGGGTGGTCCCCTCGAGTTCTCCTATCTCTATTACATTGACATGCTCGTCATTAGTCACTACAAATTCTTTCTTATCTATGAGATCTTGAATGACATTGCGGAGAACGAAGCATTCCTCGGTGGTGTGGCCACTATATTGGTGGTAGCCACAATATTTGTGGTGAGCATGATTGTCGTGGATCGTCTTGGGTTGGTACCCTTGCACGGGTGTGACTTGACCCTTTGCCTTGAGGACCTTGAACACTTCGGTTTGAGTCATGCCTTGGAGAGGCGTGTAGACACGGTCACTTCGGGACTTCTTCCCTTGAGGTGGAGGAACCTTTTTGTAATTCCCCTTGTCAATAGTGACTGCGTTGACCGAGGCCTCTTTTGTGGAGTTGGAAGCGGCCTTGTAACGGTAAGTAGGAGTGGTCTTCTTAATCTCCTTGAGCAAGTCATCCATGCGTACCCCCGCCTCGTACATTTGGGAGAAGTCGGAGTAGCAAGCCCCACTTAGGTGAGTGCGGAGATCAATCTTGAGACACTTGAGAAATATGTCCATTTGCTCTTTTGTGTTCGGCCTCTCAACAATTTCAGAGAGTTTGTCATTCCATCTCCTTGTGAAGTCGATGAAGGACTCATTGTCTCGTTGAGTAGTGTTCTCTAGCTCTTTCCTTGTGGGCCGGTGGGTGGTGTTGCCTTGGTATTGGTTCTTGAAGGCAAGCATGGCGGAGTCCCAATCAAGACGGACAGTGAGCGGGAGAGTAGGATACCAATCTTTTGCCGCCCCCTCGAGAGTGAGAGGAAAGCATTGAGCCATCACCTTGGTGGAGACCTTCTTTGGAACCATTGCCCAAATATAAGTCTCAATGTGAGCCATAGGACAAGAGTTGCCCTTGAATTTGCTTATGTCGGGCATCTTGAACTTATCGGGAAGAGCGGCCATAGTACTCATGAGGATGGATGATTGATAAAGGCTTGTGTCGGAGCCTTTCCCCATGTTGAGCCCATTGAATTTTTTGTCGATGTAGGCCATGATAGAATCCACCATTTTGGGCTCATTGTTCTCGGAACTTGGTTCCCCCATTTTCTTGGTGCGGGTGTTGACATAAGGACTCTTGAACAAACCCTCGGTCCATTCGGATTCATCGTCATTGTTCTTGTTCTTTCCCTTGGCAAGGTTGGTGAGCTTTTCTTTCATTAGCTCCATTTCGGCCTCGTGGGCCTCCCTTTGGCTGTCGAGGTGGGATTGCCAAATGTCATCTTTGCTTTGTGCCTCCTTGTTAAGGGTGGAGACTTGCTCTTGGAGGAGTTGGACCATAGTTGAGAGCTGTTCGAGAGACATGGTGTTGCTGCTGCCGGTCATGGTTGGTGTTGGAGCTGTTGGAGTGATCTCTTCACGGACTAACCGATTTGCTGAATCCCGGTAGACTTTGTAAGTACCAATTGAACCTATATTGCAGAAGAGGCCCTTGTCAGTCTTGAGTAACACTTGCGGTCCATGAAGAGGCTTAGAACACACAGTTGGGCACACAACTCGAACCACATAAGAAAAGACTTTTTTTTTTTTTTTTTTTTATAAGTCGGAGGGAATGAATCCCTTTTGGGGTTTCTAAGAAAATAATGGAATCGTCACACTAGTATATAGACCATCTCGCGGTCCCATATACTCATCGGATTCCATCGCGCTTGTGAATCCTACATGTATCGGGATTAAACTAAATTAATGTAGTAAAGCATACATGCGGGGACGGATTTTTATTTTCGTCCAAAATAACCACTTTTGGGGACGGATTTTTATTGCGTCCCTTTCAACAAGTTGGCATGTATGATTTGAAGACATTAGTTTAGGGAAATCTCGGTACATGGAAACCGACTTGAGTCACGGAGTGTTAGACCCTAACTAGAATTGTGTGGTTTGTGCTCGGCTTGAATATGAGGCTCAAAGGTCACCCCCGGCATGTAGTCTTGAACTACGCCACGGGCTGAGGTTTACCGCTTCGAAAGAGCCAAGGTCTGGTGGAGCTTGAAACTTTCTAGGACGGGCCTCGACGGGTTTGGGGTTGGACTTGTGCGACTCGATAGTGAGCAGTTCATAGGAATATGTGCATGTAGTGTGAGGTCTAACAAGTGACAAATTTTTTATTTTTTATTTTTTATATTTTTTTTTTTTTGAAAAGAAAGAAAAACACACAAAACACATAAGCACATAAAATTACAACTCCCGAATCACCCGTGTGACCGGTAAATAAGACACAAAATTAAAACGGTCTGAGGGTTCAATTATGTTCTGATGCAGGCAACTGTGCCCACACCCCACTGTACTGCTCAGTCACTGAAACCTGTCTCTGTTCTAGAAACCAACCCAGAAGCGTGCGCCTCTGATTGCTGATGGGGGACGCGCGGGCATGGCGCAATGCTTATGGGAGGCGCGCGCTTCTGGGGAACACCTGTCAGAATGTCAGACTTTGGACTCAGGGGATTGCCCTGGTCCTATGTTCATATTGTAACCCCTGCAGAAGTGATTAGTGCAGAATAACGGAAGAAGAAGATGAAGAACATGAAGAAGTGGGCGATTCTGGTTCTTGATGCGGGATGCGCGCGCCTTAGGCTTAAAAGGCCAGACGCGCGCGCCTCCCCCATCAGGAAACAGAATGCCCAGAAAAGATGTAGATTTCGATCAGAACGCAAGTTTAACCCTCAAATACTCCCCAGCCGAGTCGCCACTGTAGATACCCCGGGGGAAAACCACGGCTTGGCTAGAGCGCGTGAATTATCCTAGGATGTCTAACTTGTTTTAGGATTGTTTAGAGTCGCCACCTATGTTTTGAGGAACATAAGAAAAACCTATTGATTGTAGCCTAAGTTTGATTACGAAAACAGAGATTCTTTGTTTTGAGGTCCGGGGGTTAGATTACGAGATGGGAAGTACCGAAACACCCATCTCGCCCAACTTAAGTTGGTCTTGCTTGATCAAAATCTACATGAATGAAAATGTTCTTCTTCTTCTTCTTTAAGTCATAAAAAGGGGGTTTAAAATATGATTTGGAATGTAGGAGATAACTCCTTAACCAACCTCAATGAGATGAGGTGATCATTAGAGTCACGTCCCAAAATGATTTGGGTGATTGCACATTTGATTAGAGTAAAAAAGAGAGAGGAGATGAAATAGAAAAGAAAGGAAAAGATGGGCTTTTACCTACAATTTGAAGACCTTCAAGTATTGCTTGATGAAGTCCTTGGAGAACTTTTAGAAAGTGATTTTGGTATAGTTTTTGTAAGTTCAATTCTCGGTTCTTTCGATGATTTTTCGATCCTTGAAAATGGAGGTAAAGAGAGGTTTTTATAGGTGAAAGAGGGGTGTTTTTGGTGCCAAAACTCAGTCACCAAGAAATCCTTCCCGGGCAAAATCCTGTAAATTGAGCAAGGGAGAGAATCCTGGCCAGAAATCTGTAACTGACGCCCAGAGGCGCGCGCTTCCTGCTTTGGGGGCGGGAGGCGCGCGCGCCTGGCTCCTCCTGTCGGAGGCGCGCGACTCAGAGAAGGCAATTTTGACAGAATGGACTAGAAAGTCAGCCCTGTCATTCAGTTTAGTCCCTGGACTTAACGAAGTCAGTCAGGAACTTAACGGAAGTGACAGAAACTAACGAGAAACACTTAAAATGGGGAGAAACACAAAATCAAATGTGCAATCGGGGTGAGCGGTCCAAGGCGGGGTGTCTACAGCTACATTTCTCTCATCTCATCTTGTTCCTATTCTGCAAATGCACTCTCTCTAACATTTTTGCAGAAATATCAGAGAATTCAGGAAAAACAATAAGTGCTTGTGACTCAAAAGGATTGTTTGCCGCTGCTCTGATCAATCTCATGCATTTTTGTTGTTAAGCATCCAGCTGGTGCTAAGCAACTAGTACGTGCAACTGTGCGGACAACTGATCACTCAACTGGACAGTCAACTGGTAAGTCTGCTACTGTTTTAAAGGGTAAGTACATCTTTTGCAGAACTCTCTGGTCTATAAAGGTTTGCTGCGATATGAGTTGAGATAGATGATGCTCTTAGAGGTATTTTTGTTGGGGAGATTCAAATTTAGGGGGAGTGGAAGATATTCACAATTTTCTTTCTTTGAGTTTGATGGTTCTTCTCAAAAAGGGGGAGAAAGATGTGGTCTTCATATTCAGGGGGAGAAAGATGTGTTTAAAATAAAGATATCCAATGTACAAATTCAGGGGAAGAGATTATTGTTTTAGATGTTTTGATCAGAACAACAAAGATAGGGGGAGATTGAAAGAGTATGAAATACTCTTATATTTTATTTTGTATCTTTGTGATTCTTATTTATTTAGTGTATATATTTAGAGTTTAATTAATTTAATAATTATGTGAATATTTAGTTTAATTCAATTATAGTTTAAATAATTGTTTATATTAGGAGTAGTTTATTTTAGGATATTGATTTTGATTTACTTGACTAACCTACTAATGTTTATCTTTGGTAGTTATTGTTTTGTATTTTAGGTAAAGATGAACTCTCTTCATATGGAATGATTGGATGGCATTAAAGATTGACATCCAAGAAGATCACCTCTCCAAGAAAACTTCTCAATCCCGTGTCTATAAGAAGCCGAACATATTCAGTCATGAACTACGGATTCACAGAATATTTTGAGAGAAGTCTTTGTGTTCTTGAAGTTCTTGTTCATCAAGACTTCAAGTGTTTTTAGTGTTTGGTTTATTCTAGGATTCTAGAATAGTTTGATCTTTTAATTATTTTGTTTCTTTCATAATCTTGTATTCTGCAAGATCTTTTGATTAATGAAAGTTTTCTAGCACGTAATTTCTTGCTGAAGTGTTTAATTTTTGTCAGTTGATAGGATAGTTGTGCTGTCATGTGTGATCATCTTTGATCATAAGTGTCCTGTCAAGTGGTTGTTTTTCAGAACAGTCCTAGCCGCCTATTTCTTTCAATTGGGATCAGAATAGTCTAATGGCGTGATGTTCAAGTTTCATTGTGCAGTTGGTGGAAATTATGGTACATTGTGGATAAATGGATTCAGTTGAATTTGGCAAGTTCTAATTCTGGGACGGACAATTTATCACAAAACATGGAAAAAGTTTGAATTTTAAAATCAAGATCCTTGTTTGTTTTGGAATTCAAATGGATACTTCAAAGTCACTCGGTTCTCTCTACTCCTTGACCTACCCGAGTTCTTAGGAAGAATCACTGTCCTCCCTTGATATTTCCTCCATGTCAATTCTGGTTGTGAATTATGGTTTAGTATATCTCATTTCTTATGTTTACTAGCTACATTTCTCTCATCTCATCTTGTTCCTATTCTGCAAATGCACTCTCTCTAACATTTTTGCAGAAATATCAGAGAATTCAGGAGAAACACTGAGTGATTGTGACTCAAAATGATTGTTTGCCGCTCCTCTGATCAAGCTCATGCATTTTTGTTGTTAATCATCCAGCTGGTGCTAAGCAAATTGTTCGTGCAACTGTGCGGACAACTGATCACTCAACTGGACAGTCAATTGGTAAGTCTGATACTGTTTTAAAGGGTAAGGAGATCTCTTGGCGCACATCGCGCATTTAGTGGACAATTCAATTGCGTTCAAATCTGGAAATGTGAATAGATTCACGGTTGAGCAGTGGGAGTATACTACAGCTATCATGGGCAAGGCCAAGCTGAACTGGCCTCAAGTTTTGATGAAAACTTTGATGGAACAAATTGAGAAGTACAACAAGAGCAAAGCAGATGGGAAAACCAAGTTCAAAACCCATTGCCGTATTCTGACCAAGATCTTTCTGACTTATCCTGACCTCCACAATTTCCTTCATATGAATCCTGAGCTTCAACGGGATGATGTCCCTATTATTTGGAAAAGCTAGCTTGATGATGAAAAAGCGCAGAAAGAAGCCTGCCAAGCGCACAGTTGGAATCAAAATCAAGGACAGAGTTGAAGGATTGGTGGATGAAGCCACTGAATCAGAAAGTGAAGGCGCTGATGAAAAGATTGCCAAAGGCGCAGCAACCAGCGCTCCCTCAGGCGCAGTTCCTAGCGCAGAAACTGGTAAAGGCAAAGGGATAGCAGAAGATGAGGTTGGGTTAAATGATGCTGGCAGAGCTAAACAT
Organism: Campanula takesimana; assembly: GCA_026119855.1. Taxonomy (NCBI): domain Eukaryota; kingdom Viridiplantae; phylum Streptophyta; class Magnoliopsida; order Asterales; family Campanulaceae; genus Campanula; species Campanula takesimana. The sequence continues at coordinate 295,294 of JAOWBW010000023.1, forward strand.
AGAAGAGTCCAACGAGGGCATGCACCCATAAACGTATCTGGAGGAATGGTTAATTTTGTTGACTATGGGGGCAGACCACCGAAGCGCCCCAGAACTGATAAGGATGAGGAAAGGGATATAAAGCGCGCACAAGAGGCTAGCAGACTTGAGATGCAAAGAAAGAAAGATGAGGAATACCAACATAAACAAGATACCGCATTAGATAGTATCGAAAGGCGAAAATGTGCAGGTTCCAGCGCTGATGTTCAGCGCGCACCTACACCTTCTGCGCCTACTCCTCGTGCGCCTCCTACCAGACCACCACCACCACCAACAACAACAACAACAACAGCATCAACAATTCCCAATCCACCAACTCCTGCGCCCATCAAACTAACTTCTGAACAACGACAACTCAGGGATAGACTTTCTACAGAATTATTTGGGGACTTGGGAGAGGAATCTGTTCAGGGGAACAGGAACCCCTTATAAGGTGCAGAACCACTCCTGCTCCCCCAGCACATGCGCCTCCTTCTACCACTATGGTTTCCACTACTTCTCTCAATTCAACAACAAGGCAAATGATTGCTGATGCTTTTAGGGACTCCAGTGATGACTATTTTCCCTCTCCTCAACACGCCTCTGCTCTACTTCCTATCACACGCACTACTCATGTGCCCTGTCCTACCCGTGCGCCTCCTCCTCAAACTCCTACTGATATGGCATTGGTTCTTAACTTACTTCAGCAACTCCAGCAGGGCTAGGCGTGTATTGAATCGCAGTTAGAACTTCATACTTCTATGATTGCAAGCCAAGCTGATGAGATTGCTGTCATTATGGGGGAGATGCCACGCATTGGCGGGGATATCAGGGACAAACACTTTTTCACTCCTCAACAATGGAATGACGTAATTGATCAAATGAATGGTTTATTCAAAGCTACTATTGCTTCCCTTCATGATAAGATAGATAGAGGCATCAATCTAAATGATGGCCAGGATTTTGTCAACGCGATTAAAGAAGTGGAAAAGAGCATTGCGTCTAATATAAGGAAATTGTTTGAAATGGTAGTATGGGATAGTTAAAAACTGCTAAATATAGTTGATAAGTTAAAATAAGTAAAGGATGAGATTGTAATATTGGGAGTGACTACATTTGGCGTAGACGAAGCGTAGAACTCAAGGCGCCAGCTACTCCCGCACCCACTCTCAGCGCAGACTCTAGTGCGCCTTCCGTTGATATCAGCGCTCTTATTTCAAAGTTGGACATACTAAAAGATCTCATTGTGACTCATTTCAGTGTGGCCCATTCCAGCGCAGATAGGCGCACAGAGCGGGTTTCTGCCGACATTCTCACTGCCCAAAATGCTGTTGAAGCGCACTTACAAGTGTTATCTGAAAATTTCTCGCAGCAGCAAGCCATCACTCAAAGATCTATTGATGAGTATCAGAACATCAATGATAGTCACTTGCGCTTCATTAAAGATGGTGTTTCTGAAAAATTTTCAAATGTCAACAGGTCTTATCAACTTACAAAACAGATTGCGCGATCAGTGAACGAGATTGAAGAAGGTTTGAAGGAAGATGATGCGCCCAAAGATGCTCCTGCGCCTCCCAACCAGTGATGTTCTTAACAATTTTTTTGAGTTAAATCTTTTAGTGCTTAAATGTTTTAGCACATCTTTTGTTTGTTTCTCTTTTGAATACTTGTAACCATCAACGCTTATTATTTTAAGTATTAATGAGAACTATGCATCACTGTATCACAAACCTTGTTCGTTCAAACTTCTTGTGTTGTAAAGCAATGAATGCATCAATTTTTCAAAAACCATATGCATAATATTTGAACTGCTCATATTTTCATGCATATAGTTTAAACTTTCAGTTTAAACACATTCCAAAACTCAAATTCATATATTTTGAATGTGTTGAAAGTTAATTCTATCTTTCAAATTGTAATGCTTTATTTTTTAATAGATTAAAAATCTATATCTTGGACTAGCGTGTGCATTAACTTGAGACATGATTTACCAATTTCATTCATTTGGACATATTGTTATCAAGTATAATGTTTTTTCCTGATATAGTAGGTAATGGCATCAATCAAATAGGGGGAGATTATTGGGTATGCCTACTTATATCTCAGTTTTTAATGTATAGATTTGATTGATCCATCACCTAAATTTTATTTCATGGAGTTTAGACCCATATGTAAGAAGTATTTATACTTCATTTTTTATAGTACAGTTTGTTTAAAATTAGGCTTAGAGATAGGGCTAATATGTCAAGATTTGAGAAAATCATGAGAATGAACCTTCGCGCCTACGCGCCTCAACCCATTGCGCCTACGCGCCTATAAGCGCGCGCGTAGTGTTATGCACCTAGAAAGGTTCTATGCGCCTCAGTGCTTTATATCAACACTTAGAAGATTTTCTAAAGTTATAAAGACTTGACGAAATTCAAACTACGCCCAAGATCTAACGGTGGAAAAATAACACGTATGCACCCAGATTTAAGGACATCTGTCCACAACGGTCATATTGATGTTATGTGTCTAACGGATATAAAAGGACACGTGCTCCTATCAAGGAGCTCCAGCACATCTGTCCTTAACCTTATCCACAAAGGATTCCCAACGGCAAGTTTTGAGAGCTCACCTATAAATACCCTATAACTTCAACCATTTGAAGTTGCTAAGTTGCTCTGAATTTTCGCTCTCAAGTATTTGTTGAAGATTTGAAGATTGCTCATTGAATTCCTAGATTCCTCAAGAACACCTTCATACCTTCATCCTTAGCCCAGATCCTTAAGCAAAACATATTAGATTTAATGTGCTCTAAATCAAACAGATCTAAAGAGCTTTGAATCTAAGAACACACACGCACCTCTTTAAGTTTGATCACTTAGATCTTTCTTAAAGAGATACACCAGTTTAGTCTAGGATTTGATCTTTCATTGATATTGATCTTTGAGTTAGTTTGTGCTCAAAAGTTGTAACTTGTAAAGCTACTAATATTATAAGATCCCCATTAGAAATCCAAGACTAACCATCTTGGTAGAGGCCGTAGATCATTTCCCGATCGAACCTCTCCAAATAGCGCGTATTCATTTCTTGTCATTTACTTTCAAGTTTATCTCTTATCTCACTATTTGCTTGTTTATTCATTGTAGATTGAATGGATTGAATATTGTTGTGTTTGTTTCTCATTTGCCTTAGTTCCATCTTACACTCACTTTGAGCCAAAATCGCTATAGTGTGTGTGCGCCTCCTTTAACTTATTTGCGCCTATTTTATAATCTTAAATTCTGCTGTGCATTTCACTCACTCTCTTAGGCGCATTTCATTACGCTTATTTGATTAAGTGCGCATTTTCAATTGAGTTTACAAGGGTTCGAAAAGATTTTCAAAACAGCTATTCACCCCCCCTCTAGCTGTTTTTCATACCCTTCTTGCCCTTTGGGACCAACAGTATGTCTTTAAATTTTCTATTTGATGCAATTGTGATATGAGTCATAATATTTTGTGCATAAATTGAGGAAACTTTTATGTGTATTTGTTCATGCAATATGTGTATCTATGTATAACTATTTGAGTTTTAGTATTGTTTGATTAGGGTTTAATGGAAGCTATGCTTAATTATTATAGAAGGAACTTTAATTTCATGTTCAAATGAGTGTTCGTGTGTAGAGAAGAATTTGGAAAATTATTTTGGGTAGAAATTGGTGTTGGAATAGAGGACCAACCGGTACTAGACTTCGGAGAAAAAGGAAGAAATTCGTCGGAGTGGACTGACACTCTGGGCGGCCGCCCAGGGTGATGGTGGGCGACCGCCCACTTGATCAGTTTGAAATCATCAGCGGAGTCCAAGAGTGGGCGACCGCCCATAGGCAAAGTGGGCGCCCGCCCACATGTCGGGACAGGTTTTTTGCTGAGTCGTTTTTTGGCCAAATTTCGGGTTCCTTTGTCCATCTAGGGTTAGGTTTTCATTCTTGGTTGTATATTTAAGTAAAGTTCCGCCCTTAAACTCATTGTAACTTCATACAAACATATTATAGTGCAAGATCCTGGCTTGGTAGTGCCCCCAGATATAGTCAAACATATTGACGAACTAGGTTAATAATTTCTGTGTCTTTTCTTGTGCTTTATTTTCTCGTGCTTGTTTGTGGTGCTATATTGTTCTTAGGATATTGCTTGGGTGTTGAAGGGTCAATTCCACAACAACTGGTATCTAGAGCTCTGGTTTATCGTTCCGGGTTATAGGGCGATTAGGGTTTGTTCCAGCAATCAAGAATGGGCAAGGATAAACAAGCGGTGGGGAAATTTGATGGGTCTGACTATGGGTTTTGGAGGATGCAAATAGAGGATCTCTTGTACAACAAAGATCTCTATAAGCCTCTAAAGGGATTCAAGCCGGAAGGAGAAAAGCAGGAAGATTGGGATCTCATGGATCGGAAAGCCCTAGGGGTGGTCAGATCTACTTTGTCAAGGTGGATCGCGAAGACTACCAAGAAGGCAAAAACCACAAAGGAGCTATTGGATTATCTTACTGAGAGATTTGAAACTCCATCTGCTGCAAACAAGTTTGATTTGATACGCAAGATGGGTATTCTCAAGATGCAAGAGGGAGGATCCTTAGCTAAACACATCGATGAGTTTATGGATGTTATAGACTCATTGACTGGGTTGGATATTACGTTTGATGATGAGGTTCATGCGTGTTTGTTGGTAGCATCTTTACCAAGAAGTTGGAGCGGAACGGTGACAGCGATCAATGCTTCAGCGGGTAAGAACAAATTGAAGTATGATGATGTTAAAGACTTTCTGTTGGGCGAGGAAAATCGTATGAAGAAGTTGGGGACATCGTCTACTTCGGGATCGGCCTTAGCTAATACTAGAAGGGGAAGGCCGGGTACTAGCAATAAAGGAAGAACTGAATCAAGGGAAAACGTAGTGGGTGGTAAGGGCAAGGCCGTGGAGATCAGAGACAAACCAAGGGTCGCGAAAGGATCGGTTCAATGCTATCATTGTAAGGAGTTAGGACATTACAAGAAGGATTGTCCCATGCAAGGTGATAAATCGGTGAATGTGACAGTCGAAGGTGAAGATGTAATGGTTCTAAGTGTTAGTAGTGCGCTAGAATCATGGGTGCTGGATTAGGGGGCATCATTCCACTCATGAGGGCATGCAAAGGAGATGGAAAATTATACTTCCGGTGATTTTAGTAAGGTCTATCTGGCGGATGGGGAGCCTTTGGAAATCAAGGGGAAGGGGGATGTCAGAATAGGAGCATCGAACGGGAAGGTCTTACATCTACACGGGGTCAGACACATTTCGGGTTTGAAAAAGAACCTGCTATCAGTTGGGCAGTTGGATGAAGAAGGTTACAAGGTAACTTTTGACTGCAGGAACTAGGTTATGACCAAGGAGGATTCTGAGATCGCTCGGGGTAATAAAGAAGGGACATTGTATTTGGCGAATAACACCAAGGATAGTATCGCGGTGGCGTCAGCCAAGGGTGATACGGACTTGTGGCACTGTCAATTGGGTCACATGAGTGAGAAGGGGATGAAGCTACTTTGCTCAAAGGGAAGACTACCGGGTTTGAAGACAGTCGATGTGGGGATCTGCAAAGATTGTGTGTTTGGCAAACAGGCGAGGAGTAATTTCTCAAGGATAGGTAGGGCTTTGAGTGAAGCAAAGTTGGATTTGGTCCACACGGATTTGTGGGGGCCGGCCCCGGTAACTTCTCTAGGTGGTGCGTCATATTACATGACCTTAATTGATGATTCGACAAGGAAAGTCTGGGTTTATTTCTTGAAACACAAAGATGAGGCATTCGAGGTGTTTAAGAAATGGAAGGCTTTGGTGGAGAATCAGACAGGACTTAAGGTTAAATGCTTGAGATCATATAATGGTGGGGAGTATGAGCTCGGGGAGTTCAAGGAATATTGTGCAGCGAATGGCATTCGCATGGAGAATTCTCCAAAGGGCACACCACAACACAATGGGGTTGCAGAGAGGATGAACAGGACATTGAACGAGCGGGCTAGAAGTATGAGGTTGAAGTGTGGGCTTCCGAAGACGTTCTGGGCATATGCAGTTGACACGGAAGCTTTCTTGATCAATCGGGGACCATCGGTACCATTGGGGAATGAAATTCCAGAGGAAGCATGGAGTGGCAAGCAGGTAAATCTGTCCTTTCTTCGCATATTTGGCTGCGTTTCATATGTTCATGTAGACTCTATTGATAGAACTAAATTAGATGCTAAATCTGTAAAATGTACGTTCATTGGTTATGGCGGGGATGACTTCGGGTATAAGTTTTGGGATGACCAAAATCATAAGGTTATTCGTAGTCGAGATGTTGTATTCAATGAACAGGTATTGTATAAGGACAGAAAGGGGGCATCTGAAGGGGTTAGTTCGGAACCAGAATTTATTGAGGTGGATATTCCAAACTTGGGTGGGAGCAGGACAGTTCATGATGACCATGGTTAGGGGGTCACTGAAGATGAACCACATACTCCAGAACCGGATATTCCGCTGCGCAGATCCAGCAGATTGCGTGGATCTCCTGATAGGTATTCTCCTTCGAATTACTATTTGTTGCTAACAGATAGTGGTGAACCGAAGTTTTATGCGGAGACTGTTCGTAGTGCAATTTGTGATAAGTGGAAAGCTGCGATGGATGATGAGATGGACTCATTGAAAGCCAATAAAACTTGGGAGTTGATTAAACTGCCTAAGGGGAAGAAGGCATTGCATAACAAGTGGGTTTACAGGATCAAGGAGGAAGCAAACGGTAGTAAGCGTTACAAGGCAAGGTTGGTTGTAAAAGGGTTTCACCAGAAATACGGTATTGACTACACCGAGGTATTCACTCCTGTTGTGAAGATGACCACTATCAGAATGGTTCTGGGTATAGTAGTGGCAGATAATTTGCTGCTGGAACAGATGGATGTAAAGACGGCCTTTCTTCATGGGGATTTGGAGGAAGAAATTTACATGGTACAACCAGAGGGTTACTTGTCTAAGGGTAGCGAGGAACTGGTTTGCAGATTGACTAAGAGCTTGTATGGCCTTAAACAAGCTCCTAGGCAGAGGTACAAAAAGTTCAATGGATTCATGCACGATATTTATTTTATCAGATGTGAGGTGGATCATTGTTGCTACTTCAAGAACACGGACAACGGGTACATAATCTTGCTGTTATATGTGGATGACATGCTAATAGCGGGCTCTAGCAGTAGAGAGGTAAACAGATTGAAGGCTCAGTTGTCAGAACGGTTCGAGATGAAGGATTTGGGGGAGGCCAGAAAAATCTTGGGCATGCGGATTGACCGGGATAGGGAGTCAGGTAAGTTGGTTCTTTCACAAGCAGAATACGTTGAGAAAGTCTTGGCAAGGTTTTGCATGGAACAAGCGAAGCCAATAGGGACACCATTGGGTATGCATTTCAAGCTATCCGAGAAGGACTCACCTAAGGGCAAGGAGGAGTGTGACAAGATAGAGAGGACTCCATATGCTTCGGCAGTGGGGAGTCTAATGTATGCAATGGTGTGTACAAGGCCGGACATTGCACATGCGGTGGGAGTAGTCAACGGGTACATAGGAAATCCAGGGAAGCAACATTGGAAAGCGGTCAAATGGATGTTGCGTTACTTAAAGGGTACTGCTGGTAAGGCTCTATGTTTCTCAAGCAAGGAGGTCGTGTTAGCGGGTTATGTTGATGCGGATTTGGCATCAAGCAATCTAGACAAGAGGAGAAGTACTACGGGTTATGTTTTTACATTGGGTGGTACGGCAATATCCTGGGCTTCTAAATTGCAGAAGATCGTGGCTCAGTCGACTGCGGAAGCAGAATATATGGCAGTGACAGAGGCAAGCAAAGAGATGGTATGGTTGCAGAACTTCTTGGGTGAACTTGGGAAGACGCAAAGTGGTAATGCTCTCTACAGTGACAGTCAGAGTGCAATTCATTTGGCTAGGAATCCGGTGTTTTATTCTAGGACGAAGCACATTGAGCTGAGGTTTCACTACATCAGGCATCTCTTGTAAAGGAAGATCTTAAGGCTGGAGAAGATATTGGGATCGGAGAACCCGGCTGACATGTTAACCAAGGTGGTAAACCTTGATAAATTGAAGCTATGTATAGCTTCAATGGGGCTTGGAGAATAGGAGAGGGGGATGGCACTACCATGATCGAGGAGAGCACTAGGACGACACCAAGGATGAGTTGGAGAACGGGTACGGGGCTTATATATGCGGTTGATCTCTAGGTGGGAGATTGTTGGAATAGAGGACCAACCGGTACTAGACTTCGAAGAAAAAGGAAGAAATTCGTCGGAGTAGACTGACACTCTGGGCGGCCACCCAGGGTGATGGTGGGCGACCGCCCACTTGATCAGTTTGAAATCATCAGCGGAGTCCAAGAGTGGGCGACCGCCCATAGGCAAAGTGGGCGCCCGCCCACATGTCGGGACAGGTTTTTTGCTGAGTCGTTTTTGGGCCAAATTTCGGGTTCCTTTGTCCATCTAGGGTTAGGTTTTCATTCTTGGTTGTATATTTAAGTAAAGTTCCGCCCCTAAACTCATTGTAACTTCATACAAATATATTATAGTGCAAGATCCTGGCTTGGTAGTGCCCCCAGACGAGTCAAACATATTGACGAACTGGGTTAACAATTTCTGTGTCTTTTCTTGTGCTTTATTTTCTCATGCTTGTTTGTGGTGCTATATTGTTCTTGGGATATTGCTTGGATGTTGGAGGGTCAATTCCACAACAATTGGTTTGTTATTGTTACTGATGCCTATCTATTTTGTAGGGGGTGTACTGTGTGTGCTGGTGTATAGTGTGTGCGTGTGTAGTGTGTGTAATTGTTGTGGTCTTGAAAATAGTCAGTTGGGGTTATGCTATTTAACTTACAAGTCTATGGATTATATACCAAGTCTATGGAATATGTAAATAAAGTGATTAATAGAGACTTGAATTGGAGGCTTTGTGTTGAATAATGAAATCTCACTGTTAAGAGAAATTTAAATGGCTGCTGCTTAGGTTCTAGGTTGAAGAAGGCTGATTTTTAGAATTTACAATCAGGTCCCTAGGTTTTTAATATTTCTAGGTTAACCCCTGCATACTCTAATAAAATTAGCTAACGTTAATTGGGTATAACTTGCTCGTTTTAAATCATAATGAGATGATTCTTGAACCTAAATTGCATATTTTGTGAGTACTTTCTGAATATAATGGTTTCAGAGATAAGAAAGTTATCAAACGTTTAGAAATCCTGTTTTGGTCACAGCATGAAATAGCTACTACGTAAGTTGGTTGAAATTTGAATAATTCATAATTCATAATTAAGATTTCCTATCTTGCTGGTATTCTTGTATGTGTAATAAATTGATTAACTTTGTAATGCTGTTGATTTTTCTTGTATGGATTGATTTTGACTAGATGAACATTCTTGGTGATTGTTTGGTCATAGTAAGGTTCAAGAGTGTAAGAATTTGGATTGGATAAGCGTATGAGGTAAGAGATCTTGTCTCTTCTTCGTCCCTTGTACCTTTTCATGTATATATATGAAATAATCATGTAATGAATGTACATATGTGATGCTTTGATTGAAATATAGAAATAATTGAAGTTGCAACCTTTATGTGATATCCTTTTAAGTGTTAGTCACTTCAAGAAAAGTGATCAAGATAGTTTGATATGTAATGAGTAAAGAGAGTTCCTAATAAAGAAGATGCATAAAACAATTAGCTTACCTTTTATCTTAAGTTTATGAGGGCATCATATAAAAAGGATGTCAATGGTATTACAAGTATTATGAGTACACAGTCTAAATGAAATGTTCTCTAGGAATCATTAGAAGGAAATGAGTGAAGTATCAACGTGAATTATATCGTGCATGGTTAAAATGGTTAACAGGTATGGTATGCATATATATATATATATATATATGCTATTGATATATGTATATATACATGGGATAAATATCAAACATGAATCTAATGTGAGATTCACTATATATATACAAATATGAATACTGGACACGAATCCAATATGGGATTCACTATATTTTGTATAAGTGATGGAATATACACCATCTAGTATCATATACTTCTAGCCACATCGGAAGAGATTTACATATGTGTGTATATATATATATATATATATATATATATATATATATATATATATATATGCATACGAATATGAGTACGAACACGAATCCAATGTGGGATTCATTATTAATATGATGGAACAAATACCATCTTATATTGGACTCCTAGCAACATCGAGAGAGGTTATACTCGTATGGATATGAGTATGTACACGGATCCAATGTGGGATTCATTATATATGTGGAAATGAGTATGTATAAGAATCCGATATGGGATTCATTATATAGATAATGCAATATGTATATATATGCTACTATGGGAAAAACATAAGTACTTGATAAAGTACTAAAGTGAGTGTTATTATGACAACACAATTAGTAATAAAAGTTGTGTATATATATATAGTGATTTGATATGAGATTGGGGAATAAATGGTTGTTGGGAATAAATTGTGATTTATGTGTTATGGCTGTTGAGAGTAAGTTGTGTTTACTGGCATTGGAAGTAGTATATTTGTTTGCTTTGTGTTGAGCAGGAAATTGGAAAATGAAGAAAAGATAAAGCTACAAAATTGGTAACATTTACTTACATGGGGGCCCAAATTGTGATGGTTTTGTATGTTCTCTTTACAAAAGTTTAATATATTTCATTTTATGAATTGTATTTAATTGTATATTGTATGCTTCCGCATTTATTGGTTTGAGGTTTCTTACTGAGTTAATCTCACTCTTACTTGTTTCAATATTGAAACAGGAAAAGTTTAGCCATAGAAGACCAACACATGCAGTGAGGTTAGAAAGGGAAACAATTGGGTAGTACTTGAAGGTCTTAGACCTACATTGTTATGGAAAAGAAAGTTTATGTATAAGTTGTATAAGGACATTTGTATGACTTGTTGTAGTGTTGGTTTTGTACACTCCTAGGTTAGTCTAAGGAGTTATAATCGAGTGTATAAGAGTTCATTAACTCTTGTTATAGTTGTGTTGGTATAGTTATTAGTAACTCCTAGTTAAGTTGGTAAAATTGTGTAGGGTGGTACAAGAGTTGTGTGCCTTTGATTGTGATTGTGTAGATGAAAGAAAACATCTTTTTTAGTCACCAGTTTAAAGTGTTGTGATGTCAAGTGGATATTATTCAAACCCAAATAAGTTGAAAATTGGGAGCCTATATTTTGGGAGCTTGACAGTTGGTATCAGAGCTTAGGCCCAGCCTTAATGCTTATAGCTTCTCGGGATAGTATTCATGGCCTTTAAGTTATGTGTCAAGTTTTAAATTGGGGAAAATGGTTATGAGTAGATGAGAGAAAGATTATTTGAAATGATTGTTGTTAGCAGTGTTCTAAAAGACGTTCGACTAGGCCGCCTAGGCCCCTCCTAGGCGCTAGGCGTTCGTGAAACGCCTAAGTCCCGCCTAAGATATTATAATTATTCTTGAATTCTCGCCCCACCTAAGTCCCGTTTAGACCCCGCCTAGGCGCTAGGTCCTACTGCGGCGACTAGCGACCGCCTAGCGCTTTTTGGAGCCTTGGTTGTTAGAAAGTTTAGAGTCTATTTGGATAGACCTATTTTCATTTCATTACTTGAGATAGTGAAATTGTTCACATTTGTTAGATGTTGGAGTCCATAAAGGTGGACTCATGGTCATTCTATGTAATTGTGAAATTTAAGTATGACTAAGCATAAATTTCCTATGTATTCGTATTTATTAAAACTAATTATATTAGTTATCCTAATTTAGATGGGTTATATGTTTTCATGGTTGGAGTTTACTTGATGGACTTTAACTTATTTATGAAATGATAAAATTAAACGATAAATAAATGCATATATGGCCTTGTGTGCTACTATATGTATATGATAAGAGGAAACATATTAGTTGGCTAATTAACTAATAACTTTGATATTTTATAAGTGGGAGTTTATTGATAGACTCTTGGTTTAATTTTATAGTGGTAAAGGGTTAATGATGAATAAAAACGATATATTTCCTTATATGCTACTATACGTATGTGATTGATCAAGAATGATTGATGATCAAGTAATACCTTGGGTGTTCAATAAGTTAAAGTCTATTTAATTGACTTATGATTTTTTTTATTTACTTGTAGAAATGAAACTTATTCCAAGTAGCATCTTGACTTATGAGTATAATTAGTTGTATAACAAACTATGCACCTTGGTCTTAGCAACTATAATGGAATTTTGATCATGAATTCTTGAAAATCATAATCATCCTATTTCAAAGATTCAAGTCTAATACTAATGCCAAAATTGAGAAAGTTAGAATTTTTTGTAGTTAAAAACATGTCAATTGACATGTTGCAAGGTGCAAGTGATGTGTTAAGTGTGAATTGAGATGTGTTTTGAGCATGAGAATGCCCAATATTTGTCATTTGATGGCTTCATGAAGTGGATGTGTAAAATAGGAAGAAAATATGCGAATGAAATAAGAATGAGAAGGTTCGATACTACTCACTATGTTGCATATTGATGTTAAAATGAGATGTCAAAAGAAATAGTAAAATATTATGGATATGAACAAAATGAACTATTATATGAGCTTTTGGTCTTTGTATTTATGTGTAAATTATTGTAAAGTTGAAGTGATGGAATTTAAGTCAATTATGTGAGGCAAAGTTGAATTGTGTATGTAAAGGTATTGTGGATATGTGAAATTTTATGAGAATGTTGACATGTGATTGACTTTGTTGACCCGGAGTTGATTTATTTAAAGTATTGTTAATTTTAAGGGTAAATTGGTTATTTCATGTGAGTTATGAAATTTGAGAAATGTTATATGGGATTTACATGAATTATACGGGAAATCATAGAAATTATGTGAAATTTATGAAATTGGTGAGTTATGTGACTTTTGGGTTGACTTGGGTAGACTCCGTGTGGACTTTATTAACTTCAAGGGAAAAATGGTTATTTTATAACATTTATAAATTTTTAATAATTATTTGAGATAAATTGGATTTATTTTGATTTTTATGATTATGGAATTTATATGAAATTTTGTGGAATTATTGATTTTAGGGGCAAAATTGTAATTTTGTGGAAAATTTGGACCAAGGCAGCTAAGGGCAGCCGCTTGGTTTGCTGAGAACTTGCTCTGTTTTGCCCTGTTTCATGTGCACAAATTTGGGTAATTCCTCTTAGGTCCCTAGAAGTTTGTAAAGGAGTTAAATTTGTATATTTGGGTTAAAAGGAGTACCAAAGGTTATAAATTAGTATTTAATTAATATTATTAAGTAAGTGAATTATTTTTATAAAATATTGGATTAGTTCCAATACTTTCTGGAAATTCCCGGTTAGTCCCTAATTATGGAATTCGTTAGCCCCGTTAGTTTTGTTAGATCAAAAGTTAACGGAATAAAATTCATTATTGATGATCAATATTGTATTAGAACTAATCTAAGGTGATTAGAAAATTTAAGAGTGTTAATTAAGGTTAATTAATGTCAATTAGCCTAACGGAGTTGTAAAACTTAACGAAACTTCACCAAAGTTCGTTAAAGTTGTATGTAACTTGGAAGTGACACCTCATGCTTAATATTTGGGTATAAATACCCATTTTTGCTGTGGAAAATGATCAGCAGCTTCAGTTTCTACACACACAAAAAACCTTAAGAGAGAGAATTCATTTTCTTTCCCAAAATTAAAGATCAAAACTTGGGAGTCTCATCAAGTAACCTTGATCAAAGTTTCTCTACTCAACAAGAGGAATATAGAGCGCTAATAATATTGAAGTTTCATCTATAGAATTTATCCTAGAGGTAAGAAAACCGAATTAGAACTTCTTTACATGCACTTCATGTAATTAATAGCATTTTATACTTATAAATATCATAATAATGATAATGGATTATAAAGTGATGATTATGGTTTATGAGCTTGACTGATAAACATTTATGGGTATAGCTATGGAAGAGTATTCAATTTGATCCTAATGACAAGTTTGAGCAATTTGAATAATAAATGTGTAATACATTTCATTTTATATGTTAAAATGTGTTTTTGAAGTGTAGAATTTGAATTTAAAGGCGAATGTGATCTTGGGATGCATGGTACATGGAAATGCTTAAAGCATTTCACTGTGTTGTTATATAAGGATTCTTAATGCGGGATAGATGAAAAGTGGTGGTATTGAAATTGTTAGATTTTTTTTTAGAACGAGGTCGAATATAATATCAATCAAGATATGAAGAAGAATTACCAAAAAAAAATTTAGTCATCAAGTATTTGAATTCAGGGACTGAATTCTTTTAAGGCGGGGAGGATGTGACACCCAACTTGATTGATTTATATTGCATGTATATACTTGATATTTTTTTTTATATGTGTGCATTAGGATAAGTGGATAATTTGAATTTCCATTTTATAAAAAAATGTTATTGTTTTAATTATAGTAATTTAATAATTAGTATAACTTATTTTGGGACGAAGGGAGTAACTTTTTAAATATAATATAGTAACTAATAATCAGTATAACTTATTTTGAGACAGAGGGAGTATAAAATAGTTGTTGATAAAGATAAGATGACTCAGTGAGAGCTTCATAAGTTTTGTGTGGGTCCCTTAACATTGTAGGGAAGAGCCACAGTAGGGATGACCAAAACCGGCCCGGAACCGAGAAACCGGACCGGAACCGGATCGGAGAAGCCCGGAATCGGAGCAAACCGGCGAGTAAACCGGAACCGGAGTAACCGGAACCGCCAATCATCCGGGCCGGTTAAGGTTCACATAAATGGCGAACCGGACCGGAACCGGACCAAAAATCCCTTGTTTTTCAATAATTTTTAACTTGTTTATTCATTATTGACCGGATCTGGGGTAAGCAAGGGCCGTTTAAGGTTCACCTATATGCCGAACCGGAACCGGAGTTGGCCATCCCTAAGCCACAGCCATCTTCTTTCATGTTCTTAAGTAAGAGGTGTAAATTGTGTAGTCTTTTTCTTGATGACTCATCTCCCCATTTGACTCCCTACTTATACTAGACAAGCAGGGGTCATTTTCTTTTCTTTTCATTCCCTTTCCTTGTACTCTTTGCTGCTAGAGAGAGATATTAGAGAGTAAAAAAAGAGGTCCGAGGGTCACAGAAGGAAAGGAACAAAAATATAATTTGAAGAATAAATAGTGAGATTCTCCTCTTAGTGTGTAATATGCGTATGTCTTTAAATTTTATATTTGATGCAATTGTGATATGAGTCATAATTTTGAGTTGGTCTTGTGAAAAACGTGTTTTACCCTAAGGATAGAAAAACGTGTTTTTTCAGAAAAATATCAGTGTTAATATTAAAAACTGCCAGGCTTGGCCACTGGCACTCATAAAACATAAACACTGGTACTTTCATAAGTGCCAGTGTTAGTGTTAAAAAGTGCCAGGCACATACACCGGCACTTTTTTAGCACTGGCACTGGCAGTTATGAAAAGTGTCAGTATCTATGTTAATATGTGCCAGTGTAATATCACTGGCACTTCTTAAAACTAACACTAGCAGTTATGATAACTTCCAGTTTATTACAAAAATGTCACCGCGTGCGTTGAAACAACTTCCAGTTTATTATAAAAATGCCACCGCCTCATTTAAAAAACACGTTTTACCCTAAGATTAGGGTAAAACGCGTTTTTTTACTAGTTTTTCACCATAATATTTGGTGCATAAATTGAAGAAACTTTTATGTGTATTTGTTCATGCAATATGTGTATCTATGTCTAACTATTTGAGTTTTAGTATTGTTTGATTAGGCTTTAATGGAAGCTATGATTAATTAATATAGAAGGAACTTTAATTTCATGTGCAAATGAGTGTTCCTGTGTAGAGAAGAATTTGGAAAATTATTTTGGGTAGAAATTGGTTTGTTATTGTTACTGATGCCTATCTATTTTGTTGGGGTGTGTACTGTATGTGCTGGTGTATAGTGTGTGCGTGTGTAGTGTGTGTAATTGTTATGTTCTTGAAAATAGTCTGTTACGATTCATTGTTAGTACACCCACTTAATTTGATTGATCCATGCCACGTGTCTTTTTATGGACTTTAGGACCGCATGTAATGAAGTTATACTTCAATTTTTGGACAAGTCTATTTCTAGATTTTTGTTTGTCTAGGCTGAGTAGTTCGGTTTATCCTTAGCGGTTTAGTTGTTTAAACCACACATGTGTTATCTTCAAGACCGCCAGCATGGAGCTACAAGTCTTCCATCAAACCGCATTCTGTGGCCTTGATGAAACCGCGAGCTTCAGTTCCTTATGAAACCGCATATCAAGTTCAACCTTGAAACCGCTCCTATGCTTGGTGGAACTGCGCAGTAAATGAAGAATTCGCTAAGTCATTTATTCCTTAGACAAACATTCCCTTTTCAACCATAAAGGAATGTGTTATGTCTTGTCAAAATAACTCTAAGTTAACTTGGAGTTTCTGCAAGGAATGTCGGTTTTTCTGGCAGTTCAAATTCTTTACCGTTAGTCATTTCTCTGCAACAAAGGACAGTTGTCAGGTAGTGGTGCTACAACTACCTAGGACTACAAGACAAAACCAAGGACGACAATGACAGCTCAACCAATGGGATATCGACAACAGTTGTACCATCAGATTTATTTCAAATCTTTACCCAACGGTCACAAGGGTGCACTGCCTATAAGTAGCCTTCATTATTCAACAATGAAGGTTGCTGAGCTTCAAGAGATTTATTCTCAAGTGTTCAAGTTTGCTTTGAAGATTGAAACCCAGATATTCATACCTTCAACCATCTCCTTAGCAAACCCAGATTTCTTCATCAAGCTTCAAGCCTAACAACCATCCATACCCGGCCTTTACACCGAAAGTTATTCATTTGCTTAACCATCATTTAGATACTTAGAGCATTTGATTTCTTTCCACACACACACCCGATTTATATGATCATATAGATTATATACTTTGAAAACACCGGTTGTTATAATAGCTTTATAGGTTAGATTTATTATTTAGAGTTTAGATTCATCTTGTAAAACCTCCTCTATTTAATACAAGTCTAGTAGCTATTAGAAAATCCTAGACTAACCATCTAGGTAGAGGACGTAGTTCATTCAAGAACAAACCTCTTCAAATTGTGTGTTTGATATTTACTTTTCTGTCTTGTTATTTACTTTTCTGTTTGTGGTCTATAACTTGAATCCATAAACGAAATGCCTTGAAAAGTGAATTGTGTTTTTCTTTGATCTTCAAGTTGAACTTATCGATTGCTTCATAGTGTTTTTAACCCGAGTCAAACCGCCCAACTCTTTAAACTTCCTTCTGGTCAAACCGCAAAACTCTGCTGTGCATTTTATCAGTTCGGTTTAAATGCTTTAAACCGCAGTTGACCAAACTGATAAGTACTCGGTTGATTTTCAAGGATATTTTACGAAAAAGTTTGGACCGTTATTCACCCCCCCCTCCCTCTAGCGGTTCTATACCCTTGTTGCCCTCAATTGGGGTTATGCTATTTAACTTGCAAGTCTATGGATTATATACCAAGTCTATGTAATATGTAAATAAAGTGATTAATAGAGACTTGAATTGGAGGCTTTGTGTTGAATAATGAAATCTCACTGTTAAGAGAAATTCAAATGGCTGCTGCTTAGGTTCTAGGTTGAAGAAGGCTTATTTTTAGAATTTACAATCAGGTCCCTGGGTTTTTAATATTTCTAGGTTAACCCCTGCATACTCTAATAAAATTAGCTAACGTTAATTGGGTATAACTTGCTCGTTTTAAATCATAATGAGATGATTCTTGAACCTAAATTGCATATTTTTCTGAGTACTTTCTGAATATAATGGTTTCAGAGATAAGAAAGTTATCAAACTTTTAGAAATACTGTTTTGGTCACAGCATGAAATAGTTACTACGTAAGTTGATTGAAATTTGAATAATTCATAATTAATTCGTACAAACTCGGAATTAGATGATTCAAGTGCCTAACTTGAGTATTTTTCTGAGACCTTTCAAATGGAATTGAATTAATAAGCTAAATCAGAGATTTCCTATCTTGCTGGTATTCTTGTATGTGTAATAAATTGATTAACTTTGTAATGTTGTTGATTTTTCTTGTATGGATTGATTTTGACTAGATGAACGTTCTTGGTGAGTGTTTGGTCATACTGCGTGATTAGTAAGGTTCAAGAGTGTAAGAATTTGGATTGGATAAGCGTATGAGGTAAGAGATCTTGTCTCTTCTTCGTCCCTTGTACCTTTTCATGTATATATATGATATAATCATGTAATGAATGTACATATGTGATGTTTTGATTGAAATATAGAAATAATTGAAGTTGCAACCTTTATGTGATATCCTTTTAAGTGTTAGTCACTTCAAGAAAAGTGATCAAGATAGTTTTATATGTAATGAGTAAAGAGAGTTCCTAATCAAGAAGATGCATAAAACGATTAGCTTACCGTTTATCTTAAGTTTTATGAGGGCATCATATAGAAAGGATGTCAATGGTATTGCAAGTATTATGAGTACACATTCTAAATGAAATGTTCTCTAGGAATCATTAGAAGGAAATGAGTGAAGTATCAACGTGAATTATATCGTGCACGGTTAAAATGGTTAATAGGTATGGTATGCATATATATATATGCTATTGATATATGTATATATACATGGGATAAATATCAAAAACGAATCCAATGTAAGATTCATTATTAATACTGATGGAACAAATACCATCTTATATCGGGAGAGGTTTTACTGGTATGGATATGAGTATGTACACGGATCCAATGTGGGATTCTATATGTGGAAATGAGTATGTATAAGAATCCGATATGGGATTCATTATATGGATAATGGAATATGTATATATATACCACTATGGGAAAAAGATAAGTACTTGATATAGTACTAAAGTGAGTGTTATTGTGACAACACATTTAGTAATAAAATTTGTGTATATATATAGTGATTTGATATGAGATTGGGGAATAAATGGTTATTGGGAATGAATTGTGATTTATGTGTTATGGCTGTTGAGAGTAACTTGTGCTTACTGGCATTGGAAGTGGTATATGTGTTTGCTTTGTGTTGAGCAGGAAATTGGAAAATGAGGAAAAGATAAAGCTACGATTACTTACATGGGGGCATAAATTATGATGGTTTTGTATGTTCTCGTTATAAGAGTTTAATATATTTCATTTTATGAATTGTATGTAATTGTATATTGTATGCTTCCGAATTTATTGGTTTGAGGTTTCTTACTGAGTTAATCTCACTCTTATTTTTTTCAATATTGAAACAGAAAAAGTCTAGCCATAGAAGACCAACACATGCAGTGAAGTTAGAAAGGGAAACAATTGGGTAGTACTTGAAGGTCTTAGACCTACATTGTTATGGAAAATAAAGTTTGTGTATATGTTGTATAAGGCCATTTGTATGACTTGTAGTAGTGTTCGTTTTGTACACTCCTAGATTAGTCTAAGGAGTTATAATCGAGTATACAAGAGTTCATTAACTCTTGTTATAGTTGTGTTGGTATTATTATTAGTAACTCCTAGTTAAGTTGGTAAAATTGTGTAGGGTGGTACAAAAGTTGTGTGACTCTTGATTGTGATTGTGTAGATGAAAGAAAACATCTTTTTTAGTCACTAGTTTAAAGAGTTGTGATGTTAAGTGGATATTATTCAAACCCAAATAAGTTGGAAATTGGGAGCCTATATTTTGGGAGCTTGACAGGCGGGGTGGTGGTTTGGCGGGCGGCGGTGGTGGTTCGGCGGGTCAGTGGCTGGTGGCAGGCAGTAGTGGCCTGAGATAGTCAAACATAGTGGTGGCGATTTATGGTCAAATTAAGGCAAGAGGGGTGAAGGGATTTTAATTAGGTTGAGGGCATTTTTGTCATTTAGAAAGTGCAAGGGATTCATTGGTTAAATTGATTTCAACTCAGGGACCCTAAGGTAAAATATGAAAATGTCTGTTTTCATTTGCAAATTCCACTTTCAATTGTGGACTTATTGGTAAAAATCTTTTTTTTTTTTTTCTGAAACATTCACCCACTTATTTTTAGAATAGTGTTTTAGACCATTATATTCTCAACTTACAGTTATTGTTGACTCATTTTGTAGTGATTTCTTAACATGCATACAAAGTCAAACTAAAAAATTTAGACCGATTGGAGTACTTTTTATACTACTCCAAAGAAAAAAAAACAATTCCATACATATAAATTTCGGAGTGTGTTTTGGAGGAAACTAGTTCCTCCATAAGTTATAAAAAGTCTTGTTTTTAACCCTTAAACCCCAAACCTAAAACCCTAAACCCTAAACCTTAAACCCCAAACCCTAAAACTTAAACCCTATAAAAACAAGACTTTTTATAACTTATGGAGAAAGTTTCCCCCAAATTTTTCACTAAATTTCGGAGTGTGTTTTGGAGGAAACTAGTTACTCCATAAGTTATAAAAAGTCTTGTTTTTAAACATTAAACCCCAAACATAAAACCCGAAACCCTAAACACTAAACCTTAAACCCTATAAAAACAAGACTTTTTATACTCCCTCCGTCCCAGAGTAAGAGTCTCATTTTCCTTTTTGGTCCGTCTCAGAGTAAGAGTCTCATTCTTAAAATGACAAAGAATCTTTACTATTCACCCCACTCATTCTCTCTCCTATTTTACTTGTATACTCACAACACCAATCAATTCACTATTCTCTCTCACTCATTCTCTCTCATACTTTACTTTTACACTCAAAACATTTACATCACATCAATATTTATTAATATGTGTGCAAATGAGTGGTGAGACTCTTATTCCGGGACGGAGAAAGTTACTTATATATATATAGACAAACTAGTTTCCCAAAAAATTTCTGTAAATTTCGACCACTAAACGTGTCAAAAACAAACATATAGCTGTCAGGAATCATTCAGCTTTTAACCCGTCCTCAAAGATAGCAACAAAAATATCAATCTCTTTAGCAGAGAGAGATAACCCTATCTCCATATCATCTTCACAGTCCCTGCTTACACTAAGCGACACCGATCCTCCATAATCAATCGAAATTGGTTCACACTTTCTGGGCTTCCCGAACCCGAAATCCGTATCATAAACATTAAACTTAGGCGACCCTGCAATTCCATGAACTTTAGCTAAAGGCTTTTCCTTTTGCCATTCATCTGCATCTCGAAAAATACTCTCCCGACTCTTAAACGTCTCCCTAAGATCATCTCGAATGAGTTCGACCCCATTCAGAAACCCTTCTTGACTAGCCAACTCTTCGCGCTTAGCAGTCACCATAGTACCCACTAAGCAGTTACCAAAGTAAGTTGCGGGTACAGGCGGGTCCAAACGGGCCCGCCCGTCAGCTGGGATAACAAGTGTCTCATGATTAATTTCTGTTAAATCTTTCTCTTCCATAGTTGCTTCATGCAATTTAGCGAGCGAGCTCCAAACAAGTGCACATATTATCACAAAAGATGATGCATATGTTGAACTCGGTCTTTTGGCCGAGACAAGTGCTTTAAGCACATTGATGCGTGTTAGGGTTACAGTTAATGTAACCCGAACCTTATCAGTGGGACCAGAAAGGTGTTGTGGTTGACACCCAAGATTCATCTTCATTAATTTTCCCCAAAACATGTCCTTTAGACCCTTTGGATCTTTGAGTATGGTCCTGTCGAAAACGAGTGGAGACCCAGTTGATAAAAATTCATTATCACCTCCAGAATTTGTAATAGAAGCCCAAGATTTAAGAAACCTGACCCGGGCATTTCCGTCACAAGCAATATGGTGAGTGGTGAGCCCGATTGATATACCATGGCCTGGAAATAGTGTGACTTGAGCTGCGAAAAGTGGAACTTTTACATAGTCATCTGTGTGAACAATCTCTCCCAATCTAGGAACAAGAGGATAGAATCGGTCAGCTTTCCGAGCATGATTACCGGTAAGATCTTCAAAATTATCCGGCGACTCTGCAACCACTAGCGAGACTGAATCTCCGTCGACGTAATGAATTTCGGGTATTTTTCTGGTGTTGGAATTGGTGTCATGAGGAAAAACAACCATTTTTCCGGCGTAAGGGAAGAAATGTTGGAGGGTGAGTGAAAGGGAGTGTTTGAGTTTGGGGATGAGTTTTTGGGTAAAGTGGGATTTGGGGTGAGGGTAACGGTAGAAATTGAGTTGGTGAATTGGGTAGAAGGTTATCCATGGTATGTCAAGAAAGGATAGTTGTATTATCTGATCCGCAACGGCACCGGGAGCCGGCGAGACGCCGGATTGCTCAAGCAAGGTTAAAGAGTCGGCAGGATCCATGTGGTGCTATCTCTTGGAATGCTCAAAGACTTTTATCTTTATAATAGTGACTAGTGATAAACTAAAATCTTTGGGACAAATAGTAATGGTTTTGTTTGAGTGATTTTGGACGGTGCAGTTGTCTGATTCATGATCAATCTAGGCTTATAAAAAAAAAAAAAAAAAATGTTAGGGGCACAAAATTAGGTCACAAAATCTTGCACACAACATGAGGTGGCGATATTTTATTGGTTGTATCGATAATGGGCCCGCCACACTCTAATTAAATACACCAATAAAATCATTACACCTAAGATTTTGTGACTTTTTTGTGTCCATGTACGCCTTCCCTTTCTAAATGAATAAATGTTTAAAATTTTAGTTTAATGGACATTATGGATTTTTTTTTTAATCTTTTATACAATTTTTTTGTAAAAAACAATAATATATATATATATATATATATATATATATATATAGGGTCATGCTCTTGTGAGAACCCAATTACATGAGAACCATGAGAACCAAGAATAGCCATTGGATTAGACACAAATTAAGGGTTTAGATTACCTTTTTAGTTTAAAAATTCGGTGGCATTCTTGTAATTAGGTTGACAAACAAAGGGAAGGGCAAAATAACATGTGTGTTCCAGAATTTGCCACGTCATCACCCAAAATTTCCCTAAATTTTCAAAATTAAATATCTCATTAACTGTAAATCGAAAAAATAATCCGAGAACACAGATTTTTTTGTATCGACGAGACGAATCAAACTACATCCCTGAAGATAGGGTTTTGAAAAAATAATATTGAACAACGTCAAATTTTTAAAATACGCTTAGCTATTGTATCTAACTCGATTGTTATGAACATTGTATTGGATACAAATGACTATTTAGCTATTGTATCTAACAGCAATGTGTCAACATTGATGTTGGATACAATAGGTGTTTGCCTATTGTATTTAACTGAATTGTTATGAACATTGCTATTGGATACAAATAGCTATTTAGCTATTGTATCTAACAGCAATGTGTCAATATTGCTGTTGGATACAATAGGCGTTTGCCTTATGTATCTAACTAAATTGTTATGAACAAGGTATTGGATACGATAGCTATTTAGCTATTGTATCTATATAGCAATGTGTCAACATTGATGTTGGATACAATAGGTGTTTGCTATTGTATCTAACTGTATTGATATGAATTTCGCATTGCATACAACAAGGGAGTAGCTAGTGTATCCAATAACAATGTGTATGAAAATTGCTGTTAGATAAAAATAGTTATTTAGCTATTGTATCTAACAGCAATGTGTCAACATTGTTGTTGGTTACAATAGGTGTTTGCCTATTGTATCTAACGAAATTGTTATGAACATTGTATTGGATACAAATGGCTATTTAGCTATTGTATCTAACAGCAATGTGTCAACATTGCTGTTGGATACAATATGTGTTTGCCTATTGTATCTAACGGAATTGTTATGAACATTGTATTGGATACAAATGGCTATTTAGCTATTGTATCTAACAGCAATGTGTCAACATTGCTGTTGGATACATTAGGTGTTTGCCTATTGTATCTAACTGAATTCTTATGAACATTGCTGTTGGATTCAAATAGGTATTTAGCTATTGTATCTAACAGCAATGTGTCAACTTTGCTGTTGGATACAATAGGTGTTTGCCTATTTTATCTAACTGAATTGTTATGAACATTGATGTTGGATACAAATAGCTATTTAGCTATTGTATCTAACAGCAATGTGTCAACATTGCTATTGGATACAATAGGTGTTTGCCTATTGTATCTAACTGAATTGTTTATGAACATTGTATTTGATACAAATAGCCATTTAGCTATTGTATCTAACAGCAATGTGTCAACATTGTATTGGATACAATGTGTCAACATTGCTGTTGGATACAATAGGTGTTTGCCTATTGTATCTAACTGAATTGTTATGAACATTGTATTTGATACAAATAGCCATTTAGCTATTGTATCTAACAGCAATGTGTCAACATTGTATTGGATACAATAGGTGTTTGCCTATTGTATCCAATAGCAATGTTGACACATTGCTGTTAGATACAATAGCTAAATAGCTATTTGTATCCAACATCAATGTTCATAACAATTCAGTTAGATAAAATAGGCAAACACCTATTGTATCCAACAGCAAAGTTGACACATTGCTGTTAGATACAATAGCTAAATACCTATTTGAATCCAACAGCAATGTTCATAAGAATTCAGTTAGATACAATAGGCAAACACCTAATGTATCCAACAGCAATGTTGACACATTGCTGTTAGATACAATAGCTAAATAGCCATTTGTATCCAATACAATGTTCATAACAATGCAGTTAGATACAATAGGCAAACACATATTGTATATAAGCGTATTTTAAAAATTAGACGTTCAATATTTTTTTTTTTAAAACCCTATCTTCAGGGATGTAGTTTGATTCGTCTCGTCGAGACAAAAAAATCAGTGTTCTCGGATTATTTTTTCGATTTGTAGTTAATGAGATATTTAATTTTGAAAATTTAGGGAAATTTTGGGTGATAACATGGCAAATTCTAGAACACACATGGTATTTTGCCCTTCCCTTTGTCTGTCAACCTAATTACAAGAATGCCACCGAATTTTTAAACTAAAAAGGTAATCTAAACCCTTGATTTGTGTCTAATTCAATGGTTATCATTGGTTTTTATGGTTCTCATGATATTTAGGTTCTCATTTGAGCACCTACCTATATATATATATATATATATATATATAAATATTATCCCTCCGTCGCAGCTCACTTGACACTTCCCAAAGTAGCCTACTTTTATAATTTTATATTTACTCTACCCTACCACTCATTCTCTCTCTTCATTTTCCACCACTCAATTTATTCAATAAACACTATTATTTGCCCCACTCATTCTCTCTCTTCATTTTCTGCAACACATTTTCCTTATTTTATTCTTTTTCTTAGTTCTTGTGCCCACCTCTTGGGTGTCAAGTGAGGTGGGACGGAGGGAGTATCTCCCTCCGTCTTTTTAGTCTGTTCATTTTTTGTCAACGGGAGTAAACTTTGACCAAACATTTAATGTCAATCTGAATCTAATGAATTCAAATAATCATTTAATTTATTAATTAATTTTTAAATTTCAATTAGGATTGTTAGATTGACATTAAATGTTTGGTCAAAGTTTACTCCCGTTGACCAAAAGTGAACAGACTAAAGAGACAGAGGGGGTATGTAATTTTATTAAAAAATTCTTTAATTTTACAAGTATAATAATAGTAATTTATTTATTTTTTTTGTAAAAATAACATTAAGGGACAGTTTTTTCCAACAAAAATACTTTCTTTTAAAAAAAATCTTAAAAATGAATATTGATAAAAAAAAAAAACAGAGGGAATATAAAATTTGCTTAGACATATACCTAGAATTCAATAATTAAATATCAATAACTGACAATACCAAAAAATGGAATATAAAGGACACTTTTACAGCGGCTAACACGAGGTCGTCATTTATAAATTTATACTCCCTCCGTCCCACCTCACTTCAAACCTATGAGTTGTCCCGGTCGGTACGCGAAAAGAAAGTCTTTTAAACCAATTTTTAATTGTTGACCTAGTAAAAATATATTCAAACTTGAGTTTTTTTATATAAAAAAAACTATGCCCTAGATTTATACTTCACGATTAATCAACATCCATTCACCGCAATAGAATTTTCAAGGTCATTAAGTCGCTAAACAGGAACAAAGCAGCGTGTGTAGTCAAAGAAATTGAAACTGCAGATAAGTAATTTGTAAGCAATTTAGACTAAACTTATGCTAGTATCGGTATAGTTTGATGATAAAATACAAGCTTCTATAATATTTTGTTGAACATATGTTATACTCCCTCCATCCCACTCGAATTAGGAAAAATTTTCATTTTGGGTGTCCCATTCGAATTAAGACAACCCAAAAATGGAAGTGTTTTATTTAATGGAACTCACATTCACACTCACAACAACTTTCCACTCATTATTCTTTACCCCCTTTCTCTCTCCTACTTTACTTTTCATACTCACAACACCTAATCCACTAACATTTTTTTCTTAATCCCCGTCCCTAACCCAAAAATCTTAATTCGGGTGGAACGGAGGGAGTATATATAATTATCTTAAAAATTACTAAAAAGTGCGGTAAATCCGGTATGGTACACCGTTACGTTCCGATACCGGTACGTCCCGTTCCAATGACAAAACCGGTACGATGTCCGAAACGGTATTTATAACTATAATCAAAACTATTCCGCAACTAATTGATGATCCTCTTTTTCTGATCATCAATTCTATCTTCTTCGATTCCAATATCTCATCAAAATAAAAAAGTCAATGGCAAGTCAAGCAATAATTCCATCGAAATCCATCTCTCGTTAATAAAGTCACCTTGCATCCCAGCTCAGCTCCTCTCATTCACTGTACCTTCATCTGAATCGTCATAACTCTGGCATGAGTATTATCATAGTAAATTGTTGTTTAAGTTTACATTAATGCCTATCCAATCGTCCGAATAAAATTCTAATTAAACAACGTTAATGATAAATCACTTAATAATTTATCAATAACAAGTTTTAAAATTTTACTAGGTTGATTGGATTGACATTATTGATAAGTCAAAGTTCGCTTATGTTGACCAAAAAAGTCAAACATCGCCAATTTAATTGGGACGAAGGGAGTAACATTTTATCATGAACTCATACCGTACAATTTTTTTTTAGCAAACCTGTAAAACCCATCCTACATTATTTTCAATAGTACTTTTCCAGATTACTTAGGCTATGCTAGGTTAATACTCATTAATACTATTCTCGTCCTAAACTACTTGTAGTTTAAGAGTTTTAAGTTTTATTTAAAAATATTTGTAGTTTTTCTCTTATCTAGACATGTTTAGCATTGTTTATCAAATTGAGAATACTTTTAATGTTTATCAAATTGAGAATACTTTTAATAAACAAATATTTATACTATATAGTTGTCATTGTAAAAATATTTAATTATCTAGGTAATTGAATTATTTTAAAGATAATTTTGTCTATTTCACATGCATTTTTTATGATAAATTTTATTATAGTTATAATTACTAAATGACGTATTTTGGCGATTTTAAACACGGAATCAGGGCAAAGCCCAATGATTTCTGCTTCTCTTTAAATTTCCTTTAAAAAAAAACCCATCTGGATATCAATTTCAAAGGTTCTGGCTATCCAATTCAAAGGTTCTGGCTATCAGTCTCAAATGTTCTTTTCAACTTTAAAGGTTCTTTCAAAATGCTCTCTGGCTATCAAAAACACTAAAACTGACACTAAAAAATACACTCTCACTTGCACTAAAAGAATCATAATTTTTTTTCTCACTTGCACAATAAAAACCACTATACAGAAACCTTTATAATTTCTGTACAGAACCTCTTAACTTGATACCCAAAAGGTTTGTTGGTCATGTCTTTGTTCAAATATCATTAAAATCATATCCAGAGTGCTTTATTATTGATGTCCAGAACCTTTTGAGGTTGATATCCAGAATTTTTCTTGGCCAAGACTTTCTTAAAATGTGCTTGAAACTCATGTCCAGATGACTTTATATATATACCCAGAACAATGATGTTGATATCCAGAATGTTTGTTGGTCATGACCTTCTTCAAATGTGCTTCAAAAATTACATCCAGAAGACTTTATATTGATATCCAGAACCGTTTGAGAGGTTCCGATTATTTACAAAAATCCCACCGCACGTTTTTTAAAAAGGTTCTGCATATTTACAAAAATGCCACCACGCTTTTTTAAAACACGTTTTTCCTAGGCATCTTGTAAAACGTGTTTTACCCAAGATTTTGGCTTTATATTTAAGGGTGTAGGAAATACTTATAATTTTTTTTCTTTATCTTATTGGCAGGAGGGAGTATTCTAAGCGGGAGGGAGTATTCTAAGCGATGGTTTTCTCTGCTCATATACACGGATTCTTGGGGGAAAAATGTAACTAAAGCCAAGAAGCGCACCTGTTGCCATGGGGGCGGAAAGCGCGCGTCTCTGGCCCAAAAGGGAGGAGGCGTCCGACTATAAACAAGGCAAAATGACATAATGTACTAGAAAGTTAGAACTTTTATGCAGTTTGGTCCCCAGAATAAACAGAGTTGGTCAGAAACTTAACAAAAGTAACAGAAACTAATAGAAAACAAGTAAAATAAGGTACTAAGCATGCATTCGGGGTGAGCGGTCTAAGACGAGGGGTTTCTACAACCTTTATCCCAAACAAATCAAATCAAATGCACTGGTCATCTTAAACACTATAACTGATCATTTTAAAAACTACATGAACTCAATTACATATGTAGAGACATTCCTAAACACATGAATTGATTTTCTTAAACACGTGCACTGACATTCTTGAAATGCACCGGTGATATTTATCACTCAAACTGATTGTGCAAGAGAGTATCTTGTTGTGCAAGTTTATGTGTTTTTTTATTGCTACTGAGAATGTTTGTTAAGCTCATTGCTGACTGGAGTTTTTTAGTGCCGCTCGGAGTGTATTTTTAGTACTAGTTCAAGTGTTTTTGTAGTCAGTTGTAGTAGCTTTGATAGCTGGTGCGCATTTTGAAAAAACCTTTGAGGCTGATATCAAAGGTTGATATCAAAAACATTTAAGACTGCTAGCCAGAACCTTTGAAACTGATAAGCATAAAGTTTTTTTTTCTTAAAGGAAACTTCAAGACCTAAAAAAGTCATGGGGCTTCGCCCAATAGTTAAGGGTTTAAAAACCTCAAAAGACATTATTTAGGTACTCAAATAAGTCTCTGAGTTCTTATAAATGAAGTGTTAACAAATGGACAATGATAATGTTTAGCACGATCAGTTGCTGTGTGACATCCCACATCAGTGGGAAACACTAAGGCTCCGTATGTTTCGCGGAAAATAACATTTGGAAAATGATTTCTTGGAAAATGTTTTTCGGAAAATCTTTTCCATTGTTTGGTGAAATTTAAGAAAATGCTTTCCGGGAAACATTTTTAGATATTTGGTATTTTTATTAAAACAATTTATAAAAGGTAAATTCAATACAATGGCTTAATTCACCAACTCCGATTCAATCATATATATTTTTAGATATTTTAATTTTGATCACCTAGAGTATATATTAAAAATAAATAATCAATAAATTAGTCATCATCTCCAATTTCAATTAATATTCATAAAAAGAAAATAATTTTAATTTCATGTAGCTATGGGTAATACTATTTTAAATTATAAGTTACATTTTTTATTTAACTTTGTATATTTAAAAAATAATTTTCGCAAAACAAGAATTGGAGTTAAAACAACAATTGAAGTGTTAGCATTCAAAATAATTTTGTATCAGTAATTTTTTTCTCAAAAATACATGTCAAGTAGTTGGAGGGATTGAAGAGTGAAGTTTGGAAAACAACTTCCTTAGGTGGAGGTAAGGAAGTTGTTTTCCTAGAAAATCATAAAAGACAAAGTGATTTTCCGTTGACTGAAAAATGATTTCCTCTGACATCACTTTTTCTGTTGTTACCAAACAACGGAAAATAGGGAAAATGTTTCCTTCCCAAAACAAACGGAGCCTAAGTTGGAGTGGTACTTAAAGTACCACAAATACCATTAAATACCAATATCATCCAATGAATTTTGGGTGTGTATGTGGTAAGCCAAGTGAAACTAATTTATTTGTAGTCACTGTGCCAGTGCATGGTGCTTGTGTTGCGTACCGGATCTACAGTCTCGGGTCGTTACAAATGGTATCAGAGCGGGTCTCGAACGGAAGTGTGGAGCAAAGTGCTATGCGGAACAAAGTGCACACTGTAGATACAGTGGGGGATACCTCTTGAATCCGTACGAGCGACCTCTTGAATGCCCGAAGTTCCGATCAAAGTTGGCCTTGCAGAGGAGGACAAGGATACAAGATGAGGAGATTGTGATATCCCACATCAGTGGGATACACTAAGTTGGTGTTGGGTTTTGTGCAATCATGCGCAGCGGAAGAACAACATGAAAAACCCAATAGCCTATATCTGTTATGTTCAATAATTCATAATATGAAGATGAAAGAAACTAACCCTTGTAGATCGATATGCGAAAACTTGGATTAAGATGCAAAGACGTGCACCCTCTACCGGTGATCCACACAATGAATGGATTCAAGAACGCCTTCTTGAACTTGACTGCTAGGTCTTCGGTTTGAAAAACAATGGTTAAGAACGA
The DNA here is from genome assembly GCA_026119855.1 of Campanula takesimana. Classification (NCBI taxonomy): domain Eukaryota; kingdom Viridiplantae; phylum Streptophyta; class Magnoliopsida; order Asterales; family Campanulaceae; genus Campanula; species Campanula takesimana. Next base: position 325,935 of record JAOWBW010000023.1, read on the forward strand.
TTCTTCAATATCTCCTTTGATTATTAAAGTTTGATAATTGAGAATAATCAAACTTAATAACCCAAGTAAATAATGTGTTTTCTCTCTCTCCAAGAAAGAGTTTGTGATTTCTAAAACCACTACAAGAAAAACCATATATAAAAGCACTCATTCATGCCACATTTGTTTATTTTAGTGGCATTTTATGGTCAATGAAATTATGTGCCACTGTAATAGTATAAAATGGCGCTAGAAAATGTCACTTGCACATAATAATAGCATTTCAAAATGACACTAATAGATTTGCTTACTGACATTTAAATTAAATGACACCAATAAATTGACGTTGCGGCATTTATTAAGATGACACTAATAGATTGTGGTAGTGGCATTTATACCTAGCATGACACCCCTAAAGGTGACATTGGTTATATAGTGCCATTGACCATAAAATGCCACTAAAATAAACAAATGTGGCATGAATGAGTGCTTTTATATATGGTTTTTCTTGTAGTGGTTATGTCACTCTAACAACTCAAAATGCCACTGTTAAGAATTTGTGATAATTAATAATTCCATTAAAAAAACCATTTTTAATATTTATTATATTATTATATGTTTTATCCAGTATCCACAATTAAATACCTTATCAAGTGCAAAAAGGCACATAACAAATGATACTAAAAATTAAAATGAAGTAATGATACTTTTATTATTTTCTGCAAGTAATTGATATAACATCAATAAGAAATTTTCATCTGCTTGCTTCACATCCTTAAACAATAATAGCCCTAACTATTTAAAATAAAAATAGACTTAACTAAGAAGTCTGCCATCTTTATCCTGATTACTTCTTCCTTTTTTACTTATCTACGAGCTCCAGACTCATCTCTGCCACTAAAGCCACACCAATACTGCTATTTGTCGTTCTCTCTGAAGACAACTCTCCTACCTGAAATTATAGTTGAATTGTAAAAAAAAAAAAAAAAAAAAAAAAATTGGAACAATGTGTAACTGAAATCACATATCATTACAACAAAAATGGCTTTAGCCGGCACTTATGTACTAACACTTGTTAAAGTGCCGTAAATTTGTGGCACTTATAAAAAAAATGCCGCAAATATCCTGTACTTTTTAACAAGTGCCGCATATATCCGACACTTTTAATAAAGTGCCGATAAATTTCCAGCACATATTCATAAATTTCCGCTAAATTCCGGAACTTTTGAAACATGTGCCAAAAATTAGCGGCACTTTCAAAAAGTGCCGGAAGTTGTGCTGGAAATTAGCGGCACTTATAAAAAGTGCCGGAAATTTAACGACACTTTTTTATAAGTGCCGCTAAATTTTTGGCACCTTTTATAAGTGCCGCTAATTTCCGGCACTTTTTTATAAAGTGTCGCTAATAACAAGAGGTTTATTTTGAAATTTTTATTTAATTTTGGCATTTAATCATATTTTTTATTTTACTTTGCTTTAATTTGTTAGTTAAATTAGATTTATATGTACTACAACCATAAAAATGCATTAATATAAGCTTATGTCTTATAATAAATAATTGTATGCATATATTTATATAAAAAAATTGAGTTAGCCTAGTGGTAGAAAGCTTGGTTTATAAGTAGGAGGTCTCGTGTTTGAAACCTGTAATGTCAATAATATTTTTATTTAAAATATGACACTTTAAAAAGTGCCGGAAAAAAGTGCTGGAAAATTCCGGCACTTTTTGAAAAGTGTCAGAAATTTGCGGCACTTTTAAAAGTACCGAATTTTTGCGACACTTTTAAAGTGCTGGAAAGTATTACCGACGCCACTTTTCCCAACACTTAGAAAAGTGCAGGAAAATGTGGCGGAAATAGTTTTTTCGGCACTTTTTTCTCGTTTCCGGTGCCGCGAAAAGCCATATTTGTTGTAGTGTATTGAGGCAAAAGGATTTGACTTACATGAGAAACTAAGGATGCTACTACACTTAAACAGGAACAGAGCTGTTTCACCTCCGCTAAACGTTGAAGACATTTTAGATAGAGAAATTTGTCCAATAAAATAAGCTGTCGAGGGTTTGGGGGTGGTCGGAGTAGGTGGAACGAGAGTACTTTGGCCCGAAGGAGGGAAGGTTATTAATGGTGACGAGAGGAGATGAAGAGGGAGACGAGAGAGTGAGATAAAGATGAAGAGGGGCAGCCAAGGAGGATGAGAGAGCTGTTGCAGATTGACGTAGAGAGATAATTAGGGTTTGTAGGATGAAGAATTTGAAACAATAAAGGAATTGGAACATGTCCCATTTACATAAGTTTATTAAGATATACCAATATAATTGACTTTTTACTTCATTGTTTTCTTTCAAATAGCTCAAACATTATCGTTTCAAATAATAATTCAGTTTTTAACTTTCAATTTAAATTTCATTTTTAATATAATAATACAATTTAACATTTTAATTTGAACTTTTTATGACGTATCATAATCATATGCCACTAAATTTACAATCTTAGTGGCGTTAGCAGTATTAGGGGTGTGAAAATGGGTGTTTTGGGTGTACCCATTAAAGTTAAAATATCCGGATATCCAATGGATTTTTAACTTTAATGGGTAAACCCAAAACACCCAATTTGCAACCCCTAAGCAGTATATAAACGAGTGACACAAACATTTAAATTAGCTACACTAATTTGTAATGTCATTATCCATCTTAAGTGCCACTCATACATGTTTTATAGTGTCATTCCATGTAAACGACACTAGAAACTTGATATATAGTGTCATTTTCCACCAAATGACATTTAATAATAATAGTAAAATGCCAGTATATATTAAATGACACTATATAAAATTTTAGTGTCATTTTTTACTATAATGCCACTAAGTCGATGCCACTAATTAACATTTTTCTTGTAGTGAACCCTTTAGAACTTAGGTTTTCTTGTCCAACAAGAGTTTACCTAAAACTGTTTTCTGTCGGGACAAACTATCCGTACGGATTGGTTTGGTGGCTCCCAAACCATCCGTACGGATCCTCCAGCAAGATCCAGTTTTTCTTCGTTTTTCGTTCCTTTTAATTATCCGTTCTGCGTGTGTGACCCAATAGGATTATACTAAGTTGGCAACGAGTCTGAACCATTCAAACCTCGTAAGTAATAATCGGACTCTAGCAAGCCATTATGAATACCCAATTAGTATAGCTTTGAAATCAAAGTTTCCTAAATAGAACATAACACAATCTCTTTGTTATATGATATCTATTGAACGTAAGCCATGGTCAATGGTCAACTTACCTTTGTTCAATGCTTTCTCGATCCCGAATGTATTGATAATACAAATAACATTAATCTAATTAATTCATTTGAGCATGACCATGCATTTCATCAATACCATTCATTGAGGGGCCAAAGCTTGACATCTCTCTTGACGAGGAACAAATTCCATCTTGGCTTATTACTCTTCCCTACATGATTCCGATTATGCCAATCATATTCTTTATAGCTACCCGGTTAAGGGTAACGTTTGAATATGTCAAACGTAATGTTCATTATGTGGAAGACTGTAATAACCTCAGGTCTAGAGATTCCAGTGATATAACTATATGAGACTTAATTATGACATTGTGACCATGACATAAATCTCATAGGGGTCAGTCCAGTATTTGTTCTCCAACAAATACCCATAAGTCTAATTGTATCATATACACATAATCATCATATGATTATCTATTAAACTTATACTAATAATTAATCATAATTATCAGAGACGGAGATTATTATAATAAATATGCAAAAGATACAGTAATCAAACATTCAATATCTTTATTAAAGCATAAGCAATTGATAACATTAATCGTTCAAATAACGTGCCTAGGGCATACACACCAACAGTTGGTGTGGTACTTAATTAATGTACCAAAAATTACCACTGATATCAATATCGTCATGGACTTTTGGGTGAGACGTGATAAGCCAAGTAAGCCAAAGATATTTGTATTCAGCGGGCCAGTGCGTGGCTCTTACGTCGCGGGCTAGATCTCAGGCTCGGGTCGTTACATGTTGTGTTACAGGGTCCAATTTGTGTGTTGAAGAGTGCCACATGATGTTGAAAAAGTTTGATTATTTACAAAAATGTCACCGCGAGTTTTTTTTAAAAGTTTCGATTGTTTACAAAAATTCAACCGCGCATTTAAAAACACGTTCTTTATAATGACTAGAAAATACGTGCTTTTTCAGGAGAATTACTCTACTTTTAGTATCCAAAGAGTGTCCTAGTGTTAAAGTCAAATACCAAAGAGCTTTAGCTCAAGCGGTATTCGGTGTTAGCTTCCCTTGCGGAGGTCACGAGTTCGAATTCTGTTAGGGAGATTTGCGTTAGCCTATTTATAGGCCTAGTTGTAGCCTTCATGGCATTATGAATTAATAAGAAATCCAATTTTTTTTTTTTTAAAAAGTGTTTAAGTCAAATTTCAAAATCTGAAGTTAAGGATTCAATCACGCTTCTTGACATCGTAAAATGAAAAAGAAAAAAAAAGTCACTTACTTTACTTTCAGGAAAAAAAGAAAAAAAAAAAAAAACACCTACCGAAATTTCTTTTCTAAAATCTTATAGGCATGTTTACTTTTTCTTTCCCAACATTTATATGTATACGCCTCAAAACTTTTTTCTAGTGTTACATTTTAGTAAAAGCTACAGAATACTCCTTCAATTCTATTAGAAAATAGCACTCTTTACTTTGAGTGTTTCACTAAAATATACCCACTCTCTTTCGACAAGTTTATCCTATTTCGACTTTGTATGATCAATATAAATGAATTTTGATCAAATATTGATGTCTATAGAATTATTTTAGTGAAATTCTAAAAATTTGAATTTATTTAAGCGATTTTACAATAACCATTTTTAACATTCATTGTGATTATTAGATTGACACAAATGCTTGGCCATATTTCATTTATATTGATCATAAAAAGTCAAAATAAAACAAATTTTCCAAAACAAAAGGAGTACTCCCTCCGTCTCAAACTAATAACTACTTATTTCTGTTTTATCTGTCCCATACTAGTGGCTACTTACTCAAAATGTTCAATTTTCTCTCTCCTACTCACTAACAACAACCATCCACTTATTTGTTTTCTCTCTTTTATCCATACAAAACTTATTTTTTCAACATATTTTTTTAATCTCAACATATTCAATTTGAATAGTAATTAATTTGGGACAAGAAAGACTATAATTTTTAGTTTTGGAGTTTAAAAATTGCATCTTTGATAAAATATGGAGAACGTATAAGATAATTTCTTTGTTATTCCGTCTCGACAAAAACTTGTATGAGAATACCATGACCCGTCTCATAGTAGAGACGGGTCATTTTTGACCCATGACCCGGATCCATGACCCACAGGCCTTTTTTTTTAAATTTTTTTTTTTTTTTGGTTTGTCAAAAGTAATAGTTACTATAACTAAATGTAACAAACGTGTTATTTATATGTAACAGTTTGTATACATAAAAGTAATACATATATACAGAAAAGTAACAGTGTTTTTTTATGTTTTCTTCGTTTGCCAAAAGTAATACTTATTACAACTAAAATATAACGAACGTGTTACTTATATGTAACACATATGTATAGAAAACGTAATAATTCAACCATTTACATTTTTAGAGCTAAAAACACTTGATTAGTATTACATGTAAAAGTATTACATTATCTATAGAAATATATTATAATTTCTTTTATTAAAGTGTTACATTTACTTGTACAAACAATTACATTCATGTATATGAGTTGTTACTTTTCAAATGTTACTTTCTTTCAAAAAATTAAATCAAAATACACAATATTTTATATTTTTGCAAAAGCACTATTACATTTCAGTATAAATGATAATTACATTTAGATATTGTTTGGGTTACACGTAATTATAGTTAGTATTACATTTGAAAAAATTGGTAAAACGAGCTTTTGTTTTTGTAAAACAGGTGTTACGTTTACTTATGAACAATGTTATTTTATATGTATACAGTCATTATATTAAGTTATGGTAACTATTACTTTTGGTAAACGACAGAAAAGACGATTTTTTTTTTATAAAAACTAAAAAAAAGCAAAAAAATAAATAAATAATAAAATAAAATAAAATTGGGCAATGGGTGGTTGCCATGTGGCAGGTTATGCCCCATGGGTCATGGGTCGACCCGTCTCTTCTATGAGACGGATCTAGGTGTTCTCACAGAGACCACCTCTTCCGTCTCAAAGTTTACAAAGCTAAGGGACTCATATTTATACCCAAAACATATGAGTCCTAATTCTACAAGGATTCTAACAGATCTCCTGATTCTAATAACATATCTATTTCCTAATTAGAAATACTCCAAACTAGGTAACTATTCTAAGTTGAGTAGGTAACTAAATATTCTTTAATTGATATGGAGATTGAGTATATCTCTCAATCTCTTAACACCCCCCCTCAAGTTGAAAGATCTACAAAGTAGATTTTCAACTTGCAAAAAAATAACTAAATTGAAAAATAAAATAAAATTCTAATTTCTTCAACGACATAAGCAGTTATTGTGCCAACAGTTGTTGAGGCAGGTGTGAGAACATCAGACAGCACATCTGGCCGAACATCTTGCTGCTACTGGTTGTTGCGTTTGTTTAAACAGGATCATTCTGACCATTCTTGCTGCATGTCGTGATCTTCATCTTCTTTTGACAAGTTGCACTTTTGCAACTCTAATTTCTTTCCTTCTTCGACATGTTGCTCTATTTGCAATGCCGATATTTTAGTTTTCTTGCAACGCCGACATGTTGCTCATCTCGCAACGCTGACATGTTGCTCTTTTTTTTTTTTTTTTTTTTTTTTTTTCAGTTTTCATTTTTAAAGTGAACGACACTTAATCACGTTTTAGGAGATTGAGAGATATACTCAATCTCCATATCAATTAAAGAATATTTAGTTACCTACTCAACATAGAATAGTTGCCTAGTTTGGAGTATTTCTAATTAGGAAATAGATATGTTATTAGAATTAGGAGATCTCTTAATTCTAATAACATATCTATTTCCTAATTAGAAATACTCCAAACTACGTAACTATTCTAAGTTTATTAGGTAACTAAATATTCTTTAATTGATATGGAGATTGAGTATATCTCTCAATCTCCTAACAATCATTGAGAGAGAATTATGCCGTACCATACATAACAACAAATATGCAACTGAGTTGGTTTAGGGGGAAACTAGTTCCTCCATAAGTTATAAAAAGTCCTGTTTTTAACCCTTAAATCTTAAAACCTAAACCTTAAACCCTAAACCATGAACCTTATAAAAATAAGAATTTTTATAACTTATGAAAGAACTAGTTTCCCTCAAAATTTTCTATGTGGAACCAAGGTTAGGGTCGGGATCCAATTCTCCATTTGTCATCGTCTTCGCTAGGAAACAAAATGAGTCAAACAAGCGTACCAAAATAAACAGAATGAACCAACCCACGCCCACACGGCTCTTATGCCGACTCATGAAATTAGAAATTCTAGAAGCAAAATCCAATTTCTAAGATATTAAATACATCATCACAACATCTGTCAAATTTTCTTTAAATTCGTTTTAAACATGTACGGAGTATTCTGTGGGACAGAAGGAGTATGGGTTGGTCTTCTGTAAAACGCGTTTTTCCTAATGGTTAGGAAAAACGTGTTTTTCAAAACCTTCAGAAGACTTTATATTGATATCCATAAGGCTTTATATTGATATCCAGAACCCTTCTGACTATCACTTTCAAAGGTTCTGGCTATCACTTTCAAAGGTTCTGCCTATTAATCTCATATCGAGAAGGCTTTATATTGATATCCAGGACCCATCTGGCTATCACTTTCAAAGGTTCTGGCTATCAATCTCATATCCAGAAGCCTTTATATTGATATCCAGAACTGTTGAGAAGTTCTGATTATTTACAAAAATGACCTTTCTGGCTATCACTTTCAAAGGTTCTGGCTATCAATATCATATCCAGAAGGTTTTATAATTATATCCAGAACCGTTGAGAAGTTCTGATTATTTACAAAAATGCCACTGCATTTTTTTAAAAACATGTTTTTTCTAAGCGTTTGGAAAAACGCGTTTTTCCCAAGATTTTGTGAGGGATTATAGGGTAAAGCCTCACATGAATATGGAAGTTTTGACTTTGAGCTTTCTCCCTACTTCCTAGTTAAAATATTGTTAAAAAAAATAATAATAAGCAAACAAATTAAAAAAATTTGTAAATGTTAATGAGTCAAATACGACATTTATTATAAGATAATACGATTTTTTTTTTATAGTTTTTCTAAAATAAATGTGTTATTTAACTTTCTTTTCCACTTTAATTAAATTTTAATGAGAAAATGTAATATAAAAAATTAATTTAAAAATCACCCCTTATGATTTGGACACTATTGATGAATTAAGGGACTTGACAAAAATTAGGATGACATCCTATCAACAAAGGATTTCTAAGTCCTATAACAAGAATGTCAGGTTAATAAAATTTCAAATTGGTGACTTGGTGCTTCAAAAAGTTTCAAAACACAAGAGAACTCAATGCGGGAAAACTGGCTCCTAAATGGGAAGGTCCATATTTAGTAGATAGTGAAGCTGGAAAAGGATCCTATAGACTATCCACTTTGGATGGTCAAATGCCCCCAAGAATCTGGAACATCGTGCATCTTAAACAGTACTTCATGTAAACAACACCCTCGTTCAGGTAATAATGCAGGTATAAAATCCCTTTTATTCAAGTTCATTTCATCGATCTATTCCTTTTAATAATGCTATTTTTTACAAGTTTATTTCTACAAAAGTGACATCAGTCAAGATGTCACGTACTTCTAACATGTCATTTTTTTACAAGATTTTTTACATTTTGAATAAAGACTACAAGACATTACGAAGACAAACGCTTGGGACTGACTATCTCATCTAAAATTTAAGATACAAAATCCCTTCTAAGGTTCAAAGAAATTACTTTTTTTTTTCATTTCATTAACGTTTATACACCTCACCTGGAGCGCACGATGTCAATGTTGGTTGAGGTGTGGAATGGGCTCGTGTATTTTATGTATACGAATTACCACACTCAATCAAAAATGTTTGACCAAAAGAAATTTACAAATGATTATGGCATTAATGTGTCATCTAAGCTCACAAGGTTTTTTGACATTAACATGTCAACAAAATGATATGCAAGGATCTCTACATCCTACACAAGAAGGCAACATCCAAAAGAAATCGATATTTCTAAAATATCATTTGAAATATTAAAAAAAGAAAACATACTTGAGTCATTTCGAAATAACTAAACATTGTTCAAACTACCTAACAGAATTTTAAAACTACCAAACATCAAAGTGATGAACCAACCCAACACTTGAAACGCAAATTGTTTTCGGCCCTTAGGAACCATTACAAACCAAAAACCAAAATATTGTTTTACAAATTTCCACGGGACGCAGCCCGCAAAAAACACCAAATAAACTCTAAAACCTTCACTTGGCTATCGCCGTTGGATCTTCTCCTTCCTTCATATCTCCATTCTTTAAGCCTGAAGACACCTCGCCCACGTTTGCTAGTTAACCGAAAAGATTTCTGAGGACAGCACGTTGGTATACCAAGTCCCATTCTACATGTTTTCCGCTCAGAAATTCCTCCATCATTAGTATCTTGATCTCAACCATTCTTCTTGAAGCGAACATCGTAAGAGATGTCTTCATCTCCTAAATTTCTTGCAAATGTGCATCCTGGATAGAGGACATCCCCTGCATTAGGCTCGCCACCTCATTGGTCAATTCCTCAACCTTCTTTTCTAAAGTCTCATTCTCTTCTCTATGCTGTTTCTTAAGACCCACAAAGTTTGTTGCCCATTTCCTATTCTCTTCCTCCTGGGCATTAACCCGAGATTCCACACTCTCAAAGACCTATAAAAACCACGAAAATAAATCATTAAATAATACTCCCTCCGTCTCAGTTTAATGTTCTTAGTTTGACTATGCACGCTTATTAAGAAACCAAGGCAAAAACAAAGGAAATGAGTCAACCAAAAGTAGAGAGTGAAGGATATAAATGTCCAAAAACACTATTCATGAAGCAAGTGGGTGAAAGTAAGTTAGGTAAGTAATGGTTTTTTTGTAATTAAATGAACTTTTTGAGGGCAAGCTCCTCCAAAGCACTATTCATTCTTTTCCATTTATGGAATAAAGCAACTAAGAACCTTAAACTGGGACATACCAAAAAGGAAAGTAAGAACCTTAAACTGGGACGGAGGGAGTACAAGATTGAAAGTTAAAGTATTGAAAAAAGATGAATAAACTTACATCAGATGCGATACCCAGAAACATCTTCTTAACATCTTCGATACTCATTTCTTCAAAAGCACCTATCTCCACAATTTCCTTGTTTTCAGCCTTCCTCTTCTTTAAGCGAGACCCAACAGACGGTCCTTCATCGGCTTCCTTCTTCGGCTTAACTGGCAGCTTGGTTGATGGAACCTTCTCAACAATATTCTACAAGTCCTTGAGCGAAAAACCTAAATTTAACTTTGATACTAAGGCAAAAGACAAAACAAATTAGCTTACTGTAAGTACCCCCAATCTGAAATTGACCTACTTAGAGGAATTCTTGGTACCATTCAGGGATAAACCAATGGGTCAGGACCTCACTAGGATAAACCTGATATTCCAGGACTGAACTGGAATTAAACTTAGAAAAATCCAGAAGCTCGCCAAGTCAAGTCGTACGGATGGTTTGGGCACATGAGGTCCCTAGCCGTACGGCTACTTTGGGCACCCTCAGCCTCTATAAATTAAACCCCTTGCTGATCATTCCGGGAGGGGGGGGGAGAAACAACATAAGAAAGGTTACTCTGTCGAAATTACTCCAGTAGTGTGAGAGAAGAGTGAAACAAAGAGTGAAAGAGAGAAAGGAAGATTGGCTAAACCAAAATAGGTAAAGCCACCTTCTCCCCCTCCTTTCTCTTCATCTATAACTCTATTTTATATTTAATCTTTGTTTAAGTTTATGTTAATCTTTACATTACTTGTAAGACTTGTCCATTCAAGCACTTTTATATTACTTGCAAGACTTGTCCATTCAAGCAACTTTACATTTATGCAAGACTTGTCCATTCAAGCAAATATACATATATTACTCTATATTTCTCTTGTCCAAGCCATGAGATGATCCAAGGTGCCCTCCATGCCTTGTGTGGAAGAGGTTCAAACCTAGATGATCATGGCTTGTTGATTGTCATTTACATTCTTGTCTAGTTAGAATGATGCTTTTGTTGGCAATAATGATCATTTGGATGATAAAGCTTCCATCTTTATCATCCAACATTGATCTAGCTCTAAAGTCCCCTTTGGGGTTACAAAGATTCAATCTTTATGTGTTAATTTGATTCCTTAAAGGCTAATAAGTCATAAAAATGCCATCTTGGTGATAAAGTTTCAATCTTTAATCACCAAATGGTCAATTTTGGCCCAAAGGGCATGTTCATCAACTTTTCTCAATTTCCTCCAAAGATTGCTTATGATCACACCCAAATACTTGTTTTGGGGACTAAGTGATGATCATTTAGCATAGGAATGTTGTATTTAAACTTATAAAGTGTTTTAAACAAACTAGAATCAAAACAGTTCTGTCCAGTTTCAACAGAATGTTCTGTTTCTGCTCTAAAACTGGACTGTTCTTAACTGAACTGCAAGATCCCAGGAAACTACCTGTCCATCCGTACGGCTATGTTGGGAACAGGGGGCAAAATGTCTGTTTTGCCCTCTGATCCCTATTTTCTTAATAAACAGACCCTGTAAGTTAAGTTTTTCCAAGCAAAACCAATAACAGAAACTTTTCCGTTAAATACACACACACACATGCACATTTTTCAAACTAACAAGGGAGACTCGGTATTTCCGAGGCACTTTGGGTGAACCGCAAATATGTTCTTCCCAAAGTGTAACGTGACCTCCGAACTCACCTTCTCTAACCATTTTCATTTGTTTGGTTTAAAATTAACAAATGTGGCGACTCCGTTTCTTTTTTCGTTAGGAAAGTTACCCGTGTTTGGCATTTCTTCCTCGTGCGAACTTTGCTTGTTTCGCCCCGAGGGACGGGATCCTTACAGTGGCGACTCTGCTGGGGAATAAAGTGCTTGCAAACTTCTCTTTAGAAGCTTTGGAGGCACTTTTGTGTGGGTTAAACTCCTGTTTCCGTTAGTTGACTTTGTGCATATTTATGTGTGTTTGCTGTTTCTGTTTGAACTGTTTTGAGTGAATACGTTCTGGAAATGCAATAAACTGGAGCGTGATGATCAGAAGTTGGAGAAACTGAGAAAAATCTCAACCCTCTTGGTCTAGCCGTACGGCTACTTTGGTAAAGGGCCAGAATGTTGCAAATTAACAATTTTGTGCAGGGCAACAACATTCTGAATTGCCTTCTGCTTCTGCTTGTCCAGGTTAAATTTACAGCCTTACTTGTGCACATTACATTTATTCTTTTGGCCAAAACATGGTTCTTAAATCTTGGTTATGCACAATATTTTGGGAAAATAAAATAGGTTTTCAAAGCCTCATTGTGCATAACCCTTCTTGAAAAATTTCTTTGTTTTCAAAACCCTCTTTTTGTTGTGCACAACTTGATTTGTACAAATGGCTTTCAAATGAATTGCTCTTCTTGTAAAAATGTTTGGCTTTCAAAAATTCTTGGTTGTGCACAATTGTTACATGTACAAAGTTTTGGTCCTCACTTGTTCATATTCTTTGATTGATTGCTTGTATAAGTTGCTTATTCCATGCTTGTCCATATTTGTTCATATCTTGCTCATGTCTTGTTCATAATATTGAAAAACGGATTGAAAATTTCTATTTTGACTCAAAAGGGAATATAGAATGACTTCACACAACGCGCACTTGACCTTGCACGTTCCAAATACCCTTTAAACCCGGGATGGATGCCAGATGCAGCTCGATTGGCGCTCTTGTTCCCTTCGAGCGCGCACGGGTCCATTCCACCTCCCCTTCCGAGCCGAGTCAACCACATGTCCGTGACACACAAATACCGTGACTTCGGTTGGTTTTTGGTCTAGCTCACGTTGCCACATCCTTAATGCGTGTATAAGGTTAATCATGGCCAAGTTAGTGCCCGAGTCATGACTCCTTGTGAAAGCAAGTGTGACCATGGTCAATTTTGACCCGGTCCTTGACTTACGCGTTAATGTTGACCGTAATTAACCTAAGTCATGTATTAAGAATAGGGTGATACCGTGTTGTCAAGCCCTAATGAATGGTCCATACTAATCATCCTTAATCCCAAGGATATGGTTCGAGAGTCCTCATCAAAGATGAGGTTATGCCAGAAGTCCCTTAAGTTCCTAAGACGAATCTCGACCTTAACCGGGGCTTAATCATGATTGGAATGTCTCACGCATTGGGAATCTTGCGACGCACTAGACACTAGGTTCGTTAATTTCGGCTGGTGGAAGCCTCTTGCCCTATAGGACCCTCGCCCGGGACAGTCCATCCTTGGGAGTGTGCAAGGCAGGTGAAAAACTAGGGGTCTATAGGTGTAGTGATGGCCTCCACTGATCCAGGATATAGAATAGTTGTGAAAAAGTAGAGGAATCTTTTCCAACCATTTAGGAATAAAAATGTGTTTTAAGTAAAGTTGAACGAATAAATAATTGCACGTGGCATGAGCGTGCTCCATTCTTTGTTTCTTGTCTTTGACACATTCTTGCATCAATAAATGTCACTTTGTTAAGTCTTTGGACGGACCCCCGTTAAGTCTTTCGTTGTTCTCCAAGACCTCCGTTATGTGATTTCGTTAAGTCTTTGGACGGACCCCCGTTGTCCTCCAAGACCTCCGCTATGTGATTTTGTTAAGTCTTTGGACGGACCCCCGTTGTCCTCCAAGACCTCCGTTATGTGATTTCGTTAAGTCTTTGGACGGACCCCCGTTGTCCTCCAAGACCTCCGCTATGTGATTTCGTTAAGTCTTTGGACGGACCCCCGTTGTCTTCCAAGACCTCCGTTATGTGATTTCGTTAATTCTTTGGACGGACCCCTGTTGTCCTCCAAGACCTCCGTTATGTGATTTCGTTAAGTCTTTGGACGGACCCCCGTTGTCCTCCAAGACCTCCGTTATGGGATTTCGTTAAGTCTTTGGACGGACCCCGTTGTCCTCCAAGACCTCCGTTATGTGATTTCGTTAAGTCTTCGGACGGACCCCCGTTGTCCTCCAAGACCTCCGTTGTGTGATTTCGTTAAGTCTCTGGACGGAGCCCCGTTGTCCTCCGAGACCCCGTTAAGATTCCCTTCAAGACCTTAGGCGCTGTCCCCTAGGTCCCGCTAAACCCCTAGGAATAGTCCCCTAGGAAGTCAAGTCTTGGAAGGATCCCCCTTTATCCTCCCAGAATGCCAGTCAAGTCTTTGAATGGATCCCCGTTGCCACCCAAGAAGTCTGTTACAACCTTGTAAGTAGACCCCCGTTTGAATCTCGAACGGATTTAAGATCCCATTTGATCCCGTCCACCTTTCACCCCAACGGTCATTTACCATCAGTAGCATGAGCATTCGCCCAATGTTTACCCGAGCCTAAGTTGAATTCTTTCTCTGCCACAGCAAGAATGAAGTGGAAAAGAGCACCGTGTCACCGCCTGTCCAGCATTGAGTCTGACAGTTCCTCAGTCGCTACAACACATCCACTCCGGTACCTCGGAACGACCAACTCAGAGGAAAGCAGTTGGGGAAGTGATACCGCAGATGATCAGACCAGTCCAACCAAAGAAGAGTTGCTCCAAGCTTTAGAAGCCTCCAAGGTTAAGGAAGAGATTACCAGGTTACACCACGAGAAAGCACGGGACCGATTTGTTGAGTCGATGAGACGGAAGGGTGTTGAGGTTTTGTTTCAGACAGATGGATCCTTCATTGAAATTTCTGACCACGAGGAAGAGGTCGAAGTCACCCAACCTCCGAATTGCAACCAAACTCCACCCCCTCAACCTCGCGAAAACACCAAAATCCCCTCATTCTCTATCCCAAAGCTTACCTCCCACTCAGGATCACTACACCTTGCCTCACCCCAGATCCAACATCACCCTTGGGTTGCCCCCCATAAATCCCCAAATACAATACACTCAAAACACCCATGTCTCACCAATCACACCGATCATGCCTCAACCATCACTCCCACGATATCTTCCTAATTATGCTCCCTCTCAGTTCGAGATATCCAATCAAATCCCAAGAACTCAGTCACCATATATGGATACTCAATCAAGCATTCGACTCCACGGAGACCCGTATCATTTCCAAGGTCTGGGACCTTTTGGACCACAAGTTCATTGCATACCTCCGATATACATTCCTATGAGCAACCGAGGTTATGAGTATGCCTACGCCCATGCACTTCCACGGAGTCCTCATGGTTTACCACAGCCGGGTAACGTATTGGGAAAGAGATGGCAAATGAAATATAAGGAACCCTTGCCTCGAGCGGCGGTAATTCTCGTCACCACCACATCTCAGCCAGAGATAAAGGAAAGAACAAACGCCAACCCAAACCCCATTTCATAAGATTTTAGGATTTCGGAATGCCATAAGCATGTATTTGAGAGATTGGTTAAGCAAGGCCTCACAAAGCCCCTTGTCAACTTTCAACCCAAGAACCCCGAGAAGTATCTTGATGAGAGCAAAAGATGCGCTTTCCACAATTACCATGGGCATAATACCGACGAGTGCCCTGTTGTGAAGCGTATCATTCTGGGTTTGATTAAGGAGGGAAAGCTTAAACCCCCTCATGCCTCCGACGCAGCCAACAGCCCGAGTGTCAACATACTCAATTCTGCGACCTCTCCAAGTATCAATGAATGGAGTGATATCCTCCCCAAGGAGAAGGAGCCAGTGGTCGACAGAGTCACCAATCCCAAAGTAGGAGAGACAGTTTTGGGAAGATTGACAAATTCAGTATCCAAGATGGTGGTTCCTAACATCAGCAAAGCCAAAGGTGACGGAAAACGTTGGGGAAGGATCAGTGGCACAGGAAATGTCTGAAGGGCTAAATACCCCAGGTTGTGAAATTGATAATGCCGTGGTTGCCATAACAGAGGACGAAATTTCAAAACCCCTTCATCAACCTCCCCTTAGGAAAAGTCAAAGTCCATTATTAGGATGTGCGATAAGTCTTTAGGAAAAATCGGTTAAGATGTCTGTTAGGTTTAGTAAAAGTCTTGACTCCCCGGTTGATGCCATGTGGTGACCATTCTGAGTCCATTGTCAGTTTTCTTAATAAAATTATTATTATCGCCTTGTCAAAAGTTTGCAAAAAAATGTGTGTGAGTCTTTCACTTAAAACAAAAGTATGTCTTAAAAAAAAATCTTAAAATAAAAAGATCAAGTTTTTCCTAAAAGGATAATCTGCTAATGAAGCATGCTCCTCGAATCATGGTTATAATTTCACCTTGAGGTTTTAAAATGCTAAAGTCATTTGCGGTTTGTCCCCCGGAAACATCGACAAGGAGCTCACATCTGAATGGTGTCCGAGGAAACCGTCCACATGAGGAAGAAAAGTAGAATACCGATTGCAAAAAAATGCCTGTGCTTTCGGAAGCCCAAAGGCGGCTACATCAAATGGCCATACCTCGCTGAAGGCCATGCAGGAAGGTTACGCCCCTTGAGAGGAAATCACCAAAAGAAGATGGCCAAAGATGAGCCCGGTAGTTACAACGCCAAGCCAAATGGAGGCCTCGCGACATCTTTTCCCGATGACACGGAACCCGAGTTCCCCGTGGAAGACATGGAATATGCCGCCGACAACCCCTCCAACAACGGAAGAAGGAAACAGACCATCGCACTTAATAGGGGCCCATCCCTAAAAAAAAAAAAATGAGTCTTCCAGCCTCGTAGGATCTAGATTCTCACCAAAAGTCCTTCTTGGACTGTGTCTTTTCATTTTTACAAAGGTCCAGACTTGGACATGTATGTACAAAGTTATCT
Organism: Campanula takesimana; assembly: GCA_026119855.1. NCBI lineage: Eukaryota > Viridiplantae > Streptophyta > Magnoliopsida > Asterales > Campanulaceae > Campanula > Campanula takesimana. The sequence continues at coordinate 342,916 of JAOWBW010000023.1, forward strand.
AAATAAAATAGTCATTTTCATTCTCTTCTCTCTAGACTTGAGACATTATTTGCAATATACATTTACTCTTGAAATTGCCTTGCTTGTTATTTTCAATTGATTGCTACGTCCCCAAAATGATGAATTGACTTCTAAACATACTAGTCAATGATGACTCATTAAGGACGAATGGACCTAAACACAAATGAAAAATGCTAAATGCAAACAATTAATCTTGATGTGAATAAATGTTGTGATCAATTGACATGAAGAAATCATTAATGGCAAGTCTTCCTCATACACATTCCCGATACACATTTCCGATACACAACCCGATAATCCTTCCCGAGACAAATTCTTGATGCACATCGAAGGCATCCCGAGACAGTGAAAAGACGAGGACGTTGTTGCTCGACCACCGAGATTTGACAGTGCTCACACGTGTACGACCATGCATAGGGCTTCCCGAAATCTTCAAAGTCAGCCCAAAGTAACAGGCAAGCCACCAAGGGGCTACAAAGGAGCCAATGCCCGAGAAAGCGAGCTGGGGCTAATGTTTACCTCCTCCAAAAAAAAGGGGGGGGGGAGAAGAGGGAAAGGAAATGAGCATATGCAAAGAGGAAGTTTGCCTCAAGAGCTCGTCGCAAAAGGTCCACCCCCAAGAGTTCACACAAAAGGAGGGTTCACCCCAAAAGGCCCGTCCCAAAGAGTTCACCACGAAGTGGAAGGATCTACATCAAAGGATCAACAACGTCCTCCGAGACAACGTGAGAAGAAAGCCAATTTCAGCAAAAGACGGCCCAAGGCCGAACTACGGCGACCTGAGCTCCTCAAAATGAGGGGAACGTAGGCAACCTTCGGGTCCGGTCACAGCATGAGAAAGAACGGTCAAACCATGGCTTTCCCAAAATAGCCAAGCTCTCTCCCACGGTCCCGTCAATGATCGATACACTTTGCCCGGTCACGCCATGGACCAATCCCTTAAACACCTCCCTTTTATCGATCTTGCCATTGATCGAACATTAATCTCAATTGATCACAACATTTATACATGTTAAGGCTAATTGCTTGTTGTAATCTTGACCTAATAATGAATATGGTCCATTAAAGCAATATTTTGATGATATTAACCAAGACAAATTTCAAATGTCTCGACAAGTCTTCTTCTCTACATCTTAGGAAAGAGCTAAACACTTGTATTCTGTCAAGCAAGGGCTTCCTCCCGTTTCATGATACATTGTTTACCAATACATTGAGGGACTCTCTCCCGCCTAAATGAATGCCCCTGCATGTTTCCTCGAAAAGATATCTTAAGTCCCCGTTCTATCGAGTCGGCTGGATCACTCATAAAAAAAAGAAGAGAGAAAGAAAGGCACCAAAAGAGTAGCCCACTAGGCTGAAAACCCGTGAGGGAGGCCTAGGCAAAAGACAGGGTGTGCCATAAAAGACGCAAAAAAATAGCCCGCTAGGTTGAAAACCCGCAAGGGCGGCCTAGGCAAAAGAAAGGGTGCGTCATAAAAAAGGGATGGGTTCCTAACCTCACTTCAAAGGTCATGTTGGGTCTACGCCAACGCCAAAGGTCAAAAGATGATATTGGGTCTACGCCAGCATCAAAGGTCGAAGGACGACATTGGGGCTACCTCCACACCAACGACCACAAGGGCATGGGGCTACCGCCACAAAGACATGGGGCTACTTCCACAAAGACATGGGGGTGCCCCGACATCGATGACAATGAGGACGTAGGGCTATGCCGCCACCGACGCCAATAAGGACATGGGGCTACCTCCAACATCAACAGCGAGAAGGACATGGGGCTATCCCAATATCAATGACAAAAGGGTTCTCTATACCTGATCACTGCTAAGAAATGGACAAAGCTCCAAGGGACTTTATGCATGACAAACCTCATGGTTAAGTTAAAATAAAAATTTGACTAACATGCTTCGTTAAAAGATTTTCCTTTAGGAATAAGCATTTTTAAGCTTGCCCTTTTGGCCTCATTTATCAAAAAAAAAAAAAAAACAATGTTTCAAGCAAATGCTTTTGATCTCCTCTCAAAATGATTGGACTTTTTCATCCACAATGTGTCTAAAAGGTCACCCATAGGCTTCCCCCAGTGTCAAGAAAGTGTGTCAACCTTTCCGTAGAGTTGAGTTGACCAAAGTTCAAACTTTGACCAAAGAGGTCAAGTTAAAATTTTCCCGGTCAATCTCCCCAAAGATGGAGATGACCCAAGTCAAGCCTTGACCCAGAATGGTCATTTTAGGATAAAGTGTTTGTCCCGGCAGTCCAAAATGACGTAAGACCATCCTTGTTAGTCAACCATCTCGTAGTTAGTGTTGACCAAACCTCTAGGATTGACCATTGAAAGTCAAATCCGTTGTTGTCCCGGCAGTCCTTTGTAAGTCCAGACTTGTGTGAAAAGAACCGGCAGTCCTTCGTAAGCCCAAACTTGTGTGAAAAGAACCGGCAGTCCAAAATGACGTAAGACCATCCTTGCTAGTCAACCATCTCGTAGTTAGTGTTGACCAAACCTTTAGGATTGACCAAGTGAAAGTCAAATCCATTGTTGTCCCGGCAGTCCAAAATGACGTAAGACCATCCTTGTTAGTCAACCATCTCGTAGTTAGTGTTGACCAAACCTTTAGGATTGACCAAGTGAAAGTCAAATCCGTTGTTGTCCCGGCAGTCCTTCGTAAGCCCAAACTTGTGTGAAAAGAACCGGCAGTCCAAAATGACGTAAGACCATCCTTGTTAGTCAACCATCTCGTAGTTAGTGTTTACCAAACCTCTAGGATTGACCAAGTGAAAGTCAAATCCGTTGTTGTCCTGGCAGTCCTTCGTAAGTCCAGACTTGTGTGAAAAGAACCGGCAGTCCTTCGTAAGCCCAAACTTGTGTGAAAAGAACCGGCAGTCCAAAATGACGTAAGACCATCCTTGTTAGTCAACCATCTCGTAGTTAGTGCTGACCAAACCCTTAAGATTGAGGCGCTAAGTTCCTCACCTGACCCTTTATGGTCGCGCCTTAGGCTTGAGACGCTAAGTTCTCCACCCGACCTTTTACGGTCGCCCTTAGGCTTGAGACGCTAAGTTCTCCACCCGACCTTTTAACGGTCGCCCTTAGGCTTGAGACGCTAACTTCTCCACCCGACTTTTACGGTCGCCCTTATAGGCTTGAGACGCTAAGTTCTCTACCCGACCTTTTACGGTCGCCCTTAGGCTTGAGACCTTTTTACGGTCGCCCTTAGGCTTGAGACGCTAAGTTCTCCATCCGACCTCGACGGTCGCCCATAGGTTTGAGTAGCCTTAAAATCTCTCACCCCTCTTTCGAACTAAGATAGGCTTGATTCCCCACAAAAGGGATACGTAGGAATCCTATACCTCTAGGTCCAGCCATTGGAATCAAATCGTCCTTTGCCGTCCTCCCATCAGATTGGGATGCTTGTTTTATCGACAACCCCGCTTTCTTCAAAAGCAACGTTGCCGAGGGGCTCTGTAAGTACCCAATCTGAAATTGACCTACTTAAAGGAATTATTGGTACCATTCAGGGATAAACCAATGGGCCAGGACCTCACTAGGATAAACCTGATATTCCAGGACTGAATTAGAATTAAACTTAGAAAAATCCAGAAGCTCGCCATGTCGAGTCGTACGGATGGTTTGGGCACATGAGGTCCCTAGCCGTACGGCTACTTTGGGCACCCTCAGCCTCTATAAATTAAACCCTTGCTGATCATTCCGGGGGGGGGGGAGAAACAACATAAGAATGGTTACTCTGTCGAAATCACTCCAGTAGTGTGAGAGAAGAGTGAAACAAAGAGTGAAAGAGAGAAAGGAAGATTGGCTAAACCAAAATAGGTAAAGCCACATTCTCCCCCTCCTTTCTCTTCATCTATAACTCTATTTTCTATTTAATCTTTGTTTAAGTTTATGTTAATCTTTACATTACTTGTAAGACTTGTACATTCAAGCACCTTTATATTACTTGCAAGACTTGTCCATTCAAGCAACTTTACATTTATGCAAGACTTGTCCATTCAAGCAAATATACATATATTACTCTATATTTCTCTTGTCTAAGCCATGAGATGATCCAAGGTGCCCTCCATGCCTTGTGTGGAAGAGGTTCAAACCTAGATGATCATGGCTTGTTGATTGTCATTTACATTCTTGTCTAGTTAGAATGATGCTTTTGTTGGCAATAATGATCATTTGGATGATAAAGCTTCCATCTTTATCATCCAACATTGATCTAGCTCTAAAGTCCCCTTTGGGGTTACAAAGATTCAATATTTATGTGTTAATTTGATTCCTTAAAGGCTAATAAGTCATAAAAATGCCATCTTGGTGATAAAGTTTCAATCTTTAATCACCAAATGGTCAATTTTGGCCCAAAGGGCATGTTCATCAACTTTTCTCAATTTTCTCCAAAGATTGCTTATGATCACACCCAAATACTTGTTTTTGGGGACTAAGTGATGATCATTTAGCATAGGAATGTTGTATTTAAACTTATAAAGTGTTTTAAACAAACTAGAATCAAAACAGTTCTGTCCAGTTTCAACAGAATGTTCTGTTTCTACTCTGAAACTGGACTGTTCTTGATTGAACTGCAAGATCCCAGGAAACTACCTGTCCATCCGTACGGCTATGTTGGGAACAGGGGGCAAAATGTATGTTTTGCCCTCTGATCCCTATTTTCTTAATAAACAGACCCTGTCAGTTAAGTTTTTCCAAGCAAAACCAATAACAGAAACGTTTCCGTTAAATACACACACACACATGCACATTTTTCAAACTAACAAGGGAGACTCGGTTTTTCCGAGGCACTTTGGGTGAACCGCAAATATGTTCTTCCCAAAGTGTAACGTGACCTCCAAACTCACCTTCTCTAACCATTTTCATTTGTTTGGTTTAAATTAACAAATGTGGCGACTCCGTTTCTTTTTTTCGTTAGGAAAGTTACCCGTGTTTGGCATTTCTTCCTCATGCGAACTTTGCTTGTTTCGCCCCGAGGGACGGGATCCTTACACTTACAAAAAAACACGAGAAAGGAATAGTCTATAAAATATATAAAATATACCAGTTGACATCTTTGCAGATGACGACACCTTCACCTCCTCAACTCCGCCCAAGGTGCCAATCTCAGAAGACTTGAATGTCCTATCTTCCACATAAAGCTTTAAAAAATTCTCCACCTTATTACTCGTATCAATGGTCGCCGGAAAGAGCTCACCAAACTTGATATCTGCGATAACAGAGAATTTTTTTTACATACATTTTGAATATTCCATTGCACCCTCTTCATAGATAATTCGAAAACATCCTTTTTGTTTTTATCTTTTACTTTATTGTTTTTTGACCAAAACACAGTTCAAGGGGAGTCTTATCGATCATTCTTATGTTCATACGAACATTCAATTAGCTGATATATTTATTAAGGCCATTGGGAAGAAGCAATTTGATTTTCTATTTAACAATTCAGACATTTTGAATATTCAGACATTTTTTTTTTTTTTTTTTTGTGATGGTTTTGGCCTAGTCCCCCATCACTTCTTTGTACTTTTTACTTCATTTCAATAAATTTTAGGGAGCATTGCCCTTTTCGTTAAAAAAAAAAAATTAAATATTCATGCTCCATCTTAAGGGGAGAGTCAGGAGATTTTCTCCTATCGTGCCAAATCATTTATTAGGAAACTAATTTTCTTTCTTTCTCAGTTACATAGAAGAATAGAATTCCTTAATAAAATAGAATTAATTCCCAATTCCATAGTAGAATGGAATTCCTTAATAGAATAGATTTCTTAATTCCTTTGGGAACAAGTCCTTGGATGTATTATGCTCTCTTCGTCTCAAAACAAAGTATACATTTGTTTTTAGAAACGAGAATTAAGGAAAAATGTTGGAAAAGTAAGTGTTGTGAGTGGGAAGAAGAGAGAGTGGGATAGGGAATATTAAAAGTGGATAGTTGTTGTGAGTGAGAAGGAAAGAGAAAGTAAGGGAATCTTTTCCTTTTTGGGGAAGTGGTCTTTTCTAATGGAACACCAAAAATGACAAAATTGGTATTTTGTTTTAGGACTGAGAGAGTATATATTTTTCTCTTTCAGTGAAATGCAACAAGTTTGAAACCCTAAAATTATTGTTTATTAACAGTTTAGGAAATGGATTCACTTCCACTATCCACTATCCACAACTAGAGAGCTCTGTATTTTTATGAAACACCTCTTTAGAGTTTTTTTGTCATTGTGAAAGTTTTGAAGAAGATCGTTTCTAAAGAGTTGCTTATTGTAAAAATATCTCTTTTACACTCACTCCGCCTCGGAATAAGTTTCACCTTTCAATTTTAGTCTGTTTCAGAGTAAAAATGAAAGGGTGAACACTTACAGTGGAGGGAGTAGTTTTTACATTAACATTTACCAACTTTCTAGGTAAACAAAGAGCTCTATTATTACAGTTTTTTTTTTAAAATGTTTTTTTGTTGTTTAAAAATAATTTGACTTATTGAAATTATGAAAAAGTTTTCCAAAAGACTTTTACCATAGAGTTTGTCTTATGAAAAACCTGTTACATTAAAAGATGTGTAAAACATCGATTACATTAAGAGATTTTGTTTTAAATTAAAAGATGAAAACAAGTTTTACATTAGAGCGAATGTAAAAACAAGTTTTTTTTGTTTTTTTTTTGTTTTTTTTTCAAATTTCACTTTACCATAATGAATTTAGAGACCACGATATTATTTTAAATGAAACCCCAGCGTACTCCCTCAGTCCCGGTTTAGGGTTCTTAGTTTGACTTTGCACGTTTATTAAGGAATCAAAGCAAACTTGAGTCAAAAAATAGTAGTGGGTGGAGGATATAATTGTCCAATCATAAACCAAGTGTGTGAAAAGTAGATGGGTAAGTGATGGGGCTTTTTGTGATATATGAACTTTATGAGGACAAGAATGTCCAAAACACTTTTCATTTGCCATATTTAAGGAATAAAACAACTAAGAACCTTAAACTGGGATATACGAAAAAAGAAAGTAAGAACCTTAAACTGAGACGGAGGGAGTATTATGTTCTATTATCTTTCTAAATGGCACATTTGCCAATGGCATGGGAATAAGTAAATTTGACTGTTCCTACAGTACATAAAAATATAAAAGCAATTTCCAAGATCGCTCATTCATAGTTATAAATTGCATGTATTTTTAAACGTTATCATTTATTTTAAAATATTTATAAAATAGTTACTTCATGTGGTTCAAAATAACTGTCATTTTTATCAAATAGATGTAAGTTTGACCAATAAATTTAAACCAAAACTAATGATCCTAATAAAAATCTAAAAATTGTTGTTAAAAGTATTATTAATTATAATATAATGACAAATTTTAGATTTTTATTAGCATCATCATTTTTTATTTAAATTATTGGTCAAAGATACATCTGATTGTCAAAAAACGACAGTTATTTTGCACCAGAGGGAGTAATGTTTTAGTTTTTTCCAGGTAGTTTTTTTATTTCCTCTTATTCAAAATAATTACCTCTTTTGACATTCACATGATTCTTAAAAGATAATTACTCCTATCATGATTTAATGACAAACGTTTTAAATTTGTATTGTGATCTCCTGTACCACTTTTGCATGTCACTTCATGTACCACTTTTAATCAAACCGTTCACATGTTTGCATAATATTACAATAATATCAACCTCAATAATTGTGAGTTATTAGATCACATGTGGCACATGAAGTAGTACACGAAGTGGCACAGAGGATTTGGACTCTTTAAATTTACCTCTCTTAAGTGTGAATCTTTAATCCATTTATGTCTTTCACTAAAACAATTAGTAAAACAGCAGTTCCAATGTATGGGTAAGAAAGACATTTAGCTCAAAAGTGACACTTACTTTAGACCAAAAAGTTGATTCAGAAGCGGCTCTTTTTTTTTTGCTAGAGAGAGTATTGTAAATAAATTATACCTGTATTTACGATTGTAAATTAACTCTTGCATAAGCAATAAATTAAGTATATAATTAGCTTAGTTAAGGGGTACATGGGCCTTTTTTTTTCATACGTGAAAAAGTCTAAAACGACAAAAAAGTAAAACAAAAGGAGTAACTGCCATTTCTTACTCCAACCAAATTAATTGAGTTCTATAGGTTTCTATTCTCCCTCCATCTCCAAATGATATTCTCATTTGCTATTTTTCATTGTCTCAAAAAGTTCTTCTCATTTTATCAATTTGAGCTTAAAAGTACATAAACACAACATGACTAGTGAAGCAAATATACATATTTTTTTAAAGTTTGAATAGTCAAACGCAAGCGAACCAACTGAACTGTTTGCTGGTCCATAATTTTTGTTGTTGATTTTGATTTCGATTGTATGAACGCCTTTGAATGAGATGAAATCTTCACTATCATTTTTGTGTACCACTTGTGTACCACAAGTGATCCTATGACTATTTATCATTGTTGACATTATAAAGATTTTAGTGTTAAAAACTTATAACCGTTGGATCACTTCTGGTACATAAGTGGTACACAGAAAGTTGGTACGGATGATCTCCAAACCCGATATCTTTCACTCGACCGAGACCTGTGCCTAAATTCTCATATCAAAACAGGAAGTCCGTAAATGCAATTAGAGCCAAGGTAGGAAAAAGGTAAATATAAAGTCACAGAAAAATGCCATAAAATTTGGTCTACAAAATGACGTGTCAAAATTTTATTGGTATATTTAATTAGAGTGTGTAGGGTCCACTATCGATGTAACCAATAAAATATCACCACCTCATTTTGTATCCATCATTTTGTCAACCTCTTTTGTGCCCCTAGCATGCCCGTAGGAAAAACTCATCCTTTATAAACTTACCCATCTAGCCACTTTATAACCAAACCATCCATTTGAATCAAAATCTATGGCTAACAGCAATGAGATAACCGTGCTTGAGCAGAGCCAAGTCTCTCCTCCTCCCGGCTCCGTCACCACCGCCGCCAAGTCAATAATCCCACTCTCATTTCTGGACATGCCATGGCTACTCATCCATCCTATACACCAACTTTGCTTTTATGAATTTTCCAGCCCAAATCAACATTTCATGCAAACCATAATCCCCAATCTTAAACACTCCCTCTCCATTACTCTCCATCATTTTTACCCTCTCGCCGGAAACTTAATCATATATACCACCCCCAAAAAGCCCGAAATCCGTTATGTTGAAGGTGACTCTGTTTCTTTCACTGTAGCAGAGTCTAGAAACGATTTCCTTTACCTTACTGGAAATAGTCCTCGGAAAGCGCATGAATTTTATCCTCTCGTTCCTAAGTTAGGAGACATTATTAGAGATTCCGACACTATAAAAGTTACGCTTTTAGCTATTCAAGTAACTCTGTTTCCCAACCGGGGTTTCTGCATAGGAATCACAAACCACCATTCTGCCTGCGATGGAAATGCTCGAGTGCATTTTTTGAAGGCATGGTCTTCCATTACTAAATTTGGTGACGATAAGGTGTTTCTTGCTAGCGGGTCTTTACCCATTTTTTATAGATCGGTTATCATAGATCCGAATAGTTTCGGGGAGATTATTTGGAGCCATATTGCGGAGACATGTATTCAAGAATCTCTTCCTAAACATGTTTCTGGTAATGAGGAAAAGGTTCGGTCCACTTTTATTATGACCCGTGATCAAATTAACAAACTCAAGAAATCCATCTTGGCTCATAAACCAACAATTTCAAGATTATCGTCTTTCACCGTAGTATGTGCTCATGTCTGGACTTGCCTTGCGAAACTAAACAAGGCGGTTGGGGAGAAGGACGAGCGAGAACATTTTGATTTTGTAGCGGATGTTAGGACCCGTCTGGAGCCCCCGGTTCCCGCAACCTTTTTCGGTAATTGCTTAGCCTTTTGTAAAGCTAAGGCGAGTCATAATGAATTAGTTGGAAAAGAAGGGTTCATTAAAGGTGTTGAGGTTATCGGAGAGACCATTCGCGAAAGGTTTACAAGTATGGAGAACATGTTTGGAAGCCGGGATATGTCTCCGGCAACATTAATTAGGGTTGCTGGATCACCAAAGTTTGATATTTATGGGACGGATTTTGGCTGGGGGAAACCGAAAAAGTGTGAAATCGTTTCGATTGATTACGGTCGAGTAATTTCTCTTAGTACGAGCAGTGTATCGGAGGAAGATATAGAGATTGGGTTGGTACTTCCAAAGGTAGACATGGACATTTTTGAGACCATCTTCATCAATGACCTAAACAAATTACTAGTAGAATAGTTCCATGTTTGCTTAATAGTCTTCCTTCTTCTTTAAGTATTTCCATTTGTTATTTCCTAGTCAGACTGCTCTGTCTTGTTTAGTTTGGTTTGTTATATACACACCTTCTGTGTTCTGGAATGTTAATCCTAGTTTTCTTTTCCTAATTTGAATAGGTTTAAGCAAAGAGAAAATCTGGGAAAAAAACGTGTTTTACGTTAAGGTTGCGTAAGCATTTTTGTAATTAACGAGAAGTTGTTTAGCGCTGATCGTAAGTGCCAGTCGTAGTGTAAAAAAGTGCCAGCACATGTACACTGGCACTTATTGACACTACCACTGGCACTTTTTAATAAGTGCCAGTATCAATGTTAAAAAGTGCCAGTGTAATGGCTGGCAATTATTAACACTACCACTGGCACTTTTAATAAGTGTCAGTATCAATGTAAAAAAGTGTCAGTGTACTTACTGGCAATTTTTAACATTACCACTGATATTTAAGAAAAGTGTCAGTTTCATGTTTATAAACGCCAGTTTGAAATCACTGGCTTTTTGTAATACTAACACTGGGCATTTACTATGGTTGCAAGTATTTACAAAAATGTCACCCCTTGTTTCGAAGTATAATGACCAGCGTCTTTGAAAAACACGTTTTTCCTTTGTTTAAGGAAAAATGCGTTTTTCACAAGACTCACTCTTAAGCAAATATTAGTTTTATGTACGATAATATGAGAAGGTCTCTGGTGCGGCGGCCGCACCCCATGCGGCGCGCCGACCATGCCCCTTTTTTTTTTTTTTTTTTGCCCCCACAACCTTTTTTCCTCCCACCAAAAGTAACACTTCTTATAACGAAATGAAATACTTTTGTTTTTCAAATGTAACACTTATTATAACAAAATGTAACACTTTTTTATTCAAAATGTAACACTTTTTTTTTAAAAAAAAATGTACCACAATTTTGCTACAATAGATAAAATATAACATAAAGATTGACAACTAAATTAAGAGTTGGGTTTGAGGGAAACTAGTTTCCCCCTAATGTTAAAAAAAGACCGGTTTTGACAAGCAATAATGAACCAAACTTCAACCTTTTTTAAACCGGTTCGGTCCAACATCTCGCTCATTAACAAAAATTAGGGCATAAAACGTGGAAAACACTAGTAGCCGCCGACTGTTCCCTTCTTCCGGAATCTCTCTCTTTTTCTCTCTCTCCATCTCTCTACCGCCATTGCAGACGAGATGAGCTTCAAAAAAACGATTGAAAAGGTATGAATCTTTACAAATTTGTTCATCAATTGTCACATTTTTTTTTTTAATTTGAAATTGAAATTGATATTCGAATTCTCTAACTGATCTAATTGAAATTGATTTTCTCCTTATAGAAGATGGATATGGAGATGGAGATGGAGATAGTAGATCACAATGTCCTTGAACCAGAGGAGAGTGAGATTGAAAAAGACAATGAAGATCAATTTGAAGAGATGGATATCTTCATTTGGCTCAAAAACACCAAATCTACACTTAATTTGAATCCTGTAGTCGTTTGCTGCTCAAATTGAAATGGAGATGTTCAAGCTGCTCAAATTGAAATATAATTGATTTGGTGTAACTTGTTGTTTAGTATAGTTACTTGGAGTTTTAGTATTGTAACTTGATATTTTATTACATTAACTTGATTTTTTATTAGTGCAGCCTGGTGGTTAATCAAGCTATGTTGTATCAGATCTATACTTAGTATTTTAGTAGCGTAACTTGGTGTTTGATCAGACAAACTTGATATTATAATAACATTGAAATAAAGCATTTTGAATATCGAGTTATATATAAATTGGTGTTGTTTTAGTTTAGTAACTTGGTGTTTTAGTATTGTAACTTTATGTTTTAATACAATAACTTGGTGATTTGTTAGTGCAAGTTGCTGGTTAAAGATGTTATTAACTTGGTATTTTAGTAGTGTAACTTCGTAATTTAACAGACAAACTTGATATTATAATAACCGTGCAATTTCTTTTGAAACAAGCAGTTTGAACATGAGCTTATAATACAACTTAATACATATGTTTAATCATAAAAAACAACAAGTTAATAAGTTAAAATAATAAGTTTGGACTTAAAAACAATAAGTTACAATTTCACTGACTAACACCCTTTCTAGACCTAGTTTGCTGACATATGCTGCAGTCGAACCATCAGCTTTCTTCCTCTTCTTCTCCTCATTGTCTTTGCTCACAACAACCTTGTCAATGTGATTATGTTTGATGGAAAGTCTTCAACTTTATTCAACAAAGACTCCTTTGCTTGTTTAAATCACTTAGTAACAAGTACCAAACTCAACATAACTAAACAAGCATCACAAAAACATAACAAAAAATGCTTGAAATCAACACAATAAGCGAACAAAATAGAGTGAGAATCAAGCGGAAAAAGATTGAAATCAACACATACCTCCATCACTCCCGTCCTCTTCTTCATTACATATTTCTTTGCTTTTGGATTTGAAATCAACCTCATTCTGCTTGAAATCGAGTGCAATCGAGTGAAATAGAGTGAGTATGACCGTCGTTAGGACTGAGAGAGAGTGAGATGGAGATAGCGACGGCGACGGTTAGTTGGGGAGTGAGAGAGATGGAGATTAGGTCGAAGAGTGAGAGAGATGGAGGCGGCTAGGTCTGAGAGAGATGGAGAGAGCACGGTTAGAGATGGGAGAGAGAAAGAGTCTTACATCCAAAGCCGCATAAAAGGCCGGTTTACAAAAATTTTGATCGAATTTTTTTAATGAGCGAGAACCAGTTCAAAAAAAGTAGGAGTTGGTTTGCTGGTTGTCCAAAACCGGTCTATTTTTAACATTAGGGGGAAACTAGTTTCCCCCAAAATTTTGTGCTAAATTAATGTAACACTTTTTATAAAGGAATGTAACACTCATTTTTTCAAATGTAACATTTTTTTTCTCCGAAAATAACATAGGATTGACAACTAAACTAATGTTACATTTTATAAAAATGAATGTAACATTTTTTTTCTCAATTGTAACAGTTTATATTCCTTAATGTAACATTATATATGAAATGTAACAATTTTTTATTGAGAAAGTAACAATTGAAATGCAAACCCATTTTTTTTTTTTTGTAAAATTGATGTTACATTTGACAGTAGAAAAAGTGTTACTTTTTGAAGATGAAAGTGTTACTTTTATCAGAACAGAGTGTTACATTTCAGCTGACAAGCACCTCAAACTTTTTTATGTGTAAAAAATGTTTAAAAAAAAAATCAAACCATATCATGACCTATGTAGTTTTATTCGTCTCGTCGAGACGAACACAACGGTATTTTTAATTTTTTTTTTCTGAGTTATAAATCTCAAGATATAGCATTTTTAAGTTGATGAGGTTTTTTTTTTTTTTAAGGACACGTGTCACTCAGGGAGAGGGGGAAGGAGCCGGGCGGGGCGGGTCGGCCCATGGGCCAGACCCGCCGCACGCCATGCGGCAGTCCTACCCAAGAATTTGTCCGATAATAAATATTTAAATTTAATTATTAACACGCAATTACAAATACTATCAATAATAACTTCAACTAATTAAAGTTGTTTAATCTAAAAATCATGTAAGTAGAAATGACTGTTTGGGACAGAAAGAGGAGTATTTAGTTTTGTTGTTATAAACTAATTCGGCTCACAAGTAAATCCGTCAACCGAGACACAAAACTAATCTCATGATATCTATGCCAAAGATTAAATTTTGCACTTGCAAAATCATTAGAAACAACATTCAAAATTAGAAGTTAGTACAACAAGAACTCGATTGTATTGAATTATTTGCATTGAATTATTTGCTTGAGATCCACATCAAATTAAGATTCTCACATGGGTTGGTTAGCTATGTAAGTGTGGCTATTTTAGCACACACAATTTTATTATGATTTTGTTAATTTTAAGAGTATTTTATTTTTGAGATTTATGTCTTTTTTTATTTTAGGATAGTTTTGTAAATATTTTTATTAATTAGTTTCCTAATTTTTGTGTATCTCTTTTAATTTTTGTAGATATCTTTTACTTGGAGTGGAAAGCTACAAGTTAGGAAAAGATAGAGAGTATATTTTCAAATATTAACAAACTCCATTCACACGGCTTTACACTCCATTCACAGGGCTTTACGGAAAGAGGTAGTCTCCTGTACTCCCGCCGCACGCTGTGCGACGGGGCCAGGCGACTTTTTCCTTCTTCTTTTTTTCCGTTTTTTTTTTTTTCGATTTTTTTTGTCACCCATAGCTTTTTTTCCTCCCAACAAAAGTAACACTCATTATAACGAAATGTAACACTTTTTTCTTTCAAATGTAACATTTTTTTTAAAAAAAATGTACCACATTTTTGCTGCAATAGATTAAAAGATAATATAAAAATTGACAACTAAACTAATATCACACTTTTTATAAAGGAATGTAACACTTTTTTTTTCAAATGTAACACTATTTTTTTCAAAATTAACATAAGATTGACAAACTAAACTAATGTTATATTTTATAAAAATGAATGTAACATTTTTTTATCTCAATTGTAACAGTTTATATTCTTAAATTTAACATTATATCTGAAATGTAACAATTTTTTATTGAGAAAGTAACAATTGAAATGCAAACCCAATTTTTTTTTTTTTTTTTTTTTGTGTAAAATTGCTGTTACATTTGACTGTAAAAAGTGTTACTTTTTGAATATGAAACTGTTACTTTTATTAGAACAGAGTGTTACATCTCAGCTGACAAGCAACTCAAACTTTTTGTGTGTAAAAAAATGTTTTTTTTAAAAAAAAATCAAACCATATCATGACCTATGTAGTTTTATTCGTCTCGTCGAGACGAATACAACAGTATTTTTAAATTTTTTTTTCTGAGTTATAAATCTCAAGATATAGCATTTTTAAGTTAATGGGGGTTTTTTTTTTTTTTTTTTAAAGGACACGTGTCACAACGGGAGAGGGGGAGGAGCTGGAGCCCGACGGGTTTTCTATGGAGCGGGCGGGCCGACCCGTGGGCATACCCGCCGCACGTGGTGCGGCCGCCGCATTTGAGTTTTTGTCTTACGGAAACTATGGATTTCACGGCTATTTAAAAGCCGTCCCTTTCAAAGCCTCTGGGTGGATGTTTTCTTAGTTTGTATTGTTTTCTTGATACAAAGTTTCAAGGTTTGTTTAGTGAGATATTTATTTTGTAACACAAGTTCTTCCATAGAACTTGTTTTGAGTGTTTAGTGTTTTCGTATTTGGTCTCTTCTCTTAATTTATTCTTTGTAAACGATCATAACAGTTTTTAATAAAGAGAAGTTTTGTTGTCTACAGCGAGTTGCTGTAGATGTGTTAAATATCTCGTTTTTACGTTTTTATTCCGCTGCAAGTCAGTTGGTGTAATCTGTGGTGTCTTCACACTACGATTCACACCATACTCTGTTAATTGTCCGACCATCCTAGCTATCAAAACTTTCAATTGGCACCAGAGCCTACACTCGATATACTGAGTGAGATCCATAAAGGATAGTCATCATAGATGGTCCATCGAGTCAGTATCGTCCTCCTGTTTTAGACGGTACAAACTATGCTTTGTGGAAATCCAAAATGCGTCTGTACATCAAAGCAATTGATGAAAGGGCATGGAGGAGTATCATAGTTGCCTGGACTCCTCCTAGGATTGAAAGTAAGGCTACAGAGGCGGAATCATCTGCTGAAAAAGTCTATCTTTCTAAACCGGAGAAGGACTGGACAACTGAGGAAATAGCCATATCCAGTCATGTCGATGAAGATATGTATAGAATGGTCACCAATCAAAGCGTTGCTAAAAATGCTTGGGATATTCTTCAGGCTCATTGTGAAGGAGATGAAGGAGTAAAATGCACTAGGTTGAGAATACTCATGACAAAGTTTGAAAACTTAAGAATGTCAGATACTGAGGTTATCAAAAGCTACTCTGCTAAAATCAAAGATATCTCAAATGAGTGTCTCACCCTAGGTGAACCTATTTCTAATGCCAGGTTAGTTAGCAAATTGCTTAGAACTGTCACTGAGAAGTTTAACATAAAAATTGCTGCTATTGAAGAAGCCAATGACACTGCTACCATGGGATATAACTCTCTCGTGGGAAAACTAACCATGGTTGAAATGAATTTGGTTATTCAACAGCAACACAAAGCTGAAAGTAATGCTCTTGCCGATGCTCTTTCCAAGTCCTCTAAAGTTTCTAAAGAAATTGTAGAAATCTCTAAGGAAATTGACAAATCTAAATTGGAAACAGAAGATGTGGCTTTTCCCACAAAAAAATTTGCATCTTTTCTAAAGAATAAACGTGATAATAATTTTTCATCCGAAAGCCAAAACAATTCTGAAGATTCTGAGGAGGATACTGGAAAATACTTTTAAAAAGACTGAAAATTTTAACAAAAAGAAATATGATTCCGTTCAATGTAGAGCCTGTAAAGGCTTTGGTCACTATGGGAATGAGTGTGCCAACACTTTGAAGAAAAGGGGGATGAGCTTAAATGCGACCCTGAGTGATAGTGAGGATGATGATGAGTCTGCATTCCTTGCAGAAATTGATAATTCATCTTAAAATCACGAACATCATTATGGTGTTACTTCAGGTGTGTTCACAACAGAGATCACATCCTCAGACTCTAAGTTTAAATGCTTTAATTCGTCTATTTTTGAGAAACCAGAGGATGAAGAGGAATGTGATAGTAATTTTAAGGAACTTCATAAAGCTTACACTGATCTTTTCGCCGATTGGCAAAAACGGGTTGAAAAAATTGGTGTTTTTGAAAAAGTCAATGAGAAACTCTCAGCTGAAATCACTACCTTAAAATCTAATCTTGAGAGAGTTTCCATTGAAAATGATAATCAAAAGGATTCCATAGCCAAACTCGAGGTCATGCTCACAAAGGGTGATGTTGAACTCGAGAAAGTTAAAGCTGATCTTGAAAAAGCAAATGAAACTTTTACCAAGTTAAACAATGGCAAAGCTAAACTTGAAGAGGTTTTAAATATTGGAAGTCATTCTAAAAGTGGTCTTGGCTATGGATTCAATTTTTTGAAAGAAGGTGAAGAGAGGCCGGAATCAAAATCTTTTCAGAAAAGAGAGTCTAGACCTAGGAGAAAGAAATATGTGTGCCACTATTGCTTTGCTCCTGGGCACATTAGACCGTTTTGCTACCAAATAATTCATGACCTTGGGGAATCTAGTTCCCAGATGGGTGCTAGAATGAACCCACATCGCTAGAAATCTGGGCGATTCGTGTGGGCTGAGAAGAAAGGTGAGGAGTGTAAGGTTGTTTTGACTTCTCAAAAGAGTAGTGTGTCTAGCTCTTGGTATTTTGACAGTGGGTGCTCAAGGAACATGACAGGTAAAGCTGAATTCTTATCTGATTATTCTCCTATGAATGGAGGAAATGTGAAATATGGAGGTGGCGACAAAGGTAAGATTGTTGGGAAAGGAACTTTGAATGTTAAGGGTTTGCCTAATCTCCATAATGTCCTCCATGTTGATGGCCTCAAGGCAAACCTCATAAGCATTAGTCATTTATGCGACGATGATATGCATGTGAAGTTTGACAAGAAAATTTGGGAGGTTTTTGATAAATCTGACAATTGCGTGTTTAAAGGTCTTAAAACTTTTGACAATTGCTATAAGTTTTGTGATGCTACAGGGTTTGTTGAAGAGCTGGAGCCTGCCAATGATGAAACTGAACAGGAAACAACACCAGAGAGTGCAGAACAGGCTGATGTTACTTCCGGTGTGATGACACCACAGACGACACCAGCAGAAAATGATCCCTGTTCAGATTCAGAGGCATCCTCCAGCAGCTCCGATAGTAAAGAAGCAGGGTTGAAATGGTCCAAAAACAGTGCCTCCGAAATTCAAGAGGAACATCCCAATTTACATGTTCTTGGGGATGATAGTGAAAAGATGAGGATTGGACAAATGGTAAGGGTGAACTACCGTGATGCGGTAGGGTTTAATTACATGAAAGTCAGAGGCTATGAGGTAACAAGTAGTTTCTTTGGGTCACATGGGAGTAATTTAACTTTTTTGATGAGTCAAATGGTAAATAACTATGGGCCACAAAGTAAAGTTTTAACTCGATTTTGGGTCAATTTAAGTGCTATTGATACTTCAAAAATTCATGCTCAATACTCTTGTATTAAACATGTTGACATTAAACACCATTTTATCCGAGATTTTGTTGAGCAGAAAATTGTAAGCCTAGAGTCAGTAAGGACAGAAAATCAGTTGGCTGACATTTTCACTAAGGCCCTAGACTTTCAGAGATTTTCTACACTTTGGAAATCTCTTAGACTTTTCATCATGTGATGGTGTGATCCCCTGTATGATCACACCATGTGTCACACTTGTATACTTGTTAACTTAAAAAAAATGTATTTATGGTTGCACTATACATCTCAGAGTGATCACTTGATCCACTCCCTTGACTTGACTGGTCCTTGAACTGTGAACACTCCCTATGGTTACTATGACAAGTACCTTCAATTTATCTCTCAGTGGGTGCATTCTTGGGAAACAGCTGCTCCACCATTGTATGCAGCCAATCCAAATGTGATCAAACGATCTCACACAATACCAAAGTGTGCCTCGAATTTGAAAAGACCATTTGAAAGAGAAATGGCTATCTTTGGATTTAATGTAGAGTGAATGCTACCCACAAATCTTTACCCACAATCAAAAAAGGGGTGGGCGCATTCTAGAGGTTGAGCAGATTGGGCATAATGTTTATTGAAGTTCTTGGATAAGTTGAGTCTCCGGGTGTGATTTCATCCCAAGTCACACTAATCTGAGTTGTTCACTTCACTTGCATATTTTTATTTATTTGTTTTTCCTTTTATTGAGTCGTCCCTACCATAGTGGTTATGTCTCCGAACTGATTTTGTGTTGTTCTTGGTAAACTCTGTATATAAATTTATGCTCAAGAAAATCTTTCATAAATAAATGTCTAATGACATGTTTGCAGGGAGAGTATTTATCGTACATTTTTTTTGCTAACAATGGTAGTTCAATTCTCTCAAAGTTTGGTTATAACATTTTCTTTGTCTCCCATGATTTCTATCATTTGATAAATCTGAAATGTTGAAGACTCTCTTGTGTCCTGGAAGCCTGGATCTCTTGTGCATGTTGGTTCATCTCTGTCTCCAGCAAGTGTTCCATCCTCAAGTCCACCTGACGGTGTGTCCCTCGATGTGATCACATCTGATCTCACATCAGCCTGTCTCTCCGTCGTAACGACCTTTTGCGAAACTGATCATCTCGCATTCTGGTCAAAAAGGAGGAAAGTATGTAAAAAGGGGGAGAGAAAACTGGTATGATATTTTCTTTGATAAGCTTATGGCAGGTACAGTTCTCAAAAAGGAAAGATCTCATTGCCATTTTTTTGTCAACAGTTGGATTCGGGGGAGTTTTTATATTGGTCAATTAATAATCTTAACATTTTTGTTTTGTTCAGAAAGCCATAAATTAGGGGGAGATTGTAAGTGTGGCTATTTTAGCACACACAATTTTATTATGATTTTGTTAATTTTAGGAGTATTTTATTTTTGGGATTTATGCCTTTCTTTATTTTAGGATAGTTTTGTAAATATATTTTATATTTTATTTTACTAACATATTAATTAGTTTCCTAGTTTTTGTGTATTTCTTTTAATTTTTGTAGATATCTTTTACTTGAAGTGGAAAGCTACAAGTTAAGAAAAGATGGAGAGTATATTTTCAAATATTAACAAACTCCATTCACACGGCTTTACACTCCATTCACAGGGCTTTACGGAAACTATGGATTTCACCGCTATTTAAAAGCCGTCCCTTTCAAATCCTCTGGATGGATTTTTTCTTAGTTTGTATTGTTTTCTTGATACAAAGTTTCAAGGTTTGTTTAGTGAGATATTTATTTTGTAACACAAGTTCTTCCATAGAACTTGTTTTGAGTGTTTAGTGTTTTCGTATTTGGTCTCTTCTCTTAATTTATTTTTTTAAACGATCATAACAGTTTTTAATAAAGAGAAGTTTTGTTGTCTAGAGCGAGTTGCTGTAGATGTGTTATAAATATCTCTTTTTTACGTTTTTATTCCGTTGCAAGTCAGTTGGTGTAATCTGTGGTGTCTTCAGACTACGATTCACACCATACTCTGTTAATTGTCCGACCATCCTAGCTATCAAAACTTTCAACCTCATTAGAAACAACATTTTTTTTTTTTGGTATTATTTGGTGAGTTGATTACCTAATTATTACTCTCTCCGGTCCAAAATAACTGTCTTTTTTTGCATTTGCACAACTCTTAAGAAATGTAATAATTATCATGACTTAGTGACAAAAGTTCCAACTTTAACCCTATTAAGTATGCAACTTTCTTACATTAATGTCTCACACTAAGATAATTAATAAAATAGAACAAGTTTCAATGCAAGGATAAAAGAGACATTTAGCTCAAAAGTGACAATTATTTTGGACCAATTTTTTAATCCAAAAGTGACAGTTATTTTGGACAGGAGGGAGTATTGTGTTGAGATTCATGCAGCATCATTTAATCACACAGTCGGTTGATTAAGATAAACATTCAATTGTAATATATTTTTTGAAATTATAATAGTAAAAATTAGTTGATGGTTCAAAGATCTTGTTGATGTATGGCTGTTATGCCCAATTGGTAGGAAAATAGGCTAGAGGGGGGGGGTTGAATAGCCTTTTTAAAACTTTTGAATAATAACACTTTATAAAAAGCAAAGTCACTTATCAGATTGCAAACTATTATCAGTAAGCGCAGCGGAGAAGATATGACTTAGTTTTAACTCACACAAAACAGTTTATAAAACGGTTTTGAGAGCTTGGTTTAACACAAAGTGATTTTACAAAGTTCAATGTAGTTTCAAGAGATTGGAAATAGAAATTACAATGAATCAGTAAGAACAAGTAAGATCTGCCGGTGATAGAGTTCCAACCGGCAGGGACAAAATAAGTAACAAGGGAGACAAAGATTTGGAGAAGTTCACAGTGTAAATATTGCTACGTCCTCTACCAAGTTTGGTCAGAACTTGGATTTGGGTTAAAAGCACTATTAGATATCCCTAGTCTATTACAAGAGCGGCTTTGCCGGATACAAAGACTAAATTCTAGAGATCACTAATAGATCGTAGTACAAATCTGACCAAGTGTTTTTGAGCGGCAAGTCCAAGAGAACTTATCTCACTCAGGTGGGTGTGTGAATAACTCAAGCAACGTATTCCTTAAAATAATCTAGTTCGGGAATACTGACAATGTTTGTGAGTTTGTGCACAAGTGTATGTCCTAACAAGTATTTAATGATTTCTGGGACAAAGAATATTTGAGCTTCAATGAATGCTCTAAACAATCAATTCTCTTCAATGCACTAAAATCACCAACCCTCTTCAATGCTCTAAGTCCTCTATTTATAAGAGGAGTTAATGACTTGAGTCTTGTGAAAGAAGGCTTGCAATTTGAATTTCCAGCTGGGTAGTTGAGGAGCATTGAATGCGGTATCTTCATCATTAATGGCAAGGATATGGAGTACACGCATGCTTGGAAAAGTCTGATGGGTAAAGACCCCTTTGTCTCAACCGGTTACCTGCAAAAGCAAGTAGAGACAGAGTAGAGCTAAAAATAGCTATGTGTCAGACGGCGCAGTAATCATAACAGAGCAGATAAACTACTTTCAGATAAGACAGTATGAAAGGACAAAGACAATCAGTAAGGTTGACTTTAAGGTAGAGCGATGTAACCTGACTACCAGTACAGACTGTCTTTGCCGATCGGCAACATGAGTAGTAAGTTGATCGGCAACTTGAATGCTGGTCTGCTGATTTGCTTCCTCTAGCTGGTTTGTCTTGATTGAAAAGTTGTTATACACCTGTGCTGGTCACAAAGAATCCTAAAGGTACCTTATAAAGGTTCTAATAAAATTGGGGGATCCTAAGTGTTAACTATGATTGGGATTAAGCAATTCTAAGTCCTAAACATATATATGAACAACAATCTCCTCCTAATTGCTTAAGTCCAATCACCCTATCCAAGAACATCTATCTTAGCTTAGTAAAATAATGTATAAGGAATGTCTATTTATTATCATTCCCTAAGCCAAGTCACACACTAGATGTCTTAGAAATAAAAAATACAATAAAATAGATAGAGAAATAAAAAAAAATAAAAATGGATTGCTGATAATAATGATCAGCAGAGAAATAATAATCTGCAAAACAAAGTTAGCATAAAAAGCAGCAGATATATTATAAGAGCATAACATAAAAATTAGGCATACACAGAAACAAAATGTTAGCAAAGAGTTTGTTGGATATATCTTTGAAGGTCTTCAGGATATCTATATCATTGGCTACATTGACTCAAGACATAGGAGGATCTTCTTGCTGATCAGCAGCCTTTGATGTAGATTCAATACGCTTGTCCTTCTTCTTTGCTCTAGCTTCTTCTTTGTCAGCTTTTCTTTTCTGTCTCCTCTGAGCACTTTGTAACCTTTCAGTCAGCATCTTATTATTGGCTTCAAGAGCAGCAATCTTCAGTTGAGCATCAGCAAGAGCAGTCTTGGTTACAGATAGCTCTTTTTCAACTTTCTCCATGTCTCTGATCTGCAATCTTTGGTCATCAACAAGTTGCTTCTGAATGGAATGCATATTCCCCAAACTCTCTGATAGGGTAATAAGCCTTGATTCCTTGTCCTCCAGAAGTTCTTTCAGGTCTTGGATTATCTTGTTTTCCTCCTCCTGATTGGACTTAAGGATTTTTTCAGAAAGATCCTCATAGATACGGTTCAATTTGTCTCGGAGGAAGAGGCCAGTATCGCCTAGATCGGCACGAGTAACAGGAACTTGAAGATCCTCAGTATCCCCTTCAAGACGACTGAAGTATTCATACATACTGTTCAGTACCACGGGCTTTGTAAGACCAAGAGAAGAATGCATCAGGAAAGAAGGAATAAAGTCTTCATTGATTAGATCAGCATCTTCTATAATACCATCAGGAATAGGCACAGACATCTCATCATCAGAAGATAGAACGATCAGCAATTGAGAAGCTGGCATCGGAACGGGAGCAGATGGCAGAGGCAAGGGTGGAGCTTGATGAATGAACGTAGCATCAGCAGCATATTTATCAGTGAGAAAGAACTCAGGAGGAATAGAGGTAGAGTCAATAAGATCGGCAGCAGTATTGGCATGGAAGATCGGCAGAGAAAGTCAGGATGCACAATAATCTTACGATCTCCAGACGGATGAAAAACACCATTGTCCTCCATGGAAAGAAATAAGGCCAGCAAGAGATTCAAGTAGGCACGACCTTTAAGAATCATGTTGACTAAATTTGCAATCAGTAATCTTGAGGTAAAGACAAAGTGATCAGTACATTGGCGAGGGTGAAACATTGGTAGAGTCAGTGCTACAGCAGCAGATTTGACCAAGAATATCAGACCACGAGAATCAGTAGCCCTGAACTCAAGTATATCATGAAGTTCATCGTTGATCATCATGCACCGTCTCATCCAACCATTTGTGCTGATGCAAACCTCCTTAGGAGAGGGACCATGCAGGTGGATTTTACCCCCAACCTTTATTCTCCCAGGTAAGCAGTGAAGAGGTTCATAGACAGGTCTTTTCACCTTGAGCTTGGACACCCGGGGAGCCTTCCCTTTCCTCCTTTTGAAATCTGGTTTAATCCAGGGCATGAAGATTATCTTTTCACAAGCAGAGCAACCAACAAGGAAGTTATGTTTGGTGTAATGGGGATGTTCTTTCCCGAATGGAGAAGTAATTCTCTGAAGTGTAGAACGGAAGGACAAGATTGGTTGATGAAGAGGAAACAACGGTTGGCCAAAACTATTAGAAGGGATAGAGATGCTGGTAGTGTACCAGTTTGAACTCATCATCTCCTTGGCATGTAGTTCACAGTTGTACTCAGGAGGTGGAGTAGAATCCCTTTCATCTTCATTCATAAGGATCGGCAACTCTACATAGTCAGCAGGATCTATCTCGTCTGAGCTTTCCTCATCAGCAGCATCAACACTATCAGCAACTGAATTGTGAAGCAGATTCAGGGTAATTCTCTGTACATTATTTATGAACTGAGTGGCTTGAGCACTTTTATCTAACCTCTCATCATCATTGTAATTTAGCAAATCATCATCATCTTCTGGTCTTCCCAACTGGTAAGGATCTTGTTCATCAAAGTTCTTTAGTTGGTTGAAGACTGAGGCATAGGCAACCCAGACGTCTTGTACCATCAGATCCATGAAAGAGGTAGCAAGTCAAAATATCTTCCAAAATTCAGTTTAAGCTCTGCCTCAGGTAGTCTTTGAAATCTCCGAAGGGGAACAAATTTCTCCTTGTACATGTCAGTGAGATTGTTCAAGCTCCTGTAATCAACATAATCAGCAAGCTTTCCTGTGGGGACTGACTCCTTCCTTTCCTCATGGAATTGGAGCAACCGGCGAATGAAAGGGTGGAGATGATCAATAGGGAACACCCAGTTCTTTGACAGGACCTTATTGGTAAACGACCAATAGTTTCTAAAGAAAATGTGAAAGGTGGGGTTCCTGATCGGTTTGCATTTTCTGACAATAGGTCCAGAGGCTACATCAGCAGCAGCATGGAGCTCAGGTAAATAGGGAAGATCTAGAATTCCTTTCTGTAGAGGAACTCTTACCCCTAAGTCAGTGGCAATCAATCTTCTTCTTTCTCGCATTTCATCGGCAACCTCAGGTTCAGACTAGATAACTACAGATGGAGCAGTAAGAGTTGCACCGGCAAGAAGAGATGGTGCAAACCTAATCTACTTGGTGTTGGGTTTCGATCAAACATGCGCAGCGGAAATTAGCAATTAAAATTTTGAAACCCAAAGCCATGGATCCGTTCATATGATTAAATCAAATACAACATAAGAATAAAGGAATAAACTAACCCTTGATGGCTATCAAATTCTCTTGGTCTTTGGTGGAGGTTTGAAGACTTGATCACGATCACAAAGCTTGAACACGAACTTTGAAGATGATGATTTTCACCCTCTAGCGGTATCCACACTTCGAACGAATATCAAAGGAGCTTCTTTGATCTTGGTTGCTAGACCAAATTGTGAAACACTTTTCACAATCAAAAGAACTATATGGAATTTATTTTGTGTATTATTTTGTTCCTCAACCAAGAATGTCTTGGAACAAAATAAACCCTCTTTCAAACTCTTTGAGACTCACACCATTATTTTTCTTGAGTGCTGGCCGAATTTGGTCTTTTATACACAAGTATGACCTATTCCAAATAGGAAACTTGTGTCAAAATCCGTCCAAAATTCGTTTCCTAATCAAATTAGGAATCTGCCACCCGACATCACTGTGCGGCCGCCCAAAACCATCTGTGCGGTCGCACAATGTTCTGAAACAAAACTGGTACAAAACTGAGATGAGTGTGCGGCCGCCCAATCCATTATGTGCGGTCGCCCACTTCTCAGAAAGTCCAGAATTTCCAAAATTCCAATGTAGTCCTTTTAAAGATTCGTTCTATTGTGTGTGACCCTCTAGGATTATACTAAGTTGGCAATGAGCTCAAACATGATCCCATAAGATATGATTAGGTTCTAGCAAACCGTCATACCTACCCAAATAGTATAACTAGATACAAGTTCGCATTCCTTTAGAATATGTCACAATCCCTTTGTCCACGATGTCATTGAACACAAGTCATGGTCAAACAGTCAACTTGTTTTGTTCAATACTTTCTCGATTCCGAATATTTTGATAATCCAAATGACATTGATCCAATCAATT
This sequence comes from Campanula takesimana, assembly GCA_026119855.1. NCBI lineage: Eukaryota > Viridiplantae > Streptophyta > Magnoliopsida > Asterales > Campanulaceae > Campanula > Campanula takesimana. The sequence continues at coordinate 368,970 of JAOWBW010000023.1, forward strand.
CATTTGAGTCCGGCCGAACATTTCATCAACATCATTCCTACGAGAGGCCCAAGCTTGACATCTCTCCGAGGAGGGACAAATCCATTTAGCTTATTATTCTTCCCTACGTGAATCCGATTATGCCAATCATACCCTTTATAACTTCCCGGTTAAAGGTAGCGTTTGAATATGTCAAACATAATGTTCATCAAGTGGAAGACTATAATAACTTCATGTCTAAGGATTCAAATGACATAACTAATATGAGATATATGTACGACATAGACCATGACATAAATCTCATAGAGCGGGTCATGTCCAGTACCTTGTTCCAAACAAGTACCCATAAATCTAACATGATCATCTCATGATCATTTAGCCTTTATACTAGTGCTTAATAAGTACTAGGGACGGGGATTATTATAAGTAAACATGAACAACAATAATAATCAAAACATGTCTTTTATTGATATGAAATAAATGATAACAATTACAACGTTTATTAAACGTGCCTAGGGCACCACTACCAACAATCTCCCACTTGCCCTAGGCCCAATCTCCCATGTATCTAATACCCATGGACCTAACATGACCATCATGTTTAGCTTGTGGAAGTCCCTTTGTTAGCGGGTCCGCAACATTGTCATCAGTAGGTACTCTGCATATATTTACGTCTCCCCTATCAACGATCTCTCGAATGATATGAAAACGCCTAAGTATGTGTTTGGATTTCTGATGTGCTCTTGGTTCCTTTGCTTGAGCAATAGCACCATTATTATCGCAATAAAGGTCTATTGGATTAGCAATACTAGGAGCCACTTCAAGTTCAGTTATGAACTTCTTAATCCAAACAGCTTCCTTTGCAGCATCCGATGCAGCAATATACTCAGCTTCTGTTGTAGAATCAGTGGTTGTACTTTGCTTGGAACTCTTCCAGCTTACAGCTCCACCATTTAACATAAACACAAAACCCGATTGCGATCGGCTATCATCTTTGTCGGTTTGGAAGCTTGCATCTGTGTAAGCATTTACAACGAGATCATCTTCCATTCCTCCATAGACCAAAAACGAGTCTTTAGTTCTTCTCAAGTACTTAAGAATCGCTTTTACAGCTATCCAGTGATTTTTGCCAGGGTCGGATTGGTATCTACTTGTCATGCTCAAAGCATAAGACACATCCGGCCTAGTACAAATCATGGCATACATGATGGACCCAATTGCCGAAGCATATGGAACATCATTCATTTTCTCACGCTCATCTTTTGTCTTAGGACATTGAGTCTTGCTTAGAGAAACTCCATGTAACACGGGCAAGGTGCCTCTCTTAGAATTTTCCATACGGAATCTTCTAATGACCTTGTCAATGTATGTACTTTGGCTTAAACCAAGTAGCCTCCTTGATCTATCTCTATAGATCTTAATGCCAAGAATATATGCGGCTTCACCCATATCTTTCATTGCGAAGCACTTCCCTAACCAAGTCTTCACAGACTGAAGTGTAGGAATGTCGTTTCCAATGAGTAATATGTCATCCACATATAAAATAAGGAATAGCACTATGCTCCCACTAATCTTCTTGTATACACAAGGCTCATCTTCGTTCTTGATGAAACCAAACTCTTTGACCGATTCATCAAAACGGAGATTCCAACTCCTTGAAGCTTGATTCAATCCATAGATGGATCTTTGCAATTTGCATACCTTAGAATCTTGTTCAAAACCTTCTGGTTGTGTCATATACACATCCTCTTGGAGTTTTCCATTCAGGAAAGCGGTTTTGACGTCCATCTGCCATATTTCATTGTCATGATATGTGGCAATGGCAAGCAAAATTCTTATAGACTTGATCATTGCTACGGGTGAAAAGGTCTCATCATAGTCAATACCATGAACTTGCCTATAACCCTTCGCTACAAGCCTAGCTTTGTAAGTATGCACCTTCCCATCCATGTCAGTCTTCTTCTTGAAGACCCATTTGCATCCTATGGTTTTTACACCTTCGGGCGCATCAATCAAATTCCAAACTTGATTGTCTTGCATGGATTGCAATTCGGATTCCATGGCTCCAAGCCACTTGTCCGAATCAGGAGAAGACATCGCCTCTTGGTAGGTTGATGGTTCATCATTCTCAATGATTTCTACCTCATTACTATCCGTTACGAGAAATCCATATCTCTCGGGCTCGGATCGTAACCTACTAGATCTGCGAGATGCTTGTGTATTTTGAACAGGTTCCACAACTCCTTGTGGTTCTTGTTCTTGTTCCACTATTGGTTCAATGTTATTTTCTGGGTCTCGAATTTCTTCAAGATTTATTTTACTCCCACTGATTTCTTTGGAGAGAAACTCTTTCTCTAGAAAGACACCAGTTCGGGCAACAAACACTTTGTTGTCCTCTCGGTTGTAAAAGTAATATCCTTTAGTTTCCTTAGGATATCCCACGAAAATACATTTATCAGATTTGTGTGCTAGTTTGTCAGAGATAAGTCTCTTAACATAAACTTCGCAACCCCAAATCCTCATGAAAGATAAATTAGGTTTCTTTCCACTCCACATCTCATATGGAGTCTTTGGAACCGATTTAGTTGGAACTTGATTTAGTGTGAAAGCAGCGGTTTCTAGGGCGTAACCCCAAAAGGATATTGGAAGATCAACTTGACTCATCATTGATCGAACCATGTCTAACAAAGTCCGATTTCTCCTCTCAGACACACCATTCCATTGTGGTGTTCCGGGCGGAGTTAATTGTGAAACTATTCCACAATTCTTTAGATGATCGTCAAATTCTTGACTTAAGTATTCACCACCTCGATCTGATCGAAGTGCCTTTATACTTTTGCCAAGTTGTTTTTCTACTTCATTTTGAAATATTCTAAATATCTCAAATGCTTCACTTTTATGTTTCATTAGGTAAACATACCCAAATCTACTATAATCATCAGTGAAGGTTATGAAGTATTGAAATCCTCCCCTAGCATTGCTACTTAATGGTCCGCATACATCGGAATGTATCAACCCCAATAAGTCGCTTGCCCTTTCACCCAACTTGGTAAAAGGTGTCTTAGTCATTTTTCCAAGAAGACACGACTCACAAGTATCATATGACTCTAAGTCACATGAACCCAAAAGTCCGTCCCCATGGAGCTTTGAGATACGCTTCTCATTAATATGACCAAGACGGCAATGCCACAAATAAGTATGATTTACATCATTAGGTTTAGATTTCTTATTTACATGATAGACATTATTTTCATTCTTGACATCCAAGATATAAAGGCCATTAAATGAATTAGCAGTACCATAAAGCACATCATTTAAATAAATAGAAAATTTCTTATTCTCAACAAGAAACTTAAAACCTTCATTATCCAAACAAGAAATTGAAATAATATTTCTGCTTAAATCCGGAACATAATAACAATTGTTCAAAACAAGAATTAATCCGGAAGGTAAAGTGACTTCATAAGTCCCTACGGCTAATGCAGCAACTCTTGCTCCATTTCCCACACGTAGATCTACTTCACCTTCTTTAAGCAGTCTCCTATTCTTTAGTCCCTGCACATTTAGACAAATGTGAGAACCACATCCGGTATCTAATACCCAAGAATCAGTGGTAGAAAGGAGAATATCTATCATATAGATACCTGAAGTCGACGCAGCCTTGCTGCTCTTCTTCTTCTTTTGCTCTTCCAAGAAAGCCTTGCAATTACGTTTCCAATGACCAATTTCTTGACAATGGAAACAGATTGCATCCTTTTGTGAATCGGGTTTTGCCTCAGAAGCCTTGGCAACCTTTGCCTTGCTTATCTTGGGTTTGACAACTTTTGCCTTACCCTTGCCTTTGGCACCAGGCTTCTTCCCATCATGAACCAAGAGCACGGGAGAACCTTTCTCCACAATTTTCATCTCTGCAGTTTTGAGCATCCCATGCAACTCAGAGAGATTCTTATCCATTCCATGCATGTTATAATTCATTACAAACTGATTATAACTTTTAGGCAATGAATTAAGAATGAGATCCGTGGCTAGCTCCAATGGGATTGGATAGCCAAGTTTCTCAAGGTGCTCTACATAACCTTTCATTTTAAGAAAGTGAGGACTCACTTGTTGCCCTTCATTCATTTTACTAGTAGTGAATGCAACAATGGTCTTGTACCTCTCTTGCCTAGCTTGCTCTTGAAACATGGTTCTCAACTCCACGCCTATCTCATAGGCTTCCAAATGTTCCAAACTTTGTTGGAGTTTTGAACACATAGCAGCAAGCATGAGACAACTTACATCTCTAGAATCATTACGATGTTTCTTGTAATTGTCTCTTTCTACCCTAGGGGCAGTAGGCGGTGGTTCAGCGGGGAGAGGCCCATCGAGAATGTACAACTTATCTTCTTGCCTAAGAACGATTCTTATGCTACGGATCCAATCCATAAAGTTTGTACCATTCTCTTCGAGCTTATCCTTCTCAAGGATCGATCGCAACGACATTGATTGAGTGTTATTAGTCATTATCTACAAATATGCAAAAATTTCCAAAATTTAATAAGTACCGATTTTCATTAAAGAGATAAATAATGTATTTTTCAAACAAAATACTCCCACTAAATTATATAACCTTCATATACATCCAATGTATAATATAATTCAAATGGGTTAAGATCCAACTTTAATTTAATTTCAAGTCCGCTAAGGCGGATTACACAAAATCAAATTAATTAGGTAGACAACTCTTGTCAATCATATCTCATATGACTCTTAGTTCCTTTTATGAGATTCTTTAGGAAATCCGATTTCAAAAAGCATGTTAAACCTCATCTTTGCCTAGGCCCAAAACTGTTTTGACGCCCAATTAAGTCTAACCATTTTAAACACACAGTTAATGTGTCCCGCTAGGGCGTGCCCACACTATCTATCTTGCTCATACATAAACAAATTTAATGCACCTCGCTAGGGCGAATCTACATTAAAATCACTCATGTACTAACAAGTGTTTTAATCATGGCATGGCAATAAAAGACTTAAAACTTTCTTTGAAGGTTCATCACATATAGCATATAACACATTTATGAGCACATAATATAAACATGTTACACATCAAGTTTAGCCACTAAATTAATCTTCATTAATTTAAGCATGATATTTATGTGTCATTAGTTTCTCTATAATTATGAGGATGAGACTATTTCAACCTTGGTTATTATTTCCAAATCAAGACAACAAGAAGTGCGGTCGAACTAAGCCATTAGGCAACCACAATCCCGCACTAATTCAAGAAACCAAGAAAGTAGTCCATGTGGCCGAAACTAAGCAATAGATGGTCTCGATGAACGTAGGCCAATTGCATTCACAATTCCACATGGATCTCCAAACTTTGAATCAAGAACTTTGTTTCTCAATTTTAGCAATTATGAACTCTTCATAATTCTAACTTCGTTTCATCTTTGAAACTTTGATTGCGATCAAGTTTGGGAAACACAATCTCGATGAACGCAGATTAGCCATCCAAACCTTGAACCAATCTTAGAATCACAAGACTGAAACAAATAGGAAAATCAAACCCCAAGATCCACACACAAACCAACTACCCAAAACCCATTCCAGATCAGCAAGTCTGGACTGGTTCTGTTACTGGTTTTGTTGAACCTCTCGAAAATTCCAAATTCTGATTTTTAACCAAAAATCAGACAATCTGATCCTTATGTGCGGCCGCCCAAAACTCACTGTGCGGTCGCCCAAACATGTGCGGTCGCCCAAGTGATTTTGTGCGGTCGCCCAAGATGATCAGACTGTACAGAATTTTGAAGTTCAAAAATTTTGTCTCAAAATCGTTTTTCCCCGATTATTAAAACTTTGATCCAATCAAAAATTAATAATCAACAATTCTGAATCCACCATAATTTATTTATTGCGATTGAATCGTGCGATTAAAGTTGCAAAACAATAAACCACATAAAATCACATAACACATAAACATCACATATTCCAATATTCATATCATGCAAGGCACATAAACAATTTATATACACATAACATGATCTAGGTATTGAATTAATCAACATGAACGGGCTCTGATACCACTGTTGGGTTTCGATCAAACATGCGCAGCGGAAATTAGCAATTAAAATTTTGAAACCCAAAGCCATGGATCCGTTCATATGATTAAATCAAATACAACATAAGAATAAAGGAATAAACTAACCCTTGATGGCTATCAAATTCTCTTGGTCTTTGGTGGAGGTTTGAAGACTTGATCACGATCACAAAGCTTGAACACGAACTTTGAAGATGATGATTTTCACCCTCTAGCGGTATCCACACTTCGAACGAATATCAAAGGAGCTTCTTTGATCTTGGTTGCTAGACCAAATTGTGAAACACTTTTCACAATCAAAAGAACTATATGGAATTTATTTTGTGTATTATTTTGTTCCTCAACCAAGAATGTCTTGGAACAAAATAAACCCTCTTTCAAACTCTTTGAGACTCACACCATTATTTTTCTTGAGTGCTGGCCGAATTTGGTCTTTTATACACAAGTATGACCTATTCCAAATAGGAAACTTGTGTCAAAATCCGTCCAAAATTCGTTTCCTAATCAAATTAGGAATCTGCCACCCGACATCACTGTGCGGCCGCCCAAAACCATCTGTGCGGTCGCACAATGTTCTGAAACAAAACTGGTACAAAACTGAGATGAGTGTGCGGCCGCCCAATCCATTATGTGCGGTCGCCCACTTCTCAGAAAGTCCAGAATTTCCAAAATTCCAATGTAGTCCTTTTAAAGATTCGTTCTATTGTGTGTGACCCTCTAGGATTATACTAAGTTGGCAATGAGCTCAAACATGATCCCATAAGATATGATTAGGTTCTAGCAAACCGTCATACCTACCCAAATAGTATAACTAGATACAAGTTCGCATTCCTTTAGAATATGTCACAATCCCTTTGTCCACGATGTCATTGAACACAAGTCATGGTCAAACAGTCAACTTGTTTTGTTCAATACTTTCTCGATTCCGAATATGTTGATAATCCAAATGACATTGATCCAATCAATTCATTTGAGTCCGGCCGAACATTTCATCAACATCATTCCTACGAGAGGCCCAAGCTTGACATCTCTCCGAGGAGGGACAAATCCATTTAGCTTATTATTCTTCCCTACGTGAATCCGATTATGCCAATCATACCCTTTATAACTTCCCGGTTAAAGGTAGCGTTTGAATATGTCAAACATAATGTTCATCAAGTGGAAGACTATAATAACTTCATGTCTAAGGATTCAAATGACATAACTAATATGAGATATATGTACGACATAGACCATGACATAAATCTCATAGAGCGGGTCATGTCCAGTACCTTGTTCCAAACAAGTACCCATAAATCTAACATGATCATCTCATGATCATTTAGCCTTTATACTAGTGCTTAATAAGTACTAGGGACGGGGATTATTATAAGTAAACATGAACAACAATAATAATCAAAACATCTCTTTTATTGATATGAAATAAATGATAACAATTACAACGTTTATTAAACGTGCCTAGGGCACCACTACCAACACTTGGCTCTAGGATCGGTAGACGGAATCTGAGATGAATGAATTTGAGCAATAACAGGCTTTGGTTTTTGAGCAGCAGGAGGTTCATCAGTAGAAGCCTTTGACTTTTTGACTTGGGCTTTATCAGCAGCCTTGACCAACTTTCTTTTCTTGGGTGCTGGTGGAGTAGAATCGGCAAGAATCCTATCGGTAGAAGGAGCATGAGTAGAAACATCGGTAGGAGCAACAGCAGAAACCTTAACAACTTTCTTTGCGTTTTTCTTCTTTGGAGAACCAGCAGCTTGAACAACTACTGTGCCGGTAGAAGCCTTCTTGGATATTCTGTTCCAATCAGTAAGCTTGAAAGATTTTAGTTTGTCAAAGTCAAAGCTTAGAGGTGCTGGGGAAGCCCTAACGATTGCTAAGTTGTGCCTCAAAATAGTGCTAATCAGTATATAATGGCATCCCTTACCAGGGTAAGCCTTGTTCTTTCTTCTATCATCCTTCCATTTAACAGCAGCAATGGCAATCACTCTAAATAGGTAGGCACACCAGTTGAATTCTTCTTGCAATACAATAGCTGCCATTTCCTCAAACTGAATGTTAGTTACATGGCTGTGAGATCCAGATCTACAAACCAAACATCTATCCACGATTTCAGCAAGAGCAAAATATCTCCTTCTATAATGAGATTTCAGATGATTATCTCCACTAAGTCTAGGACCGGCTCCCCTCATAAGGGTCCATGCCTTGTCCAAGTACTTATCATCAGTTAGACTAGTTACACCTTTACTTCCAAGGAGAGGGAAAGCAGCAGAAATAGAGGATGGAATGATAGAGATCGAGACGTCGGCGACAGAAGAATTGATGGAGACGAAGGTAGACGAATTATTTGGGGCAGTGATAACTGAGGCGTTGGAGAAAAACTCTTGCACTTGTCTCAAAAATATGAACTCAACACCAGTTGGAGTGATGAAAGAGTCCAGAAGAGAACCAATCAATAGATTTCTCAAGAAATCACCGTCAAGAGTGTCGTCGAAGAATGTGGAGTCAACATAGCCTCCATAGATATCCTTTTCGTTGCTCGACATTATCTGCAAAATCACTCAAGAAATCTCACAAGTTAGAAATCAATTAGTTCAAACTAAATTTTGAGGAACAAATGTAAATCATCAAATGGTTACCAGAGATTAGAGTAAGATCTTTGTAGACTGGTAGGAGATAATGATGATGAACACAAGCAACAAGGAGAGTTCAGGTGAGTGAAGAGCAAAAAGAATAAGAAGAGGTTTAAGTGAAGCTTTTATATGTTATGGAAGAGAGAGAGAAAGAGAGAATAAGAAGGGTTTGCATGGGGAGAAGGGAAATAATGAGGAGTTTAATTGTAGCGAATAACTCGGAGAACGTGCGCATAACATAATGCACGAACCAGACGGTTGAAATTAGACGGTTAAACTTAGGAGAGAGAAAGGGTAAAAAGGGCAACAATAATATTATAAATATAAGAGTTACCTTTCTGATTTATCACAAGGTTTTGGGATAAATCTTTGACACGATTTGTGTAAGGCGGTGCATACACGTGTCAGAGAGGTGGTGTGACCGATTGTACCTTTGATTTGACAGTGCTTACGTCATGTGTCAGAGAATCCTTATCCATTAGAATGAGATCTACCGATGAATTTGAATTTTGAATTTTTGTTTCATATCGGCAAGACATAATTTGTCAAGATGTTGATCGACAAGATACTGTCGGCATAGAGTTCGTCGGCAAGATATAGTTGCTTTGCTGATTTGATCGGCAGACTAATACAAGTAGCAAAGTCAGCACATTTTTAACCATTGTAATCAATCATACCTAGTTCACCTCTGAGGAATTAAAATCTTTTCTGATCTAAGGGCTTTGTAAGTATGTCTGCTCTTTGGAAATTGGTATGAACTTTGAGCAACACAGCATTTCCCTTTTCTACATGTTCCTTCAGAAAGTGGTATTTGATGTCTATGTGCTTGGTTTTGGAGGGAATGACCGGATTGTTTGATACTGAGATAGCAGATTGATTATCACAGTAAATGGGAAAAACTTGAGATGGAACTTCATAGTCAACCAGCTGCTGCTTCATCCAAAGGATCTGTAAACAGCAACTGCCGGCAGCTATGTACTCAGCTTCAGTAGTTAAAGTGGAAATTACTGCCTGCTTTTTACAAGACCAAGACACCAACCGATCACCAAGAAATTGGCATGTTCCACTTGTACTTTTTCTGGTCACCCTACAAGCTGCAAAGTCTGCATCTGAATAACCTATTAGATTAAAAGATGAATCTCTAGCATACCATAATCCAAGGTTAGCAGAACCACATAAGTATTTAATAATGCGTTTTACATCCTGCAGATGGGATTCCCTAGGGTCAGCTTGAAACCTGGCACATACACAAACGGAAAACATGATATCTGGTCTACTGACAGTTAGATAGAGGAGTGAGCCAATCATACCTCGGTAGACAGTCATATCTACCTTCTTACCGGACTCATCCTTATATAAATGAATGTTAGTGCCCATCGGTGTGCTTTGAGAATGAGCAGAGTCAAAGCCAAACTTCTTGATTAATTCTTTTGCATACTTAGCTTGACTGATGAATATTCCCTCATTGGTTTGCTTGACTTGAAGTCCAAGGAAATATGTTACTTCACCCATCATGCTCATCTCGAACTTGCTCTGCATTAGCTTCTCAAATCTCTTGCAAAGTGATTCGTTAGTAGAACCAAAAATAATATCATCGACATATATTTGAACAAACAATGAATGACCCTTATGCTTGGCAACAAACAAAGTAGTATCGATTTTACCTCGAGTGAAACCTAAGCCATCACTTAGTAAGAACTTAGATAGGGTTTCATACCATTCCCTTGGAGCTTGCTTTAGGCCATAGAGAGCTTTCTTCAACCAGTAGACATAATTAGGCTTCTTGGAGTCCTCAAAACCAGGTGGTTGTTCAACATAAACGAGTTCTTAGAGTTCAATTCAGGAAGGCACTTTTCACGTCCATTTGATATAACTTGAATTCTTTGAAAGCAGCATAGGCTAAGAAAAGTCTTATAGCTTCCAATCTTGCAACCAGAGCAAATATCTCGTCATAGTCAATTCCTTCTTCTTGTCGGTAGCCTTTTGCAACTAACCTTGCTTTGTTTCTAGTGATATTCCCAGCTTCATCTAACTTGTTCCTATAGAACCATTTTGTACCAATAACTTGCTGAGAAGTTGGTCTTGGCACAAGTTCCCATACTTTGCATCTTTCAAACTTATTCAGTTCCTCTTGCATGGCTTCAACCCAACAAGGATCGGCAAGAGCTTCTTCAGTCTTCTTTGGTTCTATGTTGGAAACCATAGCGGATGAAAAGAGGCTTTCATCAAATGTTTTGCTCAGGTTCCTTGTCAGTCTGGGACCAAAGACATCACCAATCACATTTTCTAATGGATGATCACGAACTTCTCTAACTTCTCTCGGCACATCATGTCTTACTGATTCTTGTTGTAAAGATTCTAGAGGAGGATCAAGATCAGCAGATGGTGGAGGAGAGGAGGAGTTCTGAGTGAGAGGTGGATGAGAGCTTGAGGGATTAGGTCTTATAACAGAGATTGGTTGAGGGCTGGATATGTCTTCAGGATGATCAGCAGAGTTTGTATCGGCAAATGGATTATGAAAGTTATCGGTATGATCATGTTCTGCCGATGATGGGAAATATTGATTATCTGCTGGTTCTACTATTGAGATGACTGGATCAGCAACTGGTACTTGACCTGCAGGTTTAGAATTACTGGAGTCACCTATCTCATGAGCACTAGAAGCATTAGTACTATTTGGAGCCTTGTCAGACTCTAACAAATCAAATTCATCAAAGGTTACATAGACAGATTCAACAATTTTCAAAAGTTTCTTATTAAAAACTCGAAAGGCCTTACTATGTTTAGCATATCCAACAAAGATTCCTTCATTAGCTTTTTCATCAAATTTACCTCTGTGCTCTTTACCGTTGTAAAGCACGTAACATTTGCAGCCGACTATTTTGAAGAATCCAATGTTGGGAATCCTGCCTCTCCAGAGTTCATAAAGAGTCTTGTTATGGAATTTGTTGATAAGGGATCTGTTCTGTGTGAAGCAGGCAGTATTGATGGCTTCAGCCCAAAAGTACTTCGGTAGCCTTGCTTCAGCAATCATGGTTTTACCAGCTTCTATTAGAGTTCTGTTCTTTCTCTCAACGACACCATTTTTTTGTGGTGTACCGGCAGCTGAGAAGTTGTGGTCTATACCATGATCATCACAGTACTGAGCAATACCATTATTCTTGAATTCAGTGCTGTTGTCTGATCTCATACTGATGATATCGCTTTCTTTCTGGGTTTGTAGCAGTCTGAATAACTTGGTAGCAACAGCGTAAGTGTCATCCTTGTGACTGAAGGTTTCCACCCAAGTATATCTAGAGAAATCATCTGCTACAACTAAGGTGTATCTACTTCCCCCAATACTTACTGTAGTTGTGGGGCCAAATAGATCCATATGTACCAATTGGAGGCACTTAGAAGTTGACATGCAGGGCTTGCATCGGAAGGATGACTTGTGTTATTTTCCAAGCTGGCAGGCCTTGCACTTCTTTGCTTGATCAGCAGACACTTGAGGCATACCGGTAACTAGATTTGAACCGGCAAGCTTAGATAGATATTTGAAGTTCAAGTGACTGAGTCTCTTGTGCCATAGCCATGAGTTCTCACTGATGTTCTTAGCTACAAAACAAACATTAGAAACACCAGTAATAACACTTAAGTCTACTGCATAAATGTTACCTTTGCGTTTGGCAGTGAGAAGAGTATCGCTGGAGGCAATGTCTTTCACATAGCAACTGGAAGTAGTAAATACACATTGCATTCTTTTATCACAGAATTGTGATATTGATAGAAAGTTGTGTTTCAGACCATCCACAAGAGAGACCTTATGTACAGTAACTGCACCTCTCTTGATGGTACCAATACCGATGATTTTTCCTTTGGCATTATCACCGAAAACTACTGGGGGACCTAATGCTTCAGAAATATCGGCAAGTAGATCTGCAAATCCTGTCATATGCCTTGAGCAGCCACTATCTAGAATCCACAAATCCTTGCTTGCACCTGTTGAGGCCATGAAGCATTCCTGAAATAAAATAGTATGCTTATGGTCCCCCTTATTCTTGGGTCCGAGGGTTAGTTCCTCTTGGGCAACCATACCTGGCCACCACTTGAGGATGAAACCTTAGTGGGTCCAAACATGTGCTTCAAGAGGCATTCATGAGCCTTGTGACCATAATCAGAACAATTAGAACATCTCCCTTAACTGATAGACTGTGGAGTCGGTAGAACATCATTCTGTTTAGTCAGTGCATCAGCAGAACTAAAGGATTGAGCTAACACAAACTTAGTAGGTTTGAAGGTTCTAGTGTTGCCTTTCTTCCCATTCTGTTTACCTTTGGCAGTTACCTTTTTAGGTACTTGTCCATCGGCAGCAGAGGTGGTTAGACCGGCAGCACTTGCTCTGCTGATGTATTCACCAAGAATACCGTTATCGGCAAACTCAGTGTCAGCAACCTTAACAAAACTTTGTTTGTGCTTATCTTTCCTTTTGTTCTGGTTCTTAGGATACTTCATAGAAACAACACTATATACTGGCTTGGCATCCATATGTACTGAGTTAACAGAACTATATTCAACTTTCTTACCCTTTTTCTCGATCGCACAAGTTTCAGTAGAGCTACTGCTGCTGGAATCGAATCCTAACCCATATTGGTCCTTATATGACATTTGGGTCTGTAGGATTGTTTCAACAGCAACTCTATATTTTATGTAAGAATCAACAATCCTTGAGAGATGATTGTTTCTTTTCACAAGATCTTCGATCTGAGCTATCAATAGTGACACTTGACTTTTGAGATCTAGGTTTTCTTTCTTTAGAATAACAGACTCAAGCTCATGTCCTTTGAGAACTTTAAGTTCAGACATAAGCAAGTCATTCTCTGCAGAAATTCTATTGAAATCAGCAGCCATCACTTTATGAACGCTACTCAGCTTCTCATGATCAATAAAAAGTTCATCCATTGTCTCTACCATTTCAGCTTTAGATATTTCAGGAAAGGGATCTGCTAAAATTTTGGTGGTAGATGGAATAGGTTTGGGAGAGAAGTCAGGTAGAGAAGAGATGGGTTTAGATAAGCTTTTGGCAATGCTTGGATGTTCAGTGGATGAGAATTTTCTGGTCATCGATAAGGATTTAGGTTTGGTGATAGTGAATTGAGAGGAGTTACACTGCGCATAGAGTGAGGTTCCCACTTGATGAACTTTGTATCCATTTGGGTTTTCTGCTTTGACACTAATTTCTTTGAAGTGTGGTTGAGGTCTTCCAGTAGCTTCTTCTCTGACTGGAGTTCTTGGAGGAGATGGATCTCGGTATACTGGAGTCGGTAGTGAGGATGTATCGGCATCTTCCAAGTCTAGGGCAACAAAACTTACATCGGCATTTTCATCGGCATCTTCGGCTGAGTCAGTTTCACACCAAACCGGCAAGGCCTTTTCTGTGCTTTCATCGGCAATAAAGCTTCGAGACTTAGGATGTCTCTTGCTAAATGACTTCCTCATATACTCATATTTTTGTTGAGGACATTTGGAAGCAAAGTGACCAGGTTTTCTGCAGTTAAAGTAAACCAGATCACCTTTGTTGTTCTTTCCATCGGTAGCACTTGTAGAAGGTTTGTTGTAGCTTCCTGGCTTTTGAAATGCTGGTGTGAATGGTTTTGGTTGCTGGTAGTTTCCTTTCTGCATCCTTTTGAAGTCTTTAAACCTTTTGTAGTTCCTAGCGAAGGCGGCAAATTCGTCTTCTTCCATAGGTTGTTCTGAGGTTGTTTCTGGGGTTTTGGAACTGCAGGGTGTTGGATGGGGATCCATAGAAGGGAATTTTCTTGAAGGGAAGGATATCTGAGATTGAGCTGATAGAGACAAGTTTTTGAAATTTTTATCGAGAACGTTAAGTTTTTGCAGTTCTCTCTCATACAGGAATAGACTAGATACAAGATTCTGAATAGAAGTTTTGTTTAAGTCTCTCACTTCTCTAACAGCAGTGACATTGGTATGATACTCATTTCCCAAAGAACTTAGAAAACGAATATTTAAGTCTTTCATAGTATAAACCTTACCTAATGAAGCACATAAATTACTTACCTCGCAGAATCTGTCATAGGCACTCCTGAGTGACTCACCATCTTGTTTCTTGAAGGATTCAAACTCAGCAATGCAATCGTAGAGTCTGTTGTCCTTCACCTGCTCATCACCTTCAAAGTATGCAAGGAGCTTGTTCCAGCATTCTTGAGCCGTGGAGCACAAGTCAATGAGTTTGTATTGCTTGTCATCCAAACCACAAGATATAATGTGGCATGCTTTTCTATCTAAGGCGGCTGAAAGTTTGTCGTCCTTAGTCCATTCCTCTCTTGGTTTCTCAACCAGAGTTTCTTCAATCTGAACATGGGTTTCTTGTTCAGTGTCACAATCAACATGGGTTTCTTGTTCAGTGTCACGATCAGCATGGGTAAAGACCCCTTTGTCTCAACCGGTTACCTGCAAAAGCAAGTAGAGACAGAGTAGAGCTAAAAATAGCTATGTGTCAGACTGCGCAGTAATCATAACAGAGCAGATAAACTACTTTCGGATAAGACAGTACGAAAGGACAAAGACAATCAGTAAGGTTGACTTTAAGGTAGAGCGATGTAACCTGACTACCAGTACAGACTGTCTTTTGCCAATCGGCAACATGAGTAGTAAGTTGATCGGCAACTTGAATGCTGGTCTGCGGATTTGCTTCCTCTAGCTGGTTTGTCTTGATTGAAAAGTTGTTATACACCTGTGCAGATCACAAAGAATCCTAAAGGTACCTTATAAAGGTTCTAATAAAATTGGGGGATCCTAAGTGTTAACTATGATTGTGATTAAGCAATTCTAAGTCCTAAACATATATATGAACAACAATGGCAAACAATGTACTCATCCGGTCACAAATATAAGCAAAAGTAACTAAAATCACACTTATTAAGAAAGTAGTTAAATTTAATATTGTCTTGATTTTATAATAAAATTATATTAAAATTACTAATATATCCTCATATTAAATGTGTAATAAATTTACATTTGTATTTGAAAATGAGTAATTAATTAGGGGTATTTTTGGTAAAAGAGTATTAAATACAGTTACATTTAATGTGTTTTGTATTGAAACCCAACTTTTTTGCTTATATTTAGGTAAAAAAAAAGCCCAACTTTTTTGCTTATATTTGTGTCCGGAGGAAGTACACACCAACCATCCGTGGTGAAAATGTCAACCACTTTGAATTTGTGAAACATGACACAGAGAGAGAATATTTACATAAATTATATAAGCATATAACTTGTTGTAGCCTCATGGCCAAAAAAGACTTTCATGATCTCTATGTTTGAAGCATAGTCTAATACAACTCATATCATGCAACGAAAAAAAAAGACTTGATGAGAAAAATAAAGCAATCACAAGAACACAGATTTACGTGGTTCACCAACTTGGCTACGTCCACGGGGAGGGGAGAGAATATTATTATCACTGTAGAAACAATTACACAAGATCACACTAATCTACTTTGCACGAATTTTAATCACAAAATTCCTGACTGTGCAAATCCTAGATCTAGAATTATTGATCTCTCTATTCTGTGTAAAACTGAGCAAACTGACTACTAACTTCGGGACAGAAGGAAAGTATATAAATACAATCCTAATTCCCTAGTAAATTTGGCTAACAAGGAAAAAGTCCAACACTTACTACAATTCCATAGTCTTAAGGATTTCTTAATCCTTAATCTAACTAGGCAATTAATAGTCAACCAAAGAAGGCCACGTTAAAGACAAAATACTCCCAGCCCAATCATGGCCCAACGTCCCTGCTCATGTTTTCTGCCTTGCGTCAAAGCCAAACAATTTGATCACTTTTCTGCCTATGAGGTGGCCACATAAGGTGGCCGCATAGCATAACGAGTCTAATTTCTTGCTTACTCCTTCTGTCTCAGAATTACGAACTTGTTAATTAATCCACTAAATTAGGCGTCCCCAATTTCAAAGGCATTAATTCTAAAAAATCTCCACATTGACTTTGAATCTCCCAAATAACAATTCTTTCCTCCCCCCTCACCTCTTCTGCTATCTAATAGCTGCGAACATTAAGCAAGTCAAAACAATGTTGGAACTTGCTCCCCGTCACGGGTTTCGTGAACATATCTGTAGGGTTGTCCGCCGTCCCTAACTTCTTCATCTTTACCCGTTTCTCATCCCTTAGAAATTTATATCTAACATCAATGTGCTTGGTCTTCTCATGATGAACTTGATCCTTGGCCAAACAAATCGCGCTCAAACTATCGCAATAAATAATAGCCTGATCCTGATGTATCCCAAGATCGCTGATCAATCCCTCCAACCATATTCCTTCCTTAGCACACTCTGTCAATGCCATGTATTCTGCCTCTGTTGTAGACAACGTCACTGTCGCCTGTAAGGAAAAAGTCCAACACTGACCCAGAATTTTCTTTGCGCTACCCAAATCCTTCATCTCAAACTCTGCGGACAATAAGCCTTTCAGCTTCTGAATCTCTGACTTCTTGACTGCTGCTATCAACATATCATCTACATAAAGCACCAAATAGATGTACGACCCATCTACCAACTTATTGTGATACATACAACAAACATACGGGCTCCTCGTGTATCCGATCTCTGTCATATAGCTGTCAAACCTCTTGTACCACTGCCTAGGCGACTGCTTAAGTCCATACAAGGACTTCTTCAACCTACAGACTTGATCTTCCTTACCAGGAACTTGGAATCCTTCTGGCTGTGTCATGTATATCTCTTCCTCCAATTCTCCATGCAAGAAAGCTGTCTTGACATCTAATTGCTCAAGCTCCAAATCCCTTTGTGCTACTATTGCTAGCAATACTCTGATTGAAGTGTGTCTAACCACTGGTGAGAAGATCTCATTATAGTCCACCCCTCTCTCTGTGTGAAACCCCTTGAAACAACGCGAGCTTTATACTTGATTCCTTCTGCCAGTGACATCCCTTCCTTTTTCTTGAAGATCCACTTGCAAGTCACAATCTTTCTGCCTTCTGGCCTTTTGGTCAACTCCCAAGTCTGATTCTTATTAAGAGACTCCATCTCATCACCCATAGCCGCATACCACTGAGATGACTCTGAACATGTAACTGCTTCCTTGAAAGTAGAAGGTTCTGAAAGATCGGGCTCCACTTCCTCAGCAACCTGCAGTGCATAAGACACCATGTCTTCAAATCCATACCTCTCCGGAGGCTTCCCAAAATTAGCTCTTCTAGACCTTCCTTGTGCTAACCCATGTTCTTCGGGAACTGAACTTGAACTTTCTGGTGCTTCAGTCTCTGTCTCTGTTGGTGGATCCTGATCAACATCTAACTGTGGGATAACTAACTCTTTAGTATCTTGTTGCTCCACCTATTTATCAACACCGCTAACACTCGAAACAATCGTAGATCTCATAATAGGGTTAATAACAGAATTCTCATCAAATACAATGTTCCTACTGATAATTACCCTATTTTCTGATGGAGACCATATACGGTATCCCTTGACACCATCTCCATACCCCATGAATACTCCCTTTCTAGCTCTAGGTTATAACTTCCCATCATCTACATGATAATAAGCAGTGCACCCAAAAGCTCTTTAAATAGAATAATCAATAGGTTTACCAGTCCATACCTCATGGGGAACTCTGAGGCCAATACCGGCGTGAGGTCCACGATTAATCAAGTAACATGCTATACTACCCGCTTCTGCCCAGAACCGCTTTGACAACCCTGCATTAGAAATCATGCACCTCGCCCTCGCAAGCAATGTCCGATTCATCCGCTCTGCTATACCATTCTACTGTGGCGTACCTCTAATGGTAAGATGTCTAGAAATCCCCACCTCTCTGCAAAACGAATCGAACTCAGTACTGCAGAACTCCAAACCATTATCTGTCCGGAGCTTCTTGATCTTCTTCCCTGTCTGATTCTCCACTAACGTCTTCCAGTCCTTGAAATTCCTTAGAGCCTCATTCTTGTGCTTCATGATAATCACCCAAATCTTCCTCGAATAATCATCAACCATAGTCAAGAAATATCTGTGCCCCCTTAGTGATTCCTGACCTGAAGGTCCCCAACAATCTGAGTGGATGTAATCTAGAACGCCTTTTGTGTTATGTATGCCCTTGGGAAAACTATTACGCTTCATCTTCCCTATCACACAATGCTCACAAAATTTAAGATCATGGATCTTATGGCCACATAGAAGATCCCTATTAGCCAGCTCTTACATCCCTCGAATGCTCATGTGCCCGAGCCTGATGTGCCACAGCTTAGACATATCTCACTCGTTCACTTCTGATGATGCAACCATAGATGACCCTACAAGAGTCCTTCATTGGAGGAAATATAAGGAGCCCCGCTTAAGGCCTCTCAGAACCACTTCTGAACCGTTACAGACACTGACTGCTCCACCTTTACATTTGAAACTGAAACCTTTGCTGTCTAACTAACTAAGAGAAATCAGATTTTTTTGTTATAAGAGGAACGTATCGAACCTCGTTCAAAGTGACAAACCTACCATCATGAGTCCTGACCTTGATCGAACCAATACCGATAACCTTGCAGACTGCACTGTTGGCCATGCTTATATCACCGCCATCCACCTGCCTGTAATCAGTAAACCATTCTCTCCTCGGACTGATATGGTAAGAAGCTCCTGAATCAAGAATCCACGCATCGGATGCGCGTGCTGATTCTGAATTAACTATAGCATAATCCTTATCTGAACCGCTACCCTTGGCCACCATGGCCGTCTTCGGACCCTTCTTGTGTGAAGAATTACCTTTATTGTTCTTCTACCCACTAGAACCCTTGTTACCACTAATGGCAGAAACCAAACCTGATGACTGGGCATCTGCCCCATTCCCACTCACCTTTCGGCGTAATTCTATCGTCTTGAGAGAAGTTTTCACTTCCTCTAGAGAGATACCATCCTTACGATTTATGCACGAATCGACATAATGTTCATAAGACATAGGTAAGGATACTAAAAGCTGCAAGGCTGCATCCTCATCATCCACAACAACTCCTATATTACGCAGTTCAAGTAATGCAGAAGTAAATCTATCAAGATGATCATTAATGGGCGTACCTTCTGTCATACGACAATCATACAACTTCTTCTTCAGGTATAACTTGTTAGTCAATGAACGTGTCATGTACATATCTTCCAACTTTAACCAAAGATCGCTTCCGGAGTCTGTTCCTGTAACATTGGTTAGGATCTCATCATCCAACTGTCTGATGATCTTGGCGTGAGCCTTCTGATCTAACTTCTTCAATGCCGCTACCTCCTTCGCTGCTGCTATCTTGTCCTTCTCTGACTGTTCTGCTGTACCCTCTGTGGTGTCCGCCTTACCCTTGGGATCCTTGCGATCCCTGATTGCAATCTCCTACGGTTCCCATAAATCTTTGTCTATCAACAAAGCCTTCATCTTGATCTGCCAAAGAGAAAACCTATTCTTCCCATTGAACTTGTCGATCGAATCTGCTCCTTGACCCATCTTCTCGTTCTCTGCAGCGGAATCCCTGAATCTCTAACCACGAACCAAAGCTCTGGTGCCACTCGTTAGAGCAATTGAACAAGACTTGATGTGAAAAATAAAGCAATCACAAGAACACAGATTTACGTGGTTCACCATCTTGGCTACGTCCACGGGGAGGGGAGAGAATATTATTATCACTGGAGAAACAATTACATAAGATCACACTAAGGTACTTTGCACGAATTTTGATCACAAAATTCTTGATTGTGCAAACCCTAAATCTAGATTTATTGATCTCTCTATTCTGTGTAAAACTGAGCAAACTGACTACTAACTTCGGGACAGAAGGAAAGTATATAAATACAATCCTAATTCCCTAGTAAATTCGGCTAACAAGGAAAAAGTCCAAAACTTACTACAATTCCATAGCTTAAGGATTTCTTAATCCTTAATCTAACTAGGCAATTAATAGTCAACCAAAGAAGGCCACGTTAAAGACAAAATACTCCCAGCCCAATCATGGCCCAACGGCCCTGCTCATGTTTTCTGCCTTGCGTCAAAGCCAAACAATTTGATCACTTTTCTGCCTATGAGGTGGCCATAACGAGTCTAATTTCTTGCTTACTCCTTCTGTCTCTGACTTACGAACTTGTTAATTAATCCACTAAATTAGGCGTCCCCAATTTCAAAGGCATTAATCCTAACACTAGAACAAAAACCATCAATAAAGAAAAACACATCTAACACTATCATAAGACAAGATCAATGTAGTCTTCAGCAAACAATTTATGATAATACTGGATCGTCATTTGGACGGGGTGCTGTAGCATCACGAGCAACATTTGTCTATTTAAATGACTAATCCATCCGTTCAATAACAATTTAAAAAAATGGGATTTGCACGAGAATTAATGTGAAAATAGTAGTGGGTAGTTGTTGTGAGTATGAAAAGTAAAGTAAGATATAGAAGTGGGGGTGTGGATTAGTAATGTATAGTTGTTGTTAGTATGACAAGTGAGTCTTGTTGAATAAAGAAATATACAAAAAAATCTATTTATGAAAAATGTGACTTATTAAAAAAGAAGTTTGTGCATATCGTTATGAATGAGACTGAGGAAGTATTGGGTTTATTTGTTTCCCACTAGTGTGTTTTCCTTGAAACCCATAAGCCCTTTTTATAGCAATCTAAGCCTTGGAGTGTACTCCATACATCCGAAAATGTCTTCCTAAAATGGTGGGATTTTCTCCTTGATGGAGCTTGCAAACATGATTGGGATAAGCTGTGTCAAAAAATCCAGGTAGTTGAGCCATATATACTTCTTCGTGAAGAATACCATTTAAAAAAGCATTTCTGACATCCAATTATTGAATTGTCCAATTGTGGGATTCGGGAAGAGATAAAATTGTCCGAATTGTTGGAGGTTTAACCACAAGATTGAAGGTGTCCTCATAGTCAACCCCTTCTTGTTGAGAATATCCTTATGCTACAAGTCGTGATTTATAGCGCTCAATTGCACCATCAGCTCTACGCTTGATTTTATAAACCCACTTGCCACCATTGACATTCATAGAAGCAGAACGAGGAACTAATGACTAGGTGTGCTTTTTCGTCATGACTTTAAGTTCAACATGCATTGCATCTTGCCAGTGACGAAGGGGGGCAGCTTGCATAAAAGATCATGGTTCAAGATCAAAACAGAAGTTTGTGGCAGCAACCAAGGCATGAGGAAGTGGATATCGAGTTTCCGGATAAGCAATAATATCTGAGATGGTGCCGTATTTCTTTGGTGAAGTTGATGTTGAGGATGTTGTAGAACCAGATTGATGTTCGGCATTCTCATTGCTAGAGACTTGGTGAGAATCCAACCCAAAAGGAATGGGTGTGTTCGAAAAACACGGCCGTCCTGAATGAACCAAACATGGAGCATTGGCAGTAATGGAAGGTGTACTTGTTGCATACAATGAAGTGGTTATTGGCTGGGAATTATGGTCATGAGAAACTATTGGAGCTGTATGAGGCAATCGCTACAGAGACATATTTTGAAGGCTGGTGCTTGATGTATCTATCCATTGAGAAACATTAAAATGGCTTGTGCCACGGTTAGCAGCAACATATTTATATTTTGGATCAAACAAAAAATGAGTCTCATCAAATAACACATGACGAGATATGTAAATACGATCAGTTTTTGGATCCAAACACCTATAGCCTTTACGGAGTAAATCATACCTCAGGAAAACACACAGCACAGACTTAGGGATCAATTTATGCTTATTGTAGGGTACAAGATAAGGGAAACATGTACACCCAAATATTTTTAGAAACCTATAGTCTGGAGTGCGGTTCAACAATTTTTGATATGGCGAGACATAACTCAATTGACGCATGGGAAGACGGTTTATGATAAAAACAGATGTGGGAACGCTTCTAGCCAATATTTTTGAGGAACTATGACGATGCTTTCGCTCAACGACTCCATTCTGTTGGGGTGTATAAGGACAAGTCACTTGATGCCTTATCCCATGTTGCCTTAAGAAAAGAGAAAATTGATTATTTATGAACTCTGCTCCCCCATCAGTTTGGATTGTTTTGACAATGTGGACAGCTGAGACCTTACAAGACAATTGGTTTTCAACTTGTGTTTTAAAATCCTTAAAAACTGAACAAACATCATACTTGTTCATTAGAGGGTACAACCAAACAAAACGAGAAAAATCATCGACTATAGATAAATAATAACGGAAACAAGAATTTGAAACAATTGGCTATGGACCCCAAACATCTAAATGAAGCATTGCCAAAGGCTTAGTAGAATTAAACGAACGAGAAATAAAAGGCAAATGACATGATTTACCCATAGGACAAACATGACAAAAACTATTGTCTCGAACAGGACCACTAACAGGAATATGATATTTATTTACTAATGACTCAAAAATTCTTTATGAAGGGTGTCCAAGTCTTACATGCCATAATTGAGAAGATGCACGTTCGCCAATAAGAGCGAGCGGGTTAATTTTGGATACTGGCTGGAAAGAAAGGTAATTAGAGGCCACCTGAACTATGACCAGAAATAATCGTTGCTTTCGTGTGGTTGTCCTTTACACGGAAACCTCGATCATCAATTTTAAAATAACAGTTGTTGTCAGCTGAAAAACGACAGACGGAAAGAAGATACTTATGCATATTTGGAACACAAAGGACATTATTTAAAACAAAAGACCGATCACCAAAAGGAAATTGTGATTGACCAATAGAAGAGATTGGTAGAGAAGAGCCATTAGCAATAGTAACAGAATCGGTACCTAAATACGGTTAGCGGTTAGTCAGGACCTCAGACGATGGAGTCATATGATTGGTTGCACCCGAGTCCAAGACGAAGGATACAAGAGCCGTAGGTGGGAACTAATTTGCTGAATATGCGGAATTTGCTATTCTCCAACAATAGGGGGCTGTGTGACCAGCTCTATTACAAAACTGGCATACAGTAATACTTATGAAAGAATTTGTAGAGCATATGGATTTTTGAGGAAATGGGGCATATATGACTATTTATTAAGAAATAACGGAAAGGTACTGTTGTTTCAGGCCATGACTTTCGGTTATTATATACGGCACGGAAAGTGGTGTTTTAGAATGCAGAAAGTAACGGAAGTATGTTGAGCATGGTATGATCGACTGGCTCTTGATACCATGAAAGAACTTGAAAAAAATAGATAGAAAACTTGTTAGTACCTCACTATGTTTAATCTCACAATTAATCATAGTAAATATGTTTTGATAAATAAATAATCAATCAATTGATTATATGATGTATATAAAAGACCTGAACACAGGCAACCCAAGACAAAGCCCAACAGCTAAGCTGCCCTGTTTCCACTCAAGCCAACAGTCAAATCATTACATGATCTACCTATCATCTATTCATCCAATAAACTGAAGAACTATCTATTACAGACTCCCTCTACCTCAAATGAATTAACAAGATGATAAATACAAATAAGCTTCAACAGTTAAGGATCTACAAGCCCAACAGCTAAGCTCCCCTGTCTCAACAGCTAAGACTGATTTTCTTCAACAGCTATCTCCACGTCATCAGATCCTTGAAGAATGATTATTCCAATATTACCTGTCATTGGAATAACTCATATTGAAGCTTGTTCAAGTGTGAATACACCTTCTCTACCCTTGACAACCTGTACATAAAGGAACAACAAACATTCAGTCAAAGTCAAAGGGAACCATTACTTCTCTGTACCTTTGTTTCCCAAATGGCTACTACTGTACCCTTGTCCCCCAACGACTCTATCCCCTCCCTTATATAAAGGAGTATACTGGCATGTTGTCAAGTGACCTTTTTAAGACCCTCTACACCCTTTTTACACCCTAACAATCCTTTGTAGTCTCTCTGCACTCTCACTCTGCATTCTTAAATATTTGCATATACCCCTGCAAATATTGTGCCTCTTTGCACCCAGTTACAACCCACTTTCAGCCAGCTAACAGCCAAGCTATTTTCTTTTGTAAAACACACTTGTGATTATTTTTATTTTCTTTTTCTCGCTTTGAAAGAAGCAACCTTAATTGAAGTGTCAATTAAGTAGAGGGGGTTCAAAGGAACTTGCCTTATCAATTCTTGTAACTCTTATTGAAGAGAATATTATAGTGGATTGATCTCACTGTTCCAACATTGGGGGTGGATGTAAGAGAAGGGTTTTGCCTCTGAACCACTTTAAAATACTGTGTACACTCTTGTCTCTACACTAACACACACATACACCTTATCCTTTATTTTATTCTTTCATTTTTATTCCGCTGCACATTTCTTTTATTTATTTATTTCTCAACAAATAACCTTAAACAGTTAGCTGTCCAAGTTTTAATTAATCTGTTCATTTAGTTAAACAGGGCCTTTCAATTGGCATCAGAGCTTGGATTCACCATATAGAGTCTAACAACTTGTGCAAGATCCATTCAACCCACCATGCCTCAACTAAGAAGAAACAATGAAAAGGACATTCCACACATTGATGATTGTGGATCTTTTGAGAATTATTCCTCAAAAATTAAAACCTATCTAGATGCTAATAGCATATGGAACTGGTATGTCTTAGAGAATGAAGTTGAACCTCCCACTCAAGCTGAAGTTAATGGAGGAGGTAGCAAACTCAAATCTCCAAAAAACTGAACTGATGCTCAAAGACAACTTATGACTGCAAACTTAAAAGTAAAAAATATTCTGCAAAAAAGTGTCAATGACTCCCTAGCTCAAGAAATAGCTAAAGTACCAAGTGCTAAAGTAGCATGGGAATTAATTAACACCAAGTTCACTAAACACACCAGTGTTAGAACCCATAATCTATATAACTTATTAAGACAGTTAGACAACTTCAAATTCTATCCTGGAGAGAAAGTGAGTGCTGCAAGACCAAGATTTGAAGATCTTGTAAGAGCCATTTCAGACCATGGTAAAAACTTTGAACAATCTGACCTATGCTTAAAGATCTACTCTAATCTTCCTCAAGAGTATGAGAAAGTAGCCCTTCCCATTAGAGCAGGAGCTTAATGGAGTAGTATGACCATAGAACAATACTTTGGTAAACTTGAAGCATATGAACTAGAAGGAATGATCAAAATTCAACCAGCATCCACCATATCTCAAACCCTTGCCCTTGTTGCTCAAGAGCAAACCCAGAAACAGTTTTCCCAACAAGACATTGACACTCTTGTAATTAATGCCCTACAAAAACTGAACATAACTCCTAAACAAGAATCAAAACCAATTTCTCAATAAGACATTCCAAGTCTTATCTCCATGGCTGTGAGAAATGCCATGAAACATCCAAAGAAAGCTTTTGACAGAAGATACAGTCCTTCATCATCCAACCCAACTCAAGAAGTTGTTAAAAAGAGCATTGAGTGTTACAACTGTGGTAAACCAGATCACTATGCTGCTGATTGCAGAGAACCTAAGAAACCAATAGAACACTAAAAAAGAATGAACTATTCTAAAGAAGTCATTCATAGTTCTAGGTGCAATTGCTATAATTGTGTCAAGGCTAAGAATGACAAAAATAAAGAACAAGTCATGCTTGCTGACTCTTCTAGGTTTAGTGATGAAGAAGTTGATTCATCAGACTCAGATAGTGAGGAAGAAGATGCATTACTGTGTTTGGTTGCATAGGAATGTGATGACTCAGATAATGAAGAGGACCTAGAAGCCTTAGCTGCTGCTGAAGAACTTAAAGAGGTACATAATTTTAATTCTCTTAATATAGAAGGTTTTAAAAATTTAGTTTGCACTCTTTTGATTCAAAAGAAGAAACAAGACTCTAACTTTGCTACCCTCATCACAGAAAACCTTGAGCAATCAAAAACCATTGAAAATCTCAAATCCCTAAACACTAACCTTGAAACAACCAAAAAGGATCTAGAAAAAAAATGTCAAAAACTTGAAAATGACATACTTAGCTCAACAGCTAAGACTGACTGTTCTAAGTCTCAACAGGATAATGAACAGGAAATGAGTACCTTGAAGGAAGAAAACAATGCTTTAAAAAGCAAAATTGATTCCTGGAACAAATCAAGCAATGCTCTATCCATGTATAACTTTAATTAAAGACATCCTGGGGACAAATCTGGAATAGGAGCTGAAAATCCTACACTCAAAACCTACACTCCACCAGCTGGTGATAGAGCTGTTGAGACTATGATTCTACAAAGCCTCAACACATTCTCTACCAAGAAACCATCTTACCCTATTCAAAGAAAGGAAGATGTATATAAACAGAGGAGTGAAAAGAGTAAATTAAAAGTGGATTCTCCCAAAATTCCTAATTCTCAAGCTTCCAGCAGTACTGATGATATTAAATCTCAGAAAAAGAAGCAAGAACAGAAGCCTAGAAAGCCTAAACAAGCCAGACAGCCAAGACAAGCTGAACAGCCAAGACAAGATGAACAGCCAAGACATGCTAGACAGCAGAGGCACTCTAGGCAACCTAGACAAAACTGGTAATATTCCAATGGAAAAATCCATGCTTATCAGTCACAAAATTCCTCTCCTAGATCATCGTACCACTCACAAAACCCCAGACAGCAATCCTATTTTCATCAACCAAACTACAATCAAAGCCCATACAACACTGGACACCTATATAACTCCCCTCAACCCTTTAAATTGACACCTTACATGATGCAAATCATGTCCTACTATAACACCCTTAACCAGTTCTTCAAAAGAAGATCAGGAGGCAAGGCTAGGGTACCAAAGAAAGTCTAATCCTTTGGACCCAAAAAGAATAAAGGGTACCATAATTTTTAATTCTGTTTTGTAGGTCTCTAGTAAAGGAATATGGTATCTAGACAGTGGATGTATCAGACACATGACTTACAACAAGGAGTGGCTTCAACAGCTAACACCCAAGAATGGTCTCAATGTTACATTTGGTGACAATTCCCAAGCAAGAGTCAAAGGATCAAGCAACCTAGTGACCAAAGCGATCATCTTTACAGATGTATCTTATGTTGAAGGCCTTAAGCACAATTTGATAAGCATTAGTCAAATTTGTGATAAAGGTTATCATGTTATCTGCACAAAGGACCAGTGCCAAGTCAAAGACAAAAACAACAAGGTTATTCTAACTATAGTTAGAAAGAAGAATCTCTACTACCTCCACTTTGAAGTTGTCCAAACCTCTAATGCTCATTGTCTATTATCCTACAGCCAATTAGATATGTCTTGGCTATGGCATAAAAGACTTGCTCATCTGAACCTCAAAACCATTTTAAAATTGTCCATTTCTAACCTTGTTAAAGGTCTTCCCAAAACACATTTCAAGAAGGACAAGCTGTGCAAAGCCTGTTAGTGTGGAAAACAAAAGAAGACCTCCTTTTCTGCAAAAACAAGACTGGACACATCCAAACCTCTTGATCTCCTTCATATGGACTTATTTGGTCCCATTAGAACCAGATCTTTAGGTGGAAAGAGATACTCTTTTGTAGTTGTTGATGACTACACAAGATTCACTTGGATCACCCTTCTTGAATCCAAAAGTGATACCCTTCATAATCTCACTCAGCTGTTCAATAAAGTTCAGAACTTTAAAGGCTTGTCCATCAAGAAAATAAGGTCTGATTATGGAACTGAGTTTGAAAATACAGGAGTTGAAACCTATTGCAACCAAATAAGGATTGATCATAACTTTTCAGCTCCAAGAACTCCTCAACAGAATGGAGTTGCAGAAAGAAAGAATAGGACCTTGTGAAGCAGCAAAAGCAATGTTATCTGAACACAATCTTCCTAAATACTTTTGGGGTGAAGCTGTAACTACTGCTGTTTATGTACAGAACAAAACTCTTATCAACAAGTATCATATAAAGACCCCATATGAGTTGTGGAATGGAAAGGTTCCTACCATATCCTACTTTCATGGATTTGGGAGCAAATGTTACATTCACAACAATGGGAAGAATAACCTAGATAAGTTTGATTCCAAGAGTGATGAAGGAATTTTTCTTGGTTACTCAAACACAAGCAAAGCTTACAGAGTTTACAACAAAAGAAGACTGGTTGTAAAATAATCAATTCATGTTGACTTTGATGAAAACAATGATCAAAGCAACACTGTCTTGTGTGATTTTGATGAAAGTATTGGAAATTCTGACAACCTTCCAGAACCTTCACCAACAACCAATAATCTCTCATCTCCAAATGAGAACAACTCTATTCTTCCTTATGTTCTTCCCAAAGATACTCCCAACAGCTTACCCACTCCCAACAGCTTTCCTTTTCCCAACAGCCAAGATGAAACAATTAACTGTCAAATCACTCCTTCCCAAATCATAACTCCTATTCCCATTGCAAATGATAACAACATTGTCATATCCATTCCTATTTAGAAAGAAACCATTCTTGATGGCATTCCCCACTATGATATCTTCATGAGTGCCTTCATTTCTCAAATGGAACCCAAGAAAATCCATGAACACTTCAAGATGCAGACTGGATTGAGGTTATAGAAGAAGAACTTGAACAGTTTGAAAGGAATAAAGTGTGGAAACTTGCTCCCAAACCTAGAAATCAAACTGTCATAGGTACCAGATGGGTATTTAGAAACAAAATGAGTAAAGATGGAACAGTTGTGAGAAACAAGGCTAGACTTGTAGCTCAAGGATACAGACAAGAAGAAGAGATAGACTACGATGAAACTTTTGCCCCTGTAGCAAGACTTGAAGCCATAAGACTATTTCTAGCCTTTGCATCTTTCAAGAAGATGAGAGTATTCCAAATGGATGTCAAAAGTGCATTCTTGAATGGGGTACTAAATGAACAAGTGTTTGTTGCTCAACCTCTTGGATTTGAACATCATAAATTCTCAGACCATGTATACAAGTTGGACAAAGCCTTGTATGGTCTGAAGCAAGCACCTAGAGCTTGGTATGACACTTTATCTAATTTTATTCTTAATAAGGGATTTACCAAATGGCACACTAACAACACTCTATTCATCAAAAAGTATGGAGATGACACCCTACTCATTCAGGTCTATGTTGATGATATTATCTTTGGATCATCAAATGAGGACCTTTGCAAAGAATTTGGAGATCTTATGTAAAAACAATTTTAAATGAGTATGATTGGAGAACTAACCTACTTCTTAGGTCTTCAAGTCAAACAAATCAAGTATGGGATCTTCATTAACCAAGCTAAGTACACAAGAGACATGATAAAGAAGTTTGATATGCAGAATGCCTCAACAGCTAAGACACCCTTGTCTACTTCAACCAAACTTCATGCTGACACTGATGGTCAAAGTGTTGATCAAACACTATACAAAAGCTATATAGGATCTCTCCTATATGTTACTGCATCTAGACCTGACATCATATTCAGTGTATGTCTTTGTGCAAGGTTCTAAGCCAATCCTAAAGAATCTCACCTTGGTGCTGTTAAAAGGATCTTGAGATATCTAAAAGGAACTCCTGATTATGGCTTATAGTATCCAAATGAATCACCATTCTCATTAATTGGCTTTGCTGACTTAGATTATGCTGGATGCAATCTAGACAGAAAGTCAACAAGTGGTGGATGTCAATTCATTGGATCAAGAATTGTGTCCTGGTTTAGCAAAAAGTAAACCTCTGTAGCACCCTCAACAGCTGAGGCTGAATATGTTGCAGCTGGTCTCTGGTGTTCCCAAGTATTGTACTTAAAAAGTCAACTACAAGACTTTGATATAAATGTCACTAATATTCCTATATTTTGTGAAAATTCAAGTACAATAGCTATGACTAAAAACCCTGTTCAACACTCTAAAACAAAACACATTGAAGTTAGACATCACTTCATTAGAGATCATGTTGAAAAGTGGAACATTATCTTGTCCAAAGTGGGTACTGAGGACAATGTCTCTGATATACTTACTAAAGCTATGGATGGAAAAAGGTTTGAACTTTTGAGAGCAATGTTAGGAATGATTAACATGCCTAAGTAAAAAGGATTAACTGAAAAATTCATTTCATAAACTTTAAAGGAGTACAAAGACATAGTTAGCTGTTTTACATTTTTTCCAACAGCTAACCTAAACAGATCTCTATTCAAGAACAATTATATGATGGCCTATTTACATCATATAACCTGTTACTTCTACTTAAATCACCTCTACCCCTATGAAACTTGGTAGCCTTCCCTCCTCAAAATTCCTCTCCAAAATAAAAAATTACAAAAACCTTCCCCAACAGCTAACCAACTACCTTAGCTATTCAAAAACTTCTTCCCTCTTACAAGATATATTTCCAACAAACTCCAGACCCCTTGTCCTGCATGTCTTCTCCCTCATATGCCCTAGCTGGTGTAGACTGACCTTCTCCCAAATATCTCTCCAACCATACTGGATGCCTCTCCATAATAGGATCAATGAAAGAAATTGAATGCTGAAGAGGTGGACCTATGGTTCTTGGCCACCACTCCTCCACAGCATCATAGAGTGGAAAATCATCCAAGGGAGAAACAAAGCTGAAGGTTCCTGAAATCTGTATGCTCTCAGCAGCTATCATTGCCATGTGGAAAGAAGGACCTCCATTATCCTCTTCCTTGACTTGAACTGGACTACAACACCTCAAATACTGCCTAAATAGTTGAGTGTGAGTAGTTGATGGTGACTGCTGGACCCCATGAAAATTATATCCCCCTCCTTCAAGCACTGCCATGCTAATTGATAAAGAATCCCTTATCACTGGAGCATACACTCTTGACTGTTCAACAACAGGCACCTTCTTTGCCTGAACAGCTAAGCTATCTTCTTGCTGCATTAATTCCTTGAGTGTAAAGTGCCTCAAATTTTGGTCCCCTTCATGATTCTTAAATCCTTCCTTCCTCATCAAGTCCCCAAGGGAATGAACCCTTTGAACTTCAGTATGTGCAGCACCTGCTCTACTGCTTTCTCCTTTCCCTACCCTTGCTCTGACCAAACAACTTTACTACCCCTCTCCTCTTCTTGCTTCTCTTTTCCCTTGCCTTCAATCTTTCTCAGTTGTGCCAACCTATCTCTCTTTAACTTCTCAAAAACTTCCCTTTCACATTCCCAATCTCTTTTTCTCTTCTCCCTATCTCTAATCTCCCTATACTTAAGAGGGTGATCAAGAAGAAGCTGTTCAACTTCCTCATGCAACTGATGATCACTATGTATAGTGTATGACCTGTACTCCCTCTCAAACATTTCTCTCTCTGTCTCTTCTTCTACAGGGACTGAAAAGATTAACTTTTTAGCTGTCTGAGCCATCTTTTTGGGACTAAACTTAGATGACAGTCTCCCCATTTTCAAGAATTGAACTAAGTATGCCCTCAGCAGCTAAAACTAAAAAGAATGAACTTAGTGTGTATTCATCAGCTAAGTTCATATTCCTTATATACATAAGGAATTATGTCTGTCCATAATAGAGTATGGTTATAGACTTAGCTGTTGAATTTTAATTTAGGTCCAAAATATCAACTGATTTGACCACAAAATCTGTACTATTGGTACAGAAGGGTGGCAATTCAAAGATGTGATGGTAAATATTAATTTTGTAGTGTGTTATGTTATATTTAGAACCTTGTTTCCGAGAAACTTCAAGAATGCCTCTACACCCCTCCCTCCCTTGTGTATGCTCTGTGCATTCAATATGCCCAGTCCATCTTATGGACTCTACTTTCCAAAAAGAGCTGCATAATGGGACTTATTATCAAAAATCTCTTCCCAATCTCTTCTGTGTATCCTCAACATCTTCGTCCTCCTCCTCCTCCTCAATTCCATAAGAAATACAAATCACAATTTGCAAATCTCCCTCCTAATTTTGATCCATTCAAATACACTCCTCCATATCATCTCACCTTCACTGACTTCAACCAATTCTCAGCTAGCCTTATCAAACAACTCAAATCTACCATTCTTAAAAAGCTTGACAATGTATCTGAGTTCATCCTTCAAAGAGGTGAGAATTCAATTCATCCTTCTCCTAAACAGCTAACCCCAACAACTTTCCCTCCTCCTCCTTCCAGCAGCCAACCCATGCCTCCTAGACCTTCACAAACTTCTATTTTCTCCTACTTCTAAGCCCCTCCTGCTGGTCAGCCTCCCAAATTCACCAAAAAGAGACGTGCCTCACTTTACAAGGAATACTCTATGGGGGTTTCACCATCTGATGAGACCATATCTCCTCAGCAACTGCAAGCTTGGATTGGTCTAAGGCTTCTCTACAATCAACCAGTTCTCACTAAAGATCAGTTGCTAGCTAGACAAGACCAATATTTCCAGTACAATAACTTGATGGGTCTTGACTAGAACAATGAATGGTTCTACAGAAGAAATGAACCAGTGAGAAGAGCTGCACTTCTTCAAGAGCTCAAAGCAGTGGAGAGAACCAAAAATGCCTAGCTAGGAGTAAAATCAGTTGGTATGCCTTTAGTACTTTTTAGCTTGTATAAACAGTTCCTTAGCACTTATACTTGTAGGTACATAATCAAAAGCTTTATTTATTTACCAAAAAGGGAGAAATTGTTAGTACCTCACTATGTTTAATCTCACAATTAATCATAGTAAATATGTTTTGATAAATAAATAATCAATCCATTGATTATATGATGTATACAAAAGACCTGAACACAGGCAACCCAAGACAAAGCCCAACAGCTAAGCTGCCCTGTTTCCACTCAAGCCAACAGTCAAATCATTACATGATCTACCTATCATCTATTCAACCAATAAACTGAAGAACTACCTATTACATACTCCCTCTACCTCAAATGAATTAACAAGATGATAAATAAAAATAAGATTCAAAAGCTAAGGACCTACAAGCCCAACAGCTAAGCTCCCTTGTCTCAACAGCTAAGACTGATTTTCTTCAAAAGCTATCTCCACGTCATCAGATCCTTGAAGAATGATTATTCCAATATTACCTGTCATTGGAATAACTCATATTGAAGCTTGTTCAAGTGTGAATACACCTTCTCTACCCTTGACAACCTGTACATAAAGGAACAACAAACATTCAGTCAAAGTCAAAGGGAACCATTACTTCTTTGTACCCTTGTTTCCCAAATGGCTACTACTATAAACTTGTCCCCCAACGGCTCTATCCCCTCCCTTATATAAAGGAGTATACTGGCATGTTGTCAAGTGACCTTTTTAAGACCCTCTACACCCTTTTTACACCCTAATAATCCTTTGTAGTCTCTCTGCACTCTCACTCTGCAGTCTTAAATATTTACATATACCCCTGCAAATATTGTGACTCTTTGCACCCAGTTACAACCCACTTTCAGCCAGCTAACAGCCAAGCTATTTTCTTTTGTAAAACACACTTGTGATTATTTTTATTTTCTTTTTATCGCTTTGAAAGAAGCAACCTTAATTCAAGTGTCAATTAAGTAGAGGGGGTTCAAAGGAACTTGCCTTATCAATTCTTGTAACTCTTATTGAAGAGAATATTATAGTGGATATATATATCATTGTTCCAACAGTGGGGGTGGATGTAAGAGAAGGATTTTGCCTCTGAACCACTTTAAAATACTGTGTACACTCTTGTCTTTACACTAACACACACATACACCTTGTCCTTTTATTTATTCTTTCATTTTTATTCCGCTGCACATTTCTTTTATTTATTCATTTCTCAACAGCTAACCTTAAACAGTTAGCTGTCCAAGTTTTAATTAATCTATTCATTTAGTTAAACAGGGCCTTTCAAAACTGATGCATAAGAGACTGGAAAAGAAACAAAAATGAATAAGCCAAATGGCCAACTATATAGAGACAGATATAGAGATAGAGAGAGTGGCCACCATAATAACAAATTAACATTCAAAGAAAATGTCCAAAATACCCCTCATGTGACATGCACATGACCATTTCTCGTTAATTTTCTAACGCCGTTAGGGGTCATAGGGGGTCATAGGTCAAACTGGGAGAAATGGAAAATTAGAGGGTCACTTTGGGACAAAATTGGGTTTGGGGTGCAAAGTGGGAATGGGTGGATACTTTGGGGGGCTAAACATATTTTGGCCGAAATTGTAATATGGCTTAATTATTTGATCAACAAGGGAGGTCATTATATACTAATGATCCTCTGCCATGATACAAGATATCCATTGACTTCATTAATTAAATGGATAAGACCTGTACTACTTTAATATACTACTTCCGTCCCAGAAAGATAGTCCACCTTTTTTCGTTGTTACTACGAGGGCACTTTGAGCAGTTATAAATGCAGCTTATAATTATGTTAATGTGAATCTAAAAATTGATATTAATAGTATTTATAATGGTGTATCAAGAACAATTTCAAAAATTTCATTAGAATAATTAAAAGTAGCCTTAATTATTACTCAAAGTTCCGGGAGTATCATTCTGGGACAGAGGGAGTACTAGATAAGAATACATCCATTAACCAAAATACATTATGTGACTGTTACCTTTCCATATCAATGAACTGAACAATGTCTCGTTTGTAGACTGGGTTATTTTTGTGCTCTTTCATGCTCATGTCTGGACATGCCTTGCGAAACTAAACATGGTGGTTGGGGAGGTGGACGAGCGCGAACAATTTGGCTTTGCAGCAGACACTAGGGTACATCTCGACCCGCCCGTCCCAACAAACTATTTTGGTAATTTCTTAACCCATTGTATTTCTAAGACCAACCGTAATGAACTTTTGGGAGAATAAGGTTGTTAAGAGGAGTTGAATTAATCGAAAAGGCCATTCGTGAAAGGTTTACAAGTGAAGAGACCATCTTTGGAAGTGGATATATGTCTTTGGAAGACTTCAGTTCAGCTCCAACAACAACAATTGGGATTTTGGCTGGGGAAAACTGAAAAAGTGTGAAATTGTTTTGTTAGTACCTCACTATGCTTAACTCACAATTAATCATAGTAAATATGTTTTGATAAATAAATAATCAATCCATTGATTATATGATGTATTCAAAAGACCTGAACACAAGCAACCCAAGACAATCCCCAACAGCTAAGCTGCCCTGCTTCCATACAAGCCAACAGTCAAGCCTATACATGATCTATCTATTATCTACACATCAAACAAACTGAAGAACTACCTATTACAACCTCTATTACATCCAAATGAATTACCAAGATACTAATTTCAATCAAGCCTCAACAGACTATGTCTTAAAAGCCCAACAGCTAAGCTCCCCTGCTCCAACAGCTAAGCTCCCCTGCTCCAACAGCTAAGACTGTTCTTCACCAACAGCTAAGACTCCATGTCATCAAAACCTTGAAGAATGATTATTCCAATATTATCAACAATTAGAATAACTCATATTGAAGCTTGATCAAGTATGAATACACCCTCTACTACCTTGTCAACCTGCAAACAAAGGAATAATAAATAGTCAGTCAAAGTCAAAGACTGACCATTAATTCTCTGTACCTTTGTCCCCCAAACGGCTACTTGTCCCCAACGGCTTTATGCCAACCCTTATATAAAGGAGTATACTGGCATGTTATCAAGTGACCTTCCTAATTTTTACAACCCTTTCTCCCTTTGAAAAACCTTCAAAACTCCCCTGCATTCACACTACAGATCTAAATATTTGCTTAAATCCCTTGCAAATATTGTGCCATCTTGCACCCAGTTACAACCCACATCTAGCCAGCTAACAGCCATGCTATTTTGTAAACACACTTGTTATTATTTTCTTTTTCTTTTTTTCTCTCTTTGAAAGAAGCAACCTCAATTGAAGTGTCAATTAATTAGAGGGGGTTCAAAGGAACTTGCCTTATCAATTCTTATAACTCTTATTGAAGAGAATATTATAGTGAATTGGTCTCACTGTTCTAACAGTGGGGGTGGATGTAAGAGAAGGGTTTTGCCTCTGAACCACTTTAAAATACTGTGTACACTCTTGTCTTTACACTTATACACACACTACACTTGTCCTTTCATTTATTCATTCATTTATATTCCGCTACACATCTCTTTTTATTATTATCTCTCAACAGCTAACCTCAAACAGTTAGCTGTTCAAGTTTTAACTAATCTGTTCATTCAGTATAACAGGGCCTTTCATGTTTCAATAGATTACGGTTGAGTAATTTCTCTTAGTAAGAACAGTACATGGATATTTTGAGCCTACATTCATGAACGACCTAAACAATTTACTAGACTAGTTCAGATATGTTTCCATGTTTGGTTAAAATCCTCTTTCTTTCCTTAAAGTATTTCCATTTGTTACCCTTTAGTTTTGTTGATTTTCCGAAGCAATCATTTTCATGGTTCTTATTTTATTTAAATGTAGTCTTTTTTTTTAGCTAATGAAAAAAACTGAAAGAACCTATTTTACTAATGTACTTTAAACAAAATTATTAGTTCACAAGAGGTCTACTATCACTAGATGATAGGTCGACTATCTTGAGGTGCAGTGTGTGAAAATTGAGTTTTGCAGCGGATAAATTATGAAATGAAAGAAAAAATGTGTAACGACCCAAACTTTCCAATAATAATAATAGTCTTTAATTATCCATAAACTAGGAAATCGCAAACGTCAAACACAATTCAAAATCCAACGTTCAAAAGTAACGGCTAGTATAATCTAACCACAATTCAAAATAGTGCGAAAGCATAACTGTTTTTCAAAACTTAACGGCTAGTACATCCACTAGCTTATTCAACTAAACATTAAAGAAACTTCAATCTTCTTTATTGCGCCGCCATCCTCACGACGATCCTTTCTCCTACTCTTTACCTGGGAGGGGGAAATAATGAAAGGGGTGAGCAAACAATGCTCAGTAAGTTCATACGGGATCTCTCCGGGTACTAAGAAGAGATGACCGAAAGAACGGAGCCAAAATGAAAGGCTAATCATCAATAACTTAACTGTACACTTTCAAAATACAGTTACGATACTTAAAGAAGTTGTGCCACTATCACAAGTTCGTCAATTCTATAGTAACAAACACCTTTTCAGGGTGCTCCCTTATTAAATAGCATAAAGCTAGTTCATCAAATAGCATAAAAGTGTCTAAGTTATTTTCAATCAAACTAGACAATTTCATTTAGTCCTTTTCAATCAGACTAATTCAGTTTTCATTTAGTCCTTTTCAATCAGACTAATTTAGTTTTCATTTAGTCCTTTTCAATCAGACTAATTTCCTGCTAAGTCCTTTTCAATCAGACAAAGCTAACTGCACCTGTTTCAATTAGATACAACAATATTCCACGTAGTGTTCGAAGTCACACGAACACATAACACAATTTCAATCACTTTAGATACCCATTGAACAACAACATATCAAGGGTAAGATTATTTCAAAAGACGTTCATAACGTAAGAGTTCAAATACTACCGGCCACTTGGTAGCTACACTTTAGAAAGAATATGAGGATCTTATTTCAAAGGATGAAACTCAAAATACTTAGGAACGTAATCCCTTACCTTGGCTTGCGTAATCGTCTTTGAAAAACCACGCACACGTATCTACAAACATGCGAAAATAACTTTCTTTAGACGCAAGTAAACACTATTTTACTTCTGTCCCCATTATACTTTACTTCTCTTACTATTAACCTACGAGTTATTCTCTTTAACTCCTTTTAAGGTTAATACACATTCTAGGGTTTCACATATTTCCCATTTATATTATACCCAAAATACCCATTTAGGTTTACCAAAATACCCCTAGGGTTTCACCATGACACTCCTAGGGTTTAACTTCTTCAATTCACATTACTATACTCCAATACCCATTCACACACACTAGTTTCACCTTTTCCAGCACACACTAAAATAAACACAACACATACGCACATATACATGCACACTGGTACACACATACACACGCACCAGCGTACACACACATACACTGTAAAACAAACTCACACACACGGCTGCACACACATGCACACACGCTGCACAACACCAACACACACACTGTGCACGTACACAACACACACATACTCATCATCATTCTTTAAACCCTAGACACCCAACCCTAGTTGATATCATTATTCTTAGGGTTTTAATTCATTGATTCTTAATGATTAAACAAAAGAGAAAAGATTATGCGATTGGGAGTACTTTTGATGAATGATCCGAACTCCACTCTTCTCTTTCGCCTTCTCTCTCTCTCTCGGTTCACTTTCTTCGCCCCTCTCTCTCTGTGCGGCATCTCTCTCACTTTCTCCCGTTCTCTTTTTCTTTTCTTTTATGGTAAAATAATAATACTTGGGATCTTAGAGAGGGGTTTATATATTAAAAAGGTTTTTCACCTCTAACCCAAAAAGGATTCCTTCTCCTCTTCAATAATGACTTGGGCTATTCTATTTTAACTCAATAACTTAAGCCCAATACTTTCATTAATTGACTTAGCCCAAATAATAATTAAAAGAATCCTAAAATAAAATAATTAAGGGGGGGAGGGAAGTCGGGTATTACATTCTTTCCTCCTTAAAAGAGTTTGGTCCACCAAACTAAACGTACCTTAATAAAAAAACAGGGTGGGATACGCCTCTCGTATCTCGCTCTCGAGCTCCCACGTAGCTTCCCTTTCCGAATGGTTGTTCCATTGTACTTTCACATAAAGAATCACTATTTTCCTCAGGATCTGATCTTTTCGATCTACAATCTTCACAGGTTCCTCATCGTAGCTCAAATCAGCACGAACTCTGAGTTGTTTATATTCGATCACATGACTCGGATCGGAAATGTACTTCCTTAGCATCGATACATGAAACACGTTGTGCACTCCAGCTAGCACAGACGGTAAAGCTAACTTATATGCCACCATCCCAACTCGTTCCAAAATTTCAAACGGTCCAACATATATTGGGCTTAACTTCCCACGAATATCGAACCTCGTGACTCCCTTAGTTGGAAAAATCTTTAAGAATACATGGTTGCCTAATTGAAATTCCAAATCGTGCCTTCGGCGATCAGCGTATGACTTTTGTCTACTCTGAGCAGTCAACAACCATTTTCGAATCTGTTGTACCTTATTTGTGGTCACTTGGACAAGTTCTGGTCCAGTTAACTTCCTTTCACCAACTTCATCCCAGCAAGTAGGTGACCTACACTTTCATCCATACAATGCCTCGTACGGTGCCATCCCAATACTAGCATGAAAACTATTATTATACATTAATTTCACAAGCGTTAAATGCTCGTCCCACATCCCTTGCCAGTCCAACGACGTAGCTCTCAACATGTCTTCTATAGTCTTGATAGTCCTTTTCGACTGCCCATCTGTCTGCATGTGAAAAGTTGTACTCATTGTCAACTCCGTACCCAAGGCTTGTTGTAAACTCCACTCGTCTCTTCCGCCTTCTCTCTCTCTCTCGGTTCACTTTCTTGACCTCTCTCCCTCTCTCTGTGGCATCTATCTCTCTTTCTCCCGGTCTCTTTTTCTTTTCTTTTGTGGTAAAATAATAATACTAGGGATCTTAGAGAGGGGTTTATATATTAAAAAGGGTTTTCACTTTGAAACCAAAAATGATTCCTTCTCCTCTTCAATAATGACTTGGGCTATTCTATTTTAACTTAATAACTTAAGCCCAATACTTTCATTAATTGACTTTTCCCAAATAATAATTAAAAGAGTCCCAAAATAAAATAATTAAGGGGGGAGGGAAGTCGGGTATTACAAAATGAATGCGTAAGTAATAAGTGAAAGGTGTGTGTATATGTGTAAGAGGTGAGAAGACAAAC
Source organism: Campanula takesimana (assembly GCA_026119855.1). NCBI lineage: Eukaryota > Viridiplantae > Streptophyta > Magnoliopsida > Asterales > Campanulaceae > Campanula > Campanula takesimana. The sequence goes on from JAOWBW010000023.1 coordinate 409,364, forward strand.
ACAACGATATAACGTGGTTCAGAGTATTGCAACCCTCCTACATCTACGTCTCACTGTCCTCAACACTGAAGAGCAATCCACTATAATCTTTCGTCAAGTATAAAATAAATTGCAAGGAAAATTCCCTCAGAATTTTCTAGCCTAATTAGCCTTACTAACTAAGCTTGTGCTTGTTGCAAAGCACCAAAAAGAAAAAGAAATTTTATTCACACAAGTGAAAGTTTTGGTGATCTTAATGTTGGCTCTATTTAGCTATGTGAGATCTCTTTTTAACCTATCTATTTACCACAGGTTTATAAGTTTAATTGTGCTTTACAGTTGATTTGCTTAAAAGCTTATATAAAGTTATTGTATGGCAAGAATGTGTTTTTATTCAGTCACTGGAATGCTTCTTTAATAGGTCTTCTATTAAGTATCCGTTATCTCCAACTGTCTTGAAAATCTTGGGCTTTGAAGTCTGTCAGTCTACTATCTTTGACTGGAATAGTGTTTGTGAATAGTTTGAGTCAAACTTGACTTTGACTGAATACTGAGTTGGCATACCACGTCATGTCACTACAACAAAAACAGTCATTTACAATGTTTTTTTTAAAAAAACATTTACTAATAAACATTGTAATAAAGCTATAATACAACGTTTTCACAAGAAACGTTGTGGTCTATCAAAAATAACAGCGTTGTACTTAAACAAATGTTGTGAAATGTGCGAGGTACAACGTTTTCTGACGCAAACGTTGTAAATAGTACAACGTTTTGGATATTAAACGTTGTAAAAAATTCATATTACAACGTTTATTTTAAATGTTGTAAAATTCATTTAATACAATGTTTTTTAATTGGCTTAAAATAAAGACAGTAAAGAAAAAATAATTAAAAGTGAAAAAGTTAAACGGGCCGCCAAAAATTTCACTTCCCGCACTCGGAAGTATCAAATAAACTAAACCCTTTTCCCCCAAAAAATCAACTCTCCCTCTCTATCTCACTGCTGTAACCCCCCCCCCCCCTCTCTCTATCTCTTGCGCCCTAACCCTTCCACCAAATTGATTCTCCCAAATACTAATCTGAATCGACGATTACCGGTCCGTTGGAGCTGCGCATCAATTACACTCAAATATGGTGTCGATTTAGGCGTCGGAGGTTGGGAGTTGCACTCGACACTCGGGCTCTGCACAACGACAACTACTAAATCGGAGCACTCTTGAAAACGGAGAGGACATCGCACCGTCGTTCTCCACAACCAAAACAAAAAACGAACAACAACATGGTATTGTCTCTTCCTAGCTCTAGCCCTTTCTTGAAATATATTATCAGCGACAAGAAATTAGGCTTTAATTGTTGTTGTTGTTGTTGTTTTTGTTGGAGGGTTTAGTTTGAATAAATTGTTGTTGTTGTTGTTGTCGTATTTCTTTTTTCTAACCCTGGTACTGTCAAAACATTCTTGCCATATTAACTTATTTAATTCTTTACTGTTTTCTTCTCACTTTGCTGCAACTGTGGTTAATATATGCAAGCTGTTCTTTTTGGAAAAAAAAAAATTCTTTACTGTGTTTGCTTAGGGGAAAGTAAGAACTCAATTGCTCACTAGTTTGGAAATTCACTTTTTGGTACGAGCAGTGATTTTGACTTTATAGAAGTAATTGAAATAATAGCTTGATTACAAACTTTATTGCTACTGTTTTGGTTTGTTGCTACTATGACATTAGATGTAGCTCTTAATAGTTTGATTATATATGTCTTTTTGCAATTTATTTGGTGTTGAAAATGTGACATTTTTCTTAAGGAAAACTCTTTATCCCTCGCATTCAGTTTGTTTAGCATTTTTTTGCTAGTTGTCGTGTTTTGAAGCATCATTTTATGTTGATTATCATGTGCGCATTTTTTATTGATTTCCTGAACCCAATGACATATTTACTGTTCTTACTTTATAAATGTATATGCTACAGGAACACAGGGCCTGAGGAGTGGAGAGTGAGGCAGCGACATTTTGAGACACTTACTTCCCTTGTCCGATCCTGTCGAAGGTTCTTCCCACCAGGAGCTGCGAATGAGATATGGTTTGAATTTGGGTAAATGACTCAAGTTTTCGTCTTTATGTGTAATAATTGATTGTATTTGTACCAATTCCTACTGGGGTGTGAAAAGTGAATGGTAGTTTTGGCGTTACACAATAATTACCAAGAAGAAACTGATACAGCTCGTATGAGTTTGACATGAATTAGTGAAGCAACCTGATAATTTTGGCGTTACGCAGTAAGGAATATTATTATCACTTTTTGAGGTACTTTCTATGAGTTTGACATGAATTAAGTGAAGCAACCTGATTTTTTTTTAATGACATTGAATGGATCAAAGGTTGTCTGCTACAGTGGGACTCAATACCAAATTAACTGTTGGTCCCAGAAGGGCAACAAGGGTATGAAAAATGTTAGAGGGGGGGGGGTGAATAGCGTTTTAAAATTCTTTTCAAACCCTTTTGCAAATCAATGGAAAATGCGCACGACTCTTAATTTGGCTAAGTATAGCGCGCAGCAAGAGTGTGAAATGCGCAGCGGAAATTTAAAGCAATCACTTATGCGCAGGGAGATGCGCAGAAGTGTAAATACGCACGCACTAAGATATGGTTTAAAGAGTGGCGCAAAATGTAACTAAGGCAATAATCACACAAACACAATTCGAACAATGCAATACAATCTACAAAGATCAAACAAAGCAATATATCAGAAAAGCTTAAATGTAGAATGTAAAGCAGAATATAAAGACAAACTATTTGGAGAGGTTCGATCGGGAAGAGATCTACGTCCTCTACCAAAATGGTTAGTCTTGGATTTCTAATAGAGATCTTATTATATGAGAGAGTTACAAGTTACAACGATTTAGAACAAACTAACTCAAAGATCTATAATCTATGAAAGAACAAAATCATAGACAATAACCAGTGTTTCTCTAGAAGTATGATCGATGAGATCAGAACTTTAAGAGGTGTGTGTGTGACTCAGAAATCTGGGCTCTTTGAATCTATAAGATGGAGAGCACAAGATTCTGGTGATGAAAGGTTGTTTAGGATATGGGCCAGGCTTGGATGAATATGAAGGTGAAGGTTGTTCTTGAGAATTCTGGAAATGAGCAAGCAATCTTCAAATATTCAAACTTTTTCTTTGGAAGCAAAAGCACAAGCAACTTGGAAAATGAGGAAGAGCTGGCTATTTATAGTGGAGCTCTAAGAACTAGCCGTTGGGGAGCTTCAGCAAGGACGATGTGCAGACGCAAAGTGATTGGTGCGCAGCTGTCCTTTATAGCCGTTAGAGACAACAAGTTGACAGACTTCAAATTTCTTCTAGAAGGGTGACAGCTGTCTTCTTTTTGAATTTCAAACATGAGGCGCGTCTCCATCTACGTGTATGCAGAGAGTGGATGTTTTGTCGTTTGTCCACATCAGCACTTTGACTCATTCTAATAAGCGTACTTTTACAAGACGCTTTCCAAGATGAAAAAAGGTGAGGTCAGAAACAAGAGATTTGACTAAGGCAGATCTGTGCTGCGTATGAAATCCATGCGCATTGATGTGCGCAGAGGGTGCTGCGCATGAGGGTCATGCGCATCACACTTAGGCATTTGCACATGTGACCTCAAATCCAAAGCTTCATCCCTAAATACTAAGCCTAGTCTTTAAAGAGGACTTAGCTAAAAAATGAAGGTATAAAACTTCTTTTGAGTGTTTTCATTTATTCTAGGAATCTAGAATAGCTTTTGATCTTTTCGTTGTTTGTTTCTTTCATTCATCTTGTACTCTGCAAGATCTTTTTATTAATGAAAAGTTTTCCAGCAAGTTATTTCTTGCTGAAGTGTTTAATTTCTGTTCGTTTTTAATCCGCTGCATTTTCTGGGTTTTTTCATTCACTGCGTTCTTCGGTAGTTGACAGGACAACTGTCTTGATAATTGTGAGCACAATTGTACTCACAGTTGGTTGTTTTACAGAACTGTCCTAGCCGCAAATTTCTTTCAATTGGCACCAGAGCCTGGTCTCGACATACTGAGATCGATCTTTGAAAGTGGCCATTATGGACTGTACTCATACTCGTAATAATCCGCCTACTCTAGATGGTTCAAACTATACCATTTGGAAGGCAAAGATGATCATGTACATAAAAAACATTGATCATCGTGCTTGGGCCAGTATTCTAGTGGGATATACATCCCCTACTATGAAATTAACTGATCCAAAAGCAAAAGCTTCAGTTTCCGATGAAGAGAAAATAGAAAAGATTTTCGTTCCAAAACCCGAGCAAGATTGGAATGCGGAAGAAATTGCCCTTGCAAATTACAATGCAAAGGCAATGGCTGCCATATCTGATCATGTTGATCACAATCTATATCGGTTATTCTCTAACCATAGAGTAGCCAAAACTGCTTGGGATATTTTACAACTTCATTGTGAAGGGTCTGATAGTGCCAAACAAACAAAATTAAGGAGATTGATGACAGAGTTTGAAAATTTAAGAATGGGAGATAATGAAACTATTCAAGACTATTCTGCTAGATTAATGGATATTTCGAATGAATCCTTTGCATTAGGAGAATCCATCCCCAATGCAAGGTTGGTTAGTAAAGTTTTAAGAACTCTCCCAAAAAATTTAACATCAAAGTCTCTGTCATTGAAGAAACTTGTGATACTCGGACCGTGAGTCTTGAAAAGGTTCTAAGTATTCTAACTACGTTTGAATTGAATCTTGAAGTGCAACAAACTAGCAAAGTAAATTCAATTGCTCTTGCTAGTGCTCTTACTGTGTCCAAAGATTTTTTTGAATTATCAAAGGATACTGATGACTCAAACTTAGAGGAAGATGAATGTGACTTGATCACTCGAAAATTCAACAAAATGTTGAACAAAAAATGTCAACAAAGGTTTTCCAATAAGGGTACTGCTTCCTCCTCTAAGATTGAATCATTCAAGAAAGAAACAAGTAAGAACAAATTTTCTTCTGAAAACAAAAGATCTATTGAGTCCGTTCAGTGTAGAGCGTGTTTAGGATTTAGACACTATGCCAATGAGTGTGCTAACACACTCAAAAAGAGAGGGATAGATTTTTCTGCAACCTTAAGTGATTCAGATGATGACGATCATACAGCAAACCTGTCATTTTTACGATCATCACAATCATCCCTTTCTGACAGTGAATCTGATAATGAATCTGACAGTGATGATGAACAGTCAACTGTCAGCACAACTGTCAGCTCAGATGGTACTAACATGTATATCTGCCTTAACTTCACATCTACATGTGAATCTGAGGAATCCCACTAGGAAGAAGAGGATAGTGCCACGTATGAGGACCTGCACAATACATACGTTGAGTTGTTTACAGATTGGTCCAAAAGAATGGAATAACTCAAGGCATTCAAGAAGGTAAATGAAAAAACTCGCCTCTGACAATCTGAAATTAAAAGCTGAGAATGAGAGGTTGTCGAGTGAAAGTGATACTCAAAAGGACTCCATAGCTAGGTTAGAAGTCATGCTTACAAAAAAAGACAATGAGTGTGAGAAATATAAAAGCAATCTTGAAAAAGAAACCATTACACTCAATAAACTTAACAATGGCAAGGCTAAATTGGAAGAGGTTCTGAACATGGGGAACCAAGGAAAATCAGGTTTAGGCTATGGAGATCCAGTGTTTGTTAAGTAAGGTGAGGGCACTTCGAAAAATAATGAGAGATTTAATGTTAATCACGTGTCTCCTCATAAAAATAGAAGAAATAGAAAAAGGAGATACTTGTGTCACTATTGTTTTACCCCTGGACATATACATCCATTTTTGTTACAAGTTGAAACAGGAACTTGGCTTGGAGAAGAATAGCGGCCACTTGATAAATGGGCACAGTTGGAGTCATAACTGCCCAGTCAACAACAGTCTGCTCCAAAAGCCATATGGGTAAGAAAGGACACTCTAAAGTGCCAAGTGGTGTTTACCTCCTTGAAGATCAGTGTGGAAGGAGCCTGGTACTTTGACAGTGGTTGCTCCCGCCACATGACTGGCTCTCTTGAGCATTTCAAAGACTATAAAGCCTTTAAAGGTGGAAAAGTCAATTTTGGTGGAGGTGCTGAACGTGAGGTAATTGGCAAAGGTACGCTGAATGTTAATGGTTTGCCTAACTTGCATAATGTCTTGCATGTTGATGGGTTAAAGGCAAACCTAATTAGCATAAGCCAATTATGTGATGATGATCTACATGTCAAGTTTGATAAGAAGATCTGTGAGGTCTTCGATGATTCAAACAGATGTGTTCTGAAAGGTGTAAGATCATCTGATCATTGTTACAAGTTGATTGAAAATCGTTCATGTTTTAACCCAATTTTTGATAATGCTCCTGATCTTAGTGTCAATTGTGTTGAGAATTGCATTACAGAGTGCACTTGGGAGCATGAAAAGATTAATGATGAATCTGATCCAAAGTCCACAACAGAATCTGCAGATACACCAACTGTGAGGACTACTGACAGTCCAGATGAATAGTCAACTGCCACGACAGATGGTCATACAACAGCTGATTCTGGTTCAGATTCTAAAATCTTGGAAGATCAGGAAACCAGAGGTAATGATGCTATAGCAAGGTTATAGGGAGATCATCCCACTTCCCAGGTTATTGGGGGAGTGGATGAAGGAATAAAAACAAGAGGGAAACGAATAAATTACCGGGAATTAGCCAGTTTGGTATGCATGCAATCCGCGTACCATCAGGTAAGCCCTTGTTGTTTCGTTGCTAATTTTAAGCATGAGGATGAGTCAGAAACTTTAAAAGTTAATAATTGGACCAATGTCATGCAAGAGGAAGTGGTAAAATTTGAAAGGAAAGATGTTAGGTTCTTGGTTCGTAGGCCATCTAATACTGAATATATGGGAGGTGTTACTTGTTGTACTCAATTGTTGAGGATGAACCAAATAATCAAGGATTATGGTCTTAAAAGTTAAACCTCGACTGTATTTTGTGATAGCTTAAGTTCCCAGAATATTGCCAAGAATCCAGTACAACATTTCCTAACAAAGCACATAGATATTATGCACCATTTTATTAGAGATTTCGTTGATCAAAAAATCATTACTCTAGAATATGTAAGCACAATGGATCAACTTGCTGATATCTTTACCAAGGCTTTGGATTTCGAGAGATTTTCTCTCGGATCGTGTGTTACCAGTTGACTGCACAACTGTGCGGACAACTGTCTGCATAACTGTATAATGGTATGTTATAGTTCACACTAACTTTAAAAAAAATTTAGTGTAGATTGCATCCATCTTTGCACGATTGTCTCTTGTGATCACTTGGTTAACTAAGTTCCTTGACTCCGAGCTTTGACCCTTGAATGTGAGACCCTTCTTAACCTGATAATGAAAATTGTCTTGTTAATTCCTTCGTGTTGTTTATCATGGAGTGGGCACTCAATCTAAGGTTGCGGGGAAAACAAGCTGCCTCCAATCTTTGAAGTTACTACTCATTTAGGCAATGTGCTGACATGTATTCATACATAACTTGAGAATCAGTGTAACACTGTATTGTGAGAGTAAAAAGCTGCTCCCCGTAACTAATTCATAAGTCATAAGCCTTCAATGGGAGTGTTCTAGAGGCTACATGATTGAAGGAAAATCTCATTGAATTCCTGTGAGTTGAAACCGAGTCATGACTGAGTTGATCATACTATGTCACACCAAAATTGAGACAATCTTAACTTGTGTGTTTAGGCATAATTTTTTCTAAGTTTTTTTTCTCCCTTGGTATTTACATCAGCAAATTGAATTGTTGTTCTTATGTTTTAAAGATTGATGATTTTCATGTGATTAACGATAATCTAATGGCGTGATGTTCAAGTTTCATTGTACAGTTGGTGGAAATTATGGTACATTTTAGATATATGGATTCAGTTGAATTTGACAAGTTTAATTCTGGGACGGACAATTTATTACAAAACACGGAAAAAGTTTGAATTTTAAAATCAAAATCCTTGTTTGTTCTGGAATTCAAATGGGTACTTCAATGTTTCTTGGTTCTCCCTACTCCTTGGCCTGCTCGAATTCTTAGGAAAAATCACTGTCCTCCCTTGATATTTCCTCCATGTCAAATCTGGTTGTGAATTATGGTTTAGTATATCTTCTTCCTCATGTTTTCTAGCTACTTTTCTCTCATCTCATCTTGTTCCTATTCTGCAAATGCTCTCTCTCTCTAACATTTTTTGCAGATATATCCGAGACATCAGGAGAAACATTGAGTGATTGTGACACAAAATGATGTTTGCCGCTGCTCTGATCAAGCTCAGGCATTTTTTCTTTCGTTGTTAAGCATCCAGCTGGTGCTAAGCAACTTGTTCGTGCAACTGTGCGGACAACTGGTCACTCAACTGGACAGTCAACTGGTAAGTCTCCGAATGTTTTAAGGGGTAAGTACACCTTCTGCAGAACTCTCTGGTCTATTAAGTTTTGATCCGATATGAGTTGATATTGATGATGCTCTTAGAGGTATTTTTGTTGGGGAGATTCAAATTTAGGGGGAGTGGAAGATATTCATATTTTTTCTTTCTTTGAGTTTGATGGTTCTTCTCAAAAAGGGGGAGAAAGTGGTCAAAGTGGTCTTCATATGATCTTCTATTCAGGGGGAGAAAGACGTGTTCTAAAGATGTATTTAGGGGGAGTAGAATCCAATATACAAATTCAGGGGGAGAGATTATTAGTTTAGATGTTTTGATCAGAACCACAAAGATAGGGGAGATTGAAGAGTATGAAAATACTCTATTATGTTAAATCTTTGTGTTTCTGATTTTTAAGTAATTTAGTTAATTATATTGAGAATAGTTTAATTATAATTGTATATATTTTATTTATATTAGTTTATAGTTATTTTAGGATATAGTAATATTTATCTTAGGATTAGTTAAATTAGGATATATTTGATTTGATTTACTAACCTACTAATGCTTATCTTTAGTAGTTAGTATTGTGTATTTTAGGTAAAGATGGACTTTCTTCATATGGAATGATTGGATGGCATTAAAGATTGACATCCAAGAAGATCTCCTCTCCAAGAAAGCTTCTCATTCCCGTGTCTATAAGAAGCCGATCTCATTCAGTCATTCTCTACGGATTCTGAGATTTAGAGAGTGTTATTTTCATTTGTGAGAGAGTCCTTGTATTCTTGAAGTCCTTGTTCATCAAGACTTCAAGGTGTTTGAGTGTTTTCATTTATTCTAGGAATCTAGAATAGCTTTTGATCTTTTTGTTGTTTGTGTTTCTTTCATTCATCTTGTACTCTGCAAGATCTTTTTATTAATGAAAGTTTTCCAGCAAGTTATTTCTTGCTGAAGTGTTTAATTTTTGTTCGTTTTTAATCCGCTGCGTTTTTTGGGGTTTTTTCATTCACTGCTTTCTTCGGCAGTTGACAGGACAACTGTCTTGACAATTGTGAGCACAGTTGTACTCACAGTTGGTTGTTTTCCAGAACAGTCCTAGCCGCAAATTTCTTTCACTAACCATTAGGAAAAACGCGTTTTACAGGAGACCAACATAAAGAAAATGCACACCCTCATCTCAAATCCTAGATACGCCACTGTTGGAGAGGGTCAAGAGAAAATTTACAAGCATCTCTAGTGGCGTTTTAGTAATAAAGGTAATTCATTTTTTAATTAACAAGATCGTTATGTGTCTATGATTACCTTCTAGAACATCACGTTTCCTTGGAGATAGGTATATGAGTCCAATGAACACACAACATGACCTGTTCGTACAGGAAACTCTAAAATCTTCATGAGAAGCCTATCTAGACTAACAATCCCTTGCTGTGCTAGTAGATAAAGAAGAAGCCAAAGGAAAGGTGTAATTATGTCTGATGTTGTTGTTTGTAAGTTAGATCGGGGTAGATGGTGGATCAAAAAATCCATGACGTGTGCAAACATTGATCCATCTAGTTAAATAACAATGCAAACATAGGTACCTATTACTTAAGTGATGGCATATGCATTCAAGCTTATTTCCATTATTTATTGTGGTTTCAATTTGTTGAACCTTAGTTGTAATTTAATATTTTTATTCGTTAAGGTACTTCCGGGGTCATATGCTCAATATGCTCTAAGTTATGTTGATCGCATATCGGTTGGATCTACTTGTAACTTGTGATTTTATATGGACTTTGTTAATGTAGTTGTTGAACCTTCCATTTCTGTCATGAGTATGCTATTATTTTGTTTTGTCATTATTTTCTTGTCTTCATTTGGTGTAGAATTATCTGCTATTTATTAGGGGTTTGGTTATACGTGGTGTTAGTGGAGCCTTAGAGTTTTGGATCGGTACTACCTTGGAGTAAATTTTACATGTAATGAATGGGGTGTGCTTGTCTCTTGGTTATATCATTTGCGTGGGCAAAATGTATCTTGTGTGTGTATACTTATCACATAATGGGCGTTAACCACCTCTCTAACCCTCATTTAAACAATTGTGGGAGCTCATGTTTGATAAGGTTAGGGAATCAGTGAAGTTTGGACAAGCAGTCCATCCATCCAGCCTGTCCAAGTACTAATGGGCCGCACCTCAGGTGACCAACTCTGCTACCAAAGGCCCTTACTGTTTTCCTTATTTTCCAGTGAGTATGCTGTAGTTTTGATGTAGTCTAGTTGCAGATTCTGAGTATTAATTTTCTGGGTTTTTGAAATCATTCTTCATCCGTGTTTTTGTCAAGTTGTTAAAGATACATCAATCTAATATTTCTAATATTTCATGATCTTAATTTGTAGGTACGTCGTGTGCTAAATGGATCAGAAGTATAGCAATCTAAAAAATAAGAAAGTGGAGGCTCTTTTTTGGTTTTTGCATCATTTTGTGGGTTTTAGTTAGTCGGAACATTGGTTTAGTGACTTATTTTGTAATGTGTCATTTGGACGTGAAACTTGTAATGTTACTTTTTATGTCAATTGAAATCTTTTTGGTTATCATATTTTGTTTTAATTATTTATTGATTTATTTATGTATCATCATAGTTATATATATATATATATATATATATATATATATATGGTCGTGCTCCTGTGAGAACCATGAGAATTTGGATACATTAGGTTTTTACCTAATATATCCAATGGTTCACTTGGATACATTACTTGGATACATTAGGTAAAAACTAATGTATCCAATGGTTCAGTTGGATACATTGGATACATTAGGTTCTTACCTAATGTATCTATGTTCTCACGGTTCTCACGATATTTAGGTTCTCATTTGAGCACCTATATATATATAATATATATATATATATATATATATATATATATATAGCCGTTGCATTAGGTGTCTCTATAATTTTTTTCTTACAAGGGTGTTGCATTAGGTTCTTATGTCGTACTTTTGAAAATGGTGTTGCATTAATCCTGAACTGTTGCATTATTTCACCAACCAGTTGCAAAAAGGACCATTGCATTAGTTAACCAAGTGTTGCATTAGTAGTGAACCGTTGCATTATGGGACCGTTGCATTAGATATCAATATAATGCAACGGTCAGACACAAGCGTTGCATTAGAACACTTTCTCGTTGCATTAGACCTAATGCAAGGCAAGCGGATGCAGTGGTCTAACGCCGTTGCATTAGAGCTAATGCAAAAGGTATTGGTCACTATGGCAATGAATTTAAGAGTTGCATTAGACTTGAAATATAGTAGTGGGGGTAGAGAATAATGAGTGGAAAATTGTTGTGAGTGTGAATGTGGGTCCCATTAAATAAAAATTTTCTATTTTTGGGTTGTCCTAGTTCGAATAGGACTTCCAAAATAGAAATTTTTCCTAATTCGAGTGGGACGGAGGTAGTATTACTTTTGGCAAACGAAGAAAACATAAAAAAAACACTGTTATTTTTCTGTATAAACCCTCCGTCCCACCACAATTGAGACTAATTTCCTTTTCAGTCCGTCCCACCACAAGTGAGATTGCCCAAAATAGAAATGTTTTAATATATTTACATTCAACCAACTCCACTATTGAACCCCACTCATTCTCTCTCTCTTCATTTTCCACCACTCATTTTATTCAACAAATACTACTATTTACCCCTCATTCTCTTTCTTCATTTTCTATCACACATGTACTACATTTTTCTTAATTATTGTGCCCCACAAGTTGGTTTCACTTGTGGTGGGACGGAGGGAGTATATGTATTACTTTTATTTATACAAACAGTTACATATAAATAACACGTTTGTTACATTTAGTTATAGCTATTGCTTTTGGCAAACCAAAAAAATTAATATATAAAACTAAAAAAAAAAGCAAAAAAATTAATAATAATAATAATAAATAAATACTCCCTCCGTCTCAGACTAAGTTTCTTACTTTCCTTTTTGGTTTGTCTCTGACTAAGGTTCTTAGTTACTTTATTACCTAAAATGGACTATGAGACCCACTTATTATTCTCACAACAAAAACTCCCTACCCACTTTATCTCTCCTACTTTCTCTTACTTACTTTTTCATACTCACAACATTTACTTTTTCTAAATCTCCGTGTAAAGTCAAACTAAGAAGCTTAGTCCGGGACGGAGGGAGTAATAATTTTTTTTGCCCGTGGGTCATGGATCCGGGTCATGGATAAAAATGCCCCGTCTGGTTATAGTGTTCTCATACAAGTTTTTGTCTTCGAAAAATATTGTTCCCTTCTTTTTTAATGGATGTGTGAGAAATAAACCATATACTCCCTCCGTTCCAGGTAAGTTAAAACATTTACTTTGGAGTTGGAAAATTAAGGATATAATATTATATTAAGAATGAAAGGTAGAGAGGAAGAGATAGAATTAGTGGGGTGGAAAGAGAATGAGTGGAAAATAATGAGTGGTTGGGAGGAAGAGACAGAATGAGTGGAGGATTATAAAAGTAATAAAAAGATTTTATTTTTGGATTGTTGCAACTTTTGTAAAATACCCTAAATGGCAAAATGTTGCTAACTTCTTTGGAACTGAGGGAGTATTGAATTTTGAAACCCATGCAATCATTATTTTCAACTAGTGTGACACCCGTGCCTTTAAGGCACGGGCAAAAGACTTTTAGAAATAAAGGAAAAATGAATAACTATAAATGTAATTAAAAATTGATAAACATTAAATTAACAGTATAATTACAAATTTTGAAAAATTTCTTTGTAAATAACATTTGTTGTTTTATCGACAGTTTTTCTTTTTTCATCACAGATTCGTTTGGGTTTCCAATGGCAGAAATCTCTTGAAAAGACATCAAGTTAAACAATGTCTTTATAGGAAAGTTTTCCTTTACTCCAAAGATAACTGTAGAGTCTAAAATGTTATATCTTAAGATTTATAACTCAGAAAAAAAAATTAAAAATACCGTTATGTTCGTCTCGACGAGACGAATAAAACTATATAGGTCATGATATGGTTAGATTTAAAAAAAAATAAAAATTGTACACACAAAAAGTTTGAGGTGCTCATCAGCTAAGATGTAACACTCTGTTCTGATAAAAGTAACAGATTCATTTTTAAAAAGTAACACTTTTCACAGTCAAATGTAACAGCAATTTTACAAGAAAATTTAAATTGTTTGATAGTTTTTATGGTTAAAAAAAGTAATATTTGAGGTGTAACAAAGTGAATATATGATTATAATTTTTTATATAGATGAATGTAAAATTTTTATTTAGTAAATGTTACTTTTCTTCTTAAAAAAAAGTAAAAATTAATATATATAATCGGGTTTGCATTTCAATTGTTACTTTCTCAATTAAAAATTGTTACATTTCAGATATAATGTTACATTTAAGAATATAAACTGTTACAATTGAGAAACAAATGTAACATTCAATTTTTTTTATAAAATGTAAAATTAGTTTAGTTTGTTAATCTTATGTTACTTTTGAAAAAAAAGTGTTACATTTGAAAAAAAGATTGTTACATTCCTTTATAAAAAGTGTGACATTTGTTTAGTTGTCAATCTTTATGTTATCTTTAATCTGTTGCAACAAAATTGTGGTACATTTTGGAAAAAAAAGTGTTACATTTGAAAAGAAAAAAATGTTACATTTCGTTATAATAAGTGTTACTTTTGTTGGGAGGAAAAAAAGGTTGGGGGTGGTGTAAGTACCCCAATCTGAATTTCACATACTTTAGAGGAATTCTAGGTACCATTTAGGGATAAACCAATGTGCCAGGACCTCACTAGGATAAACCTAATATTTCAGGACTGAACTGGAATTAAACTTAGAAAAATTCAGAAGCTCGCCAAGTCGAGTCGTACGGATGGTTTGGGTACTTGAGGGGTTGAGCCATACGGCTATGTTGGGCACCCTCAGTCCCTATAAATTGAACCCCATGCTGATCATTTCAGGGGGGGGGGGAAGAATATTGTTTAGATAGGGGAAACTCTGCAAAAATCGTGTCAGAGAGAGAAATAACCCTTATAAATGAGTGAAGGAAAGGAAGATATACTAGAACCATCATAGGTGAGGTCCCCTTCCCCCATTTTCTCTTCATCTCAACTCTATTTTGCTTTGTTAATCACATTACTTGTTCTTGTTTACATTCTTGTAAGACTGTCCTCTCAAGCAAATTTACATTCTTGCAAGACTTGTCCATTTCAAGCATACATATATTATCTTACTACAAGACTTGTCCATTTCAAGCATATATATCTTATATATATAAACATATAATGTGAAACTAAACCATGAGCATGATCAAGGTGCCCTTCATACTTTTGTGTGAAAGAGGTTCAAACCTAAGGATGATCATGTTTAATTTCTTGTTCTAAATAGCTTAAAGATCTCTTTATCAAGGTGAAAGCTCATGTATTTATGTTGGTATTAGACAAACTAGGCCATGATGATCATATTGGGGGATAAAGGCTCAATATTTATCATCCCAACCTTGATCTAGCCAAATATCCCTAAGATTGGGTCATAAAGATTGGATCTTTATGTTGTTTTTGTTGTCCCTCAAGGTTAATCTTTCATAAAAATTCCATTTTGATGGTACAGTTCCAATCTTTACTCATCAAATGGCAATTTTGGCCCAAAGGGCATGTTCATCACATTTCTCAAAATTTCCCCAATGATTGTCTTGATCACACCCAAAACCTTTGTTTTTGGTGTCTAATTGTGATCAATGACATAGGGACGATTAAATCCATGTTTTTGTTAAAGAAAATAATGAAAATGATCATACAGTCCAGTTTCAATAAGAAACACTCTATTTTGCCTGAAACTGGACAGTTCTGATAAACTGTCAAAAACCCTGGAATACTCTCCCTAGCCGTACGGCTACTTTGGCCAGGGAGTGCATTTCCAGTCTCTTCCCTTT
>JAOWBW010000023.1:1029226-1067738 GCA_026119855.1 Campanula takesimana
AGACAAAGACTCATGTGAGAACAAGGGGATCCGTCTCAGGGTGAGACGGGTCGGATCCTTGCCCATGACCCGGTCCATGAACAAGTTCCAAGGCCCATAGGCATAACCCGCCACGTGGCACCCTTTCATAGGTTCTTTTCTTTTTTTTTTTTTTTTTTTTTGCTGCTGCTGCTCCAGGACCCATGGGCGACCCTGCCACGTGGCAGTCTCTCATAGGGCCCGAAAAATAAATAAATTATATTTTCATTTTTGGTTTTTTCGGTTTTTGAAAAGTAATAGTTACTATAACTAAAAGTAACAAACGTGTTACTTATATGTAATAGTTTGTATACAGAAAAGTAATACATATATACAGAAAGTAACATTGTTTTTTTCTATGTTTTTTTTGTTTGCCAAAAGTAATACTTATTTACAACTAAAATGTAACGAACGTGTTACTTATATGTAATAGTGTTTATACATAATTTGTAATACATATGTATAGAAAAGTAATATTATATCTATATGTTTTCATAAGTTACAATGGGGTTCAATTTATCATGATACATGTAAAAGTATTACATTATCTATAGAAAATCTGTTACAATTTTCATCTATCAAAGTGTTACATTTACTTGTATAAACAATTACAGTCATATACATAAGTTATTATTTTTCAAATGTTGCTTTTTCCTAAAAAATAAAATCAAAATACACAATATTTTACATTTTTGCAAAGCACTATTATATTTCAGTATAAATTATAATTACATTTAGATATTTTTGGGTTACATGTAATTATAGTTAGTATTACATTTGAAAAAAATGGGTTAAAAACGAGCTTATGTTTTCTTAAAACATGTATTACGTTTACTTATGAACAATGTTACTTTATATGTATACAGTCATTACTTTAAGAGATGGTAACTATTACTTTTGGTAAACCACTGAAAAGCCGAAAAAAAGATATAAAAACTGAATAAAAACTGGGGGGAAAAAAAATCTGCCACGTGACGGGTCATACCCATGGGTCAGGATCCGACCCGTCTCACCCATGAGACGGATCCCCTTGTTCTCATGGGAGACCACCTCTTTAAATAATTACATCTTGGTTGACAAGTTACTGTGTTACATTTTAAATTGGAAAAGTGGTTTTGACTTGTGAAACAACAGATAATAAAAATACGACCGTGTAGTGTGAAAGGCTTGAATGGGTACATAAGAGTAATAGAGGGTATTGCAGACTAGGGGTGGCAACGGGGCGGATACGGGGCGGGTTTGACCAAAACCGTACCCGCCCCTCAAAGAACCCCCCTAGTACGAACCCGCCCCGCCCCGCCAACCAGTGAACCCGCAGCCGCCCCGCCCCGCACCACATGGTCCAAAATCAATTTTTTCCTAAAAAATCATATCCATTGAAGAACAACCGAAATAATAGTGGAAAACATCATTAATCAGCCTAAAAAATCAAAATCCATTGAAGAACAACCAAAATAAACATCATACAGAAATGTATAGATCGATATTTCTCTTTCGAATTGAACATTACTGAATTTCTAACCCTAGAAATTGACAAATCGACATATGAGAGAGAGAGAGAGCGAGAGAGAGAGAGAGAGAGAGAGAGAGAGAGAGAGAGGGAGAGAGAGAGAGAAAGAGAGAAAGAGCGAGAGCGAGAGAGAGATTTACTTACCGGAGTGGAAGTCCTGGAAGCGGCGGAGTGGAAGACCTGGAAGCGGCGCCTGCGGCGGAGTGGAAGTCGCCAACTCGCCATGGATGTCGATGTCTCTCTCTAGCGTGCCGCATCTCACGCTTTCTGTTTCTAACCCTAGGAAATCGATTTGAGAGAGAAGTCGTGGTCTGAAATGCCGATATAGGGACTGGGAGTGGGGGTAATAATTGAAATAGGTTAGGGACATTATAGTAATTAAGTACATATATTAGTATACGGGGCGGGGCGGGGCCCCGCGGGTTGAGATATGAAACCGAACCCGCCCCGTGACCCGCCGGGTTTTGAAAAAAGGCTACCAAACCCGCCCCGCTGCGGAGCGGATCATCCCGGATACGGAGCGGGTTCGGACAAATTGCCATCCCTATTGCAGACACAAAAGTTTTCTTTTCCTAGGTATAAAAATGGAGACTTCTTTAAAGGCCCTTTGGCCTAACATTAACAAAAAAGAAGGAATGATATGTTTTTATTTCTTCTAAGACCCATTTGGTGAAGATACCCACTCTGCTTAAAATTTAAGCGTTCTACTAGCACCATTTCATTTTCTCAATGCACCCCATCATTCTTTAGCATCCTAGCCATGAGCTCTGAGAGCCATGTCGCATACACTCTGATAGTCTTCTATCAAAGTGAATAAACTTTGAGACTCAACTCTCATAGGCAAATATGAGATAAATTTGGAAGAAAAAGCACTGTAAGGGTCATGTCTCGAGACACTCTAATAATAGTCAATTTGTTAGAGTGAATAACTTTGAGATTCAACTTTCAAAGGCAAAATGAGAGAAAAATGGGGGGGGGGGGAAGCACTGAGAGTTATGTCTTAGACATATTTTTAACATATGTCTCAGACTAATTGTTTCATGAAAAAAAAAAAAAAAAAAACTCAACAAAAATGTCAAATCAAAATAAGCAAAACAAAGTTTCTCATATGTATTCAAGCACCAAATCATGAATACGCAAACTTATTTAAACACAAATTGACAAAAAACAAATTAAGCATTTTGAAAAGCATTAGAAAAGTCACAAAACCCCAGATTTCCCATGTTTCACCATGTTACTTTCCATCCTCTACTTGTGAAATAAAAAAAAGTAAGGCTTCAATTTCTAATCAGCAGTCCATTTTCTAACTTACTTAATTCATGTGGTATTGTTTCTCAAATGATAATGTCAGTGATGAAGTTTTAAATTAATACAAAAAAGAAAAACCTACATGTAGTGTGATAGAAAGTGACAAAAGTACAAAGAGACGCAAAGATTATCTTGTTGGGAAAGACGATTCAGTTGCTTCATGATTAACCTCTTTTTACCAGATCTTCAAACAATGAACAATAGTGGTGCCTCTCTCCAACTTTCAGTGGACAAGGTACATATACGTGAGAGGGGGAGGGAGGGGAATAAGGACGAAGATGGGGATGTTAACCAGAGTTCAGAAGGTGACTAGAGGAGGTGATTTAGTTTATTTGACAAATCTAAGGTCCCTGGAGCACCTTCGCAGAAGTGAATGAGAGAGAGGGCGTGTGGTGGTCGTCGACCTTCTCCAGATAATTGAAGAGGTTATCGATATTAAGAGGGGTAGAGAGGGGGGTGGTAGGTGGTGGAAGATATTGTAAAGAGAAGGCGGAGATGCAAATGAGGTTGGAAAGAGAAGGTGCGTTAGCGTATTTACGTGTTGGGTGGGGAATCTTAGAGACACTATCCGACATCGAGAATTGATAAACCTTGCCTATAATATATAAAGACCTTGAGCCAATTCCCTTAGCACCATTAGTTTTAAGGTAGTACCCCAGACTTTAAGATGGTATTTGAGCAAGCCTGTTACATACTTACATGTGCAGACCCAATGACACACGATGTTGCTTTACGCCGATTAATAAGTACACGTTGTAAGCCTTGACAAAGCCGACTACATAAGAAGGGGCGTGTTAGAGACATTATCCCATATCGGGAATTGACGAGCTTTGCGTAAAACATATAAAAATCCTGAGTCATTCCCCTTAAACCAATTAGTTTAAAGTGAAATCTCAAAATTTAAGAGGGAAGAGTAATTTGGTTTACATTATTTCATTAAATGACTGGAAGCTTTAGGGGAATAAACATTCCCCCAAATCCATGTGGACTAGAGGATAATAAGTGGAACTATATGTTCTCATAAAGAGTTAAGTCAAATGTGAAGGGCTTTTGGGGAATTTAATCCTTTGAAAAGATGGTGCAAACCAGGTCAAGGCCCGAATATATGAATCTACGTTCCTTAGAAACCGTCTACCACAATAGACCAAATTCCAGCACAAACTTGTCAACAGTTGTGACACCATATTAGCTACTCCCTCCATCCCAAATAACCTTTCATTTTTTGTCTGTCCTAAAGTATATGTCAACTTCCTAAAATAGCAAAGAATCATTATATTTCTCCACTCATTCTCTCTCCTACTTACTTTTATACTCGCAACACCAATCAACTTGCTATTCTCCCACTCATTCTCGCTCCTACTTTACTTTTATACTCACAACATCAATCAACTTACTATTCTGTCCCACTCATTTTCGCTCCTACTTTACTTTTATACTCACAACACTTACATCACTTCCACAATTTTTAAATTTTCGTGTAAATGGTAAGGTGGACATATACACTAAGACGGAGAGAGTATTAGATAGTCGATGTTTATTACTCCCACCATTTCATAGTAAGAGTTATATTTTTTTATTAGTACGTCCTAAAATAAGAGTCTCATTCCGTAAATGAAAATAGATAAATAGTGCTTTAGAGATTCTTGTTTTTATAATGTTTAATTTTTTTGTTATATATCTATACTATATTAATACAAGAAAGTCACTTTCCCTCTCAAAAGTGTTACTATCAAAGGCAAAAGTGTAATTTCCACTAAACAATGACTAATATGTCATTATCTTTAATTTGGTACAAGTAGTCAACTTTGCATGTAAATTGATTTTATATGATACTTTTTCAATCGTTTATTTAGTAAAAATATTTAATTTTGGTCAATATATAGAGAAAAATTACTAATTGATGCGGACATTAAGGAGTTGAAGTTTTTGGACTCATTTAGGCGCGTGCGCGGAAACCGTCGTAACTTTTGACTCAGGATGAACTACGGAACGCACCGCATATCAAATCAAACGTCGAAGCGAGACAAACAAAATTCGCTATCTTTAATATAATTTTGGTAGAAGTAGTCAATTTTGCATGCATATTTATTTTTATATGATAATTTATACTTTTTAAAATTAGTGAAAAAAATAAAATTTAATCAATATATAGTGGAAACCTACACATCTATATCTATATCTATGTATATATACTCTATTAATAACAAGAAAGTCATTTTCCCTCCTAAAAGTGTCACTATCAAGGAAAAAAGTGTATTTTCCACTAAACAAGGACTAATACTCCCTCCGTCCTTATTTACCTTACAAAAATGAGGCTTTGCACAAAAATTAAGAAAATGATTGTAAAGTTGATGTGTCGTTAGTGTAGATAGTTGAGTGGGAGAGAGAAAGTGGGTAGAGAAAAGTAAGTGGATAATTGTTGTGAGTATGACAAGTGGGTCCCACTATTTAAAAAATATTTAAAAGTTTCTTTTTTAGGATTTTGTAATGTAAATAGGGACACCCAAAATGGTAATTTTTGTAAGGTAAATAGGGACGGAGGGAGTATGTCATTATCTTTAATTTGGTACAAGTAGTCAACTTTACATGTAAATTGATTTTTATATGATACTTTTTAAACCGTTTATTTAGTAAAAATATTTATTTTTGATCAATATATAGAGAAAATTACTAATTGATGCGGACATTAACGCGTTGAAGTTTTTTTGACTCATTTGCGCGCGTGCGCGGAAACCGTCGTAACTTTTGACTCCGGATGAACCACGGAACGCACCGCATATCAAATCGAACGTCGGAGCGAGATGGACAAAAGTTTTAGTGCAAAGTCCCTTGATGCATGGTTTAAAATGCCAAAAAAAAAAAAAACATAATTTAAGGCCTCAAACGGAATTCTAATTTTTTTAATAAGTTTTTTACATTTTCGTATTTTTTTCTTCTTTGGTTAATAAAGTTTTATTTCATTGTATTAATTTACTATAATTGTTTTATTAAAAAACTTATTCATATTTTTAGAAATATTTTTAGTAGTTGATATATAATATTTCGTTATGTTTATAACCGTCATACAAGTAATTTTTCCTCAAAAAATACATGCAACTAAATGGGTAGTAAACGATTACTTTAGTTGTTTTGTAAAAATAATTTAAGCATTCATTTTGTAAAATAATTATTATCGGTTTATTAATGTATAGGAGGAGGTCTCCTGTTCAACGGTTGTACCGTGCGACATGAGCCTACCTTCTTCTTTTTTTTTTTTTTTCTTCTGCTGAGATTATTATTATTATTATTATTATTATTTTTGCCACCCCCAACTTTTTTTCCTCCCAACAAAAGTAACACTTATTATAACGAAATGTAACATTTTTTTTCTTTTCAAATGTAACACTTTTTTTTCTTCAAAATGTACCACAATTTTGCTGCAATAGATTAAAGATAACATAAAGATTGACAACTAAACTAATGTCACACTTTTTATAAAGAAATGTAACACTCTTTTTTTTCAAATGTAACACTTTTTTTTTAAATGTGCCACAATTTTGCTACAATAGATTAAGATAACATAAAGATTGACAACTAAACTAATGTCACACTTTTTATAAAAGAATGTAACACTCTTTTTTTCAAATGTAACACTTTTTTTTTTTTCAAAATTAACATAAGATTGACAAACTAAACTAATGTTACATTTTATAAAAAAATGAATGTAACATTTTTTTTCTCAATTGTAACAGTTTATATTCTTAAATGTAACATTATATCTAAAATGTAACAATTTTTTTATTGAGAAAGTAACAATTGAAATGCAACTCGATTATATATGTGAATTTTTACTCTTTTTTTAAAGAAAAAAGTAACATTTTCTAAAAAAAAATGTTACATTCATCTATATAAAAATTTATAATCATATATTTACTTTGTTACACTTCAAATATTACTTTTTTAACCACAAAAACTATCAAACAATTTAAATTTTCTTGTAAAATTTCTGTTACATTTGACTGTAAAAAGTGTTACTTTTTGAACATGAAACTGTTACTTTTATCAGAACAGAGTGTTACATCTTAGCTGATGAGCAGCTCAAACTTTTTGTGTGTAAAAAATATGTTTTTTTTAAAAAAAAATCAAACCATATCATGACCTATGTAGTTTTATTCGTCTCGTCGAAACGAACACAACGGTATTTTTATTTATTTTTTGTGAGTTATAAATATCAAGATATAACATTTTAAAGTTATTGGGTTTTTTTTTTAAAAAAAATGAATGACACGGGAATGGAGGAGAGGCTGGCGGGCGGGTAAAAGGGGCTGGGTTGGGTTGGGCGGTTGCTCCATGGGCCAAGCCGTTGCACGGTGGTGCAACGGGTGTATACAAGACTTTGTCAATGTATAAAAAATTGTTTTTCCAATAAATTAATTTTAATCTTTAAAATTCATGGTAACAGCCCGTGCATCGCACGGGTTTAACACTAGTTTCAATAAAACCAACACTTCCAACCTACTATTTATCCACTTGCAATCAGGGCCGGCCCAAGGGGGGGGGCAGGTGGGGCGCCCGCCCAGGGCCCTTGCCGGGAGAGGGGCCCAAATTTTTTATAGCATGTATATATGTATATATATATATATATATATATATATATATATATATATATATATATTTATATATGTGTGTGTGTATGTATGTATATATGTATATATATATGTGTGTGTGTGTGTATATATATATATATATTATGAAAAAAACAAAATTATCACTAATTCTTTCTTAAAGCAATAAAAGAAAATTAGCTGACACATTTTATTAGTTCATTTTTAAGCAAAAGAGGTCCCAAGAAAAAAAATACACAAAAAATGCCTATTTTATTTGAGAAAAAAAATCAACCAATGACAACTACATATATAACTTTTGGGGCCTTCATATTCCCTCATTCATATTATATTTGAGCCCTCATACTTTTGGGGCTTTCATATTCCCTTATTTTAATAACTCAAAGAAAATTATTTTTTTCTTGTGAAAAATTTAAGTAGAAATGAAAACATCTTTGTAAGACATAGATATGTATAATCTTCTTTGGAGTATTTTTTTTAGTCCTCATATTCTTATTATATTATTTTATTTTTGGTGAATATAATTTAATCTTATCTTTTGCAAGAGTTTTTAAGACACTTTTATATATTTATTTAATATGTTCTTTTTTAAATTTTGGGACGTTATATGTATATTTTTTTCATCATGTTTTTGTTGTACATATTTTTTTCCTTTTATAATTTTACTGGGTTTTATATATTTTCTTACTATTTTTATGATAAAAATTTATAGGTTTGATTATAACCTTTAATTTATCTGTTATTATGCTAATTTCAATCATTTGATCTTACAATTATTTTATACTTAAATACAAATTCAAAGTACAAGTTAACACAAAAAAATAATTCTGCTAGTAAAAAACAGGAGTTTTGAAGGAGAAAAAAAAAGATTTATAAAAGGCCGTTCATTGTTTCAAAAAGAGAAAGGGCCCTTCATTGGACCTCGCCCAGGGTCCCAAAAAAGCTAGGAACGGCCCTGCTTGCAATTGGTGGTTGTCCATGTTAGATCATTTAATTGCTTAGGTAATTAAATATTCAAAGGGTGATTTAGTCTACTTGATATGTATTGAATGATTTTCTTGAAAATTGACCTTATTTAGGGACAGATAGAGTATGATATTTAATACTCCCTCCCATTCTTTTTTTACATTAGTAAGAACGAATTTTGAGCAATAATTTTAGTTTAGTTTAATTACCTAATTAAATTATTGTTGTTGCTATTTTATACTGAATCCTTAATACTCCTTCCGTCCTAAACTAAGTGTCCACCTTTTCATTTGCACATAGATTAAAAAATGGTAAAAATGATGTAAATTATAAGTATTGTGATTATGAAAAGTGAGTTAGGAAAAAGAATATGGGGTAAATAATACTCTCTCTATCCCAAAACACTTTGCACTAATTTCCTTTTTGGGTGTTCTCTAGGTAAGTCCTCTTTTCTAAAATGTTCAAATTTTATTATTTTCCTATTCTCCTTACCCCACTTGTCATGCTCAAACACTTAATTTGGAACCCACTTGTAAATTTCACTCCCACTCATAATAATTTTGAATTTATATAATCCTTCCTTAATTCACATGCATTTTTAAAATGGTGCAAGGTGTTTTGGGATAGATGGAGTAATAAGTTGATTGATATTGTGAACATAAAGTAAAGTATGAAAGAGAATGAGTGAGAAGAATAGCAAATATTCTTTTCAATTTTAGAAAATTGGCACGTAAAAAAAAAAAAAAAGGAAACTTACTCTGAAATCCTTCAGAACGGAGGGAGTATAATTTTAGTTAAAACAATTATTAAATTAAAATGTGAGCATGGAAGAAGGGAGCATTCATTTGTAAAAGCAAAAATAAAGGTGAGATGTGTGTCCAATGTCCATTACACCATCTTCAACGGTACTCTAAAACTCCAAATATAGAGCATTGTTGTACCCAATGGAACTCTAAAACATTGCTCTATTATACAACAACTCTATCACTTGCTCCATATTTGGTGCAAGGAATTGTGTTGCGCTATCTCGTTTTTCTTTTTCTTTTTCTTTTTAAATATCGTTTTTTGTTTTTCTTTTTGATATATACTCCCTCCGTCCCAGCAGAAGTGTCACTTATTTCCCTTTTGGTCCGTCCCAGCACAAAGGTCACTACCCAAAATGGAAATATTTTAATATATTTATATTCAACTAACCCCACCATTTAACCCCACTCATTCTCTCTCTTCATTTTCTACCACACACCTACTACCTTTTCTTAATCCCTGTGTCCCAAAAATTGGTGACACTTATGCCGGGACGGAGGGAGTATGTAAAAGTAGAGTTGGTCTTACAAAAAACACGTTTTTCCTTAAGCTAAGGAAAAACGTGTTTTTCCGAGCGCTGCCAGTGTTAGCTTCGCAAAGTGCCAGTCACTTGACTGGCATTTTATATACACTGCACAGGCACTTTTACAAGTGCCAGTGTTAGTACTAATAATTGACAGCCATGTATACTGGCACTTATAAAAATTGCCACTGACAGTTATAAAAAGTGTCAGTGGTAGTGTTAATAAGTGTCAGTGTAACATGTCTGGCACTTCCTAACACTAACACTGGCACTTACGATGCTTTCCCAGTATTTATAAAAATGTCACCGCCTGTTTTAAAGGTAACTTCCCAGTAACCGCCTCATTTAAAAAACACGTTTTGCCCTAAGCTCAGGGTAAAACAAGTTTTTTACTAGTTTTTCACGTAAAAATATTTTACGATATAAAATTCTATAACCTAATATTATTTATATATGTGAAACAATAATGAATATTTTATTATATTTTTATTGGGTATAAGATTTGAAGCAAATTATTGGAAATATTTGATGGAAAAATTGCATCATTATAAAGAATAGTGCAATTTTTGCACTAAACTGTTGGAGATCGTCTTATATATATAGAGTCCTGTCTAAACATTTCTTTAGATAGTCAAACCTCCACTATTCAATTGAATTATTGTATAGTCCGTCTCATATTTTTTTTGTTTATTGTTTTAGGTGTTTTATTTTAAATTTAAAAATATTTTTTTATACTTTTTTATTTGTGGCCCCATATTTCATACTCACAACAATACCCACTAACTTTTTTTCCTACCACACTTTCTCACTCATACAAACTATCTACACTCACGATACATCAACTTTTTCTTAATTGTTGAACTCAAAAGTTTTTTAAAGTTTAAATTGAGACGGAGGGAGTAATATTTATTTAAAAAAAAAACAAGTGAAAATGGTCATAAAACGAATTTCATTTTCCTCTTTGTCTAAAAAGGAAAAAAGAAAAAAATAAAATAAAATCAGAGTTTTCAGCAGCCACCGCGTGGTCTTTCTCCCTTTCCATTTTCACCATCCGATTCGTTCCCAATATTCTCTGCAGAAATTGCATAATCATCAATCAATAACCCTACAATTCGCCCAAACTCGCCGTTAGCTAGGTATTGTTCATCGATTTTCTGACACTTGTATGCATAAATTTGATACTTTTCTTTCTGTTCTGCAAATTAATTTAGTGGAATCTAGGTCTTGATTAACTCTTGATTCAAGATCTTTCTACCCTTTTTTCTTCTTAAATTTTATCATCTTTCAAAGTAAATCTGTTTTTTTTTTTTTTTTTTTGCATCTATATATTCAGCTTTGAAACCCTTGTGATCTCGTTTATTGCCTTAACTTTGACCCAATTTAAATCGACTAACCTGGTTTTTGTAGGCTGTTTAGGAAAAATTAGGGGCTAAAAGATGTGGGCAGTTTTACGTCGAAAAGTTGCTTCCAGTGGCTCCTCTGCTTCGGTCAGTCATATATGCAGCTTACTGCATTCAGATTTTTCTTTATCTAATTTAGCAAATGTCTTATGGTTTTGTTTCTTAGTAGTAGTATTTATAAAGTGGCTTCTATAGTATTGAAATAATTGTTGGTATTTCCTTTAGAAATTAAATTCTTGTATGTACACTGGGAAACTAAGACATTTGCTAGCAGAACTTATGTTTAAGTATCAAACACATTCACTTCCGAGGCTATTTTTTGAGTTTGTGCATCAACGGTTTTTGTTAAGCTGGGAAACTAAGAAAGATCATACTAACAGAATGAGTTTAAACAAAATGGTACTCCCTCTGTCCCTAAATGAGTGTCCATTTTCAAGAAATCTTTGTCCCTAAATGAGTGTCTTTTTTGAACATAACTTTCTCCCTAAACGTTTTTTTTTTCGAAATTTTTTTCACCGGTTTCTTTATACGTGCAAAACTAAAGGTTTGGAAAGGAGATTACAAGATTATATATGAATCGTTGTTACCAAATTGTTCAAAAAGTTGAGATTTTCAGTGTCCCTTAAAATGAATTTTGGACACTCATTTAGGGACAGAGGGAGTAACTTTAGGGGGGGGGGGTGCGAGGTAAAACTAGGATAGATAATTATAAAATAAACAAATTTATGATATGGAAAAGCTGCACCGACGGTATATAAAAGACAGAATTACCTTGAGCTGGTTGTGGCTGTGGATAAAACATAGACTAGTAGTGCATTAGTTCACATTGTGGTAGTATCATTATTAACTCCAGGATAGGGAAGGGGAACATGAAAACAACACGGACAACCATTATGCGTAGATAAGTATGGATTTTTATGCATATGAGCTTAACATGTGCAGCAGGAATAGATACCAGTGCTTGCTTGTTACATATGAGTGTGACTACATGCCGCGGGAATTACAATTTTAGTGGACTCAAGTACGGTACTATACATGTTTGTTACCACATGTATTGATGTGCACACGTGTCTATCCAAGTAGTGATGTCCATGGTAAGATTCTTTTCAAAATGGTAAGCAAAGACTGGAGAATGACTAAGACTAAAGACATTTGGCACGAAACAAACAAAATAATACTGTTACTTATTTCTTCTGTGTGTTAGTGAACATTCCATGCATACTTTCGAGCTACTTCTTTGAAAATATGATTTAGGTTGTCTTTATTCCAGAGCATAGGACAGTCATTGAAGAGGAGTCGGCCTGCAGCTGCAACTTCAACTCCACATGGTTACATTGCTAGTAGCCCCGATACTGAGGTAGTTCTTTTTAACTTGGTTCTATTTCAGTGCACTGTTATGGTCCTTGTTTAACGGTGAGACATTGAAAGTCTTTGTAATGTTGATTACTATTTTTCATCCCCAATGTGTGATATTACTGTCCCTATAGATCACTAGGTATCACCAACAGGCTTCTTCTAGTTTCTAATAGAGTGCCCATTTTAGTCAGTCAACTTTACCTGTCCGTCAGTGTATGGATAGACAGTTTTAGACCGCTCAAAGATCAAAATGTTCACCTCTGGTTTGTCGATAGCGAAAAATTCCGGAATATAAGCCTGAGTTTAGCATCAGAAATTTAGTCTTATAATCTGAAGGCAGTTAGGTAGCTATGATTTTGGCATCCTATCATGCAATGTTCATGCTTTGTTTTGTGATGTCTTTCACCGCATACACTTTTAAAGGCCAAAAGTGCGCTTCAAAACTGTTACCTACAAAACAAGGAAAGTGCAATGACAGTCATGGACTGTGATAAAGGCTGTGCAGCCTGTGCTATTTTACTTTACCTAGCTGGTGAGTGGATAGGTTAGTTACCGTGGTGGTTTTGAAGGTTAGGTGAATAGTCTGAAATCATGTGCGACATTGTCAAAATTAAATGGTATCCGGGAGCTAACATCGTTTAATCCTCCAGTTAGGGTGTGTGGCCTGGTTCTTGTTGAGTAATGTTTGGTGAGTTTTTTCTTAGTGCATGTGCTATAGATGACTAATTAATTTATAGAGAGTTTCCCCCCCCCCCCCCTTTTTTTGCTCAACATCATAATTTTTTTCATTAAATGATCATGAGAACAGAGCACAACCCTACGAAGATGAGATTACGACTTTACACACATTTGCAATAGTAACAAAGAAAATGACTCCAAATGCACGGCATACAACTTTCATTCATGATTCCACCAGGCTTTTAGAGGATTACGCCTAGCTGCTCCTTGCTTTGCCAATACAGATAGAGGGTTAATTAGGTTCTATTAAATTGTGGTACATCTTCTTCCCGAAGGAGGCTGCCTTGGTTAATGTTTATGTGTCCCAAAAGGCTGGTCCGTTTCCATAAGTAGACAGTTATTTACATTAGTTTCCTGCAATTCCCTCATCGAACACCTAGATTTTTTTTCGTATTGTGTCTCCTTAATTAAGTAATCACGAAAGTAATGCTATAACTAATAGGAGCAATTCAGGAAAACCTAACTCTAATTATCAAATTCAATGTACAAAGAATTTATAGCTTCAATGTAATGTGAAAGAAATTTAGAGAGAAGGTATGAAACCAAAAAGTTTGACTAGTCAAATATATTTGTTTTCTTTTTTGTTTCCTGGGACAGATAGGGAACATTAATTTAGTCAACATGATAATTTTGCTACTTAAAGGAGAAGAATAGATGTTGTGGATCATTAACTTTACTGTTTCGACCGGAAAAGTTTCTAATTTTGGAAAACATTTTGCTAACGAATTAGCATTTCCTGCTTACGTAGATGCACCAGTGTTTGTTAGAATGGGCACTTCAGTGGCATTCTATGACTCATCGGGGAAGTAATATTCCTTTATATTGAAATTTTGGTAATTACTGGATGTTTAATCAAAGCCTTATATAAAAAAAAGTCGATGTTTAATCATGCTTATAAATGATGAGGTGTTCTTAAGAGTAAACTGAAGTATTCATTCTCTAATATTTTTGCATACATATTGTAGAAGTTGTGAATTTGATTTTAGTTTATCAAGTGATATTTATACTTCTAAAATTAAGTGTCCAGAAAGGAATATTTCCATGTTTCGAAAGAGTAATTTGCTTTAAATTAGATAATCCTATTGACTCGCGATTCATTGCCCTTTGATTATTTGGACATTTGACTGCTGTCTTCCTCCTTTCTGTTGAAGACTTGGTTTTCGGCTTTAAGATATTGGTTCTACTGTTGAACACGATTTACATGTTGTGAGGGGTTATTTGTCAAATTGTCTTTCCGGGAGATACTCCATCTCACTCTTTCTTTTAGTTGGCATTCTAGTACTCACTGAGGGTATTATGCTCCTTCATGTTTTGACAATGTGATAGTTCGACACAGGTGCTTCAGAAATATTTTTGGAGACATTTGCTATATGATAAATTACCTAGGAACTGTATTCATCCTTGCTTTTTATGTAGGGTTGACTCAGAGAAAAATTTATACTACTATTGATTGTCTTTATATAAGGTGAATACGACTGGTCTTCTAGTTTTTGAGTGTAAGACTTAAAAAAAAATATTCTCAGTCTCCATCGTTCTTTTTTACTTTAAGCTCTTCGTACGTATGAGAAGTTTGAAAATTTATTCTTTTATTGTTTCACCAATTTTTCTCATTATGTCATGTGCTCTTCTTCTGTAAGGCACTAAATCCTGGAAGAGGATCAGAACTTGTACGGCAATTTCATCACCAAGGTAGATTTGTTAATTTTATGATGGGCAATCTAATGATACTCCAATTCTGCTGTGATAGTGATTTTGCGTGCAAAAAAATCTTCTATCTAAACTATTTATATGCAACTCCCTTGTAACTGATTATCGTACCCAATTTTTATCACAGGATCTCCAGTTTATCCAAAGCTTGTAAGGTTAGTGTAGTTTTTGTTTTTTGAATCATTTTGTGAGGTTTTGCATTTACTAATCCCTCTTGAAGGTGCCCTTTAGGGATGTCATTACTTCCAAATATCTGTAATTGATTGAACAAGCAATATCATGGGACAGTTTGTTATACTGACCAGAAACTAGGATTTGCGAAGGAAAGGGAATCTGTATTTGCATTAGCACTGTAGAGAAACACCTGATGCTGCTACATCAAGTCTAACGTTTTTCTTTTCCTTCTTTCTTTACACCGAGGCAGGAATGTTACATCTCTCAGAACAGATCTTTCCATCCACATGTGGAGTAGGTCATTTTCTTCAGAAAGTGGTATGATCTAGTCATTTCTTGTGACATTTTCCTTTGAACATGTTCTCATAATATATGCTGACTTGCATTTACTTGTAATTTCATTTCCGGTGATGAAGGTGACTTAGTTGATGCAGTTGTCCCTTTTATGGGTGAATCTATTACTGATGGCACTCTAGCCACCTTTCTGAAGAGTATGTATCTTTAAACTGCTAAATTAATTTCTCGCTCGCTCGTATTAGTATCTACTCCCTCCGCCCCATTCATAGTTATTAAAAGCCCGCCTAGGCCCCGGGCGCAGAGAGGCGCGGCATTGGAGCCTCGGCGCGCCTAGGTCCAGGGCGCAGAGAGGCACGGCATTGGAGCCTCGGCGGTGCTAGGCGAGGCGCTGTTTCGAACTTTTGAAATCACCTTTTTACCTTGCTCCAATTTGATATTTGATACGTATTTTGAACTTTTGAAATTGATATGTCAATTACTAAAATTCATGTATATTGCTCCCTTCGTCTCAAAATGAATATTCATTTCTTTTATTTGCTCTTGTTTTGTCCCAAATGAATATTCATTTTTATTTGCTCTTGTTCTGTCTCAAATTGAAAATTCTTTATTATTTGCTCTTGTTAAGAAGCAAATTTTAATGTTTTTGGATATTCATTTTGGGATGGAGGAAATACTATTATTGCTTATCTTGATGTTGTATGTATACTATATTTTTAGTATTTTAAGGCATTATTGCGGGCTTCGTCACTCGGGCGCGCGCCCGCCTTACGCCTAGGCTCCGGGCACACCTTTTGCGCCTTGGGCCTTTAATAACTATGGTCCCATTTCATATTGCAAAAATAAGGTTATACACGGGTATTAAGGAAAAAGTTAAAAAGTTGATGTGTTGTGAGTGTAGATAGTTGGATAGGAGAGAGAAAGTGGAGTAGAGAATAGTAGTGGGTTAGTTTATGTGAGTATGACAAATGGGTCCCATTGATTAAAATTTATTAGTATAAAATTTCCATTTTAAGCTTTTACAATTTTAAGTGGGACATCTAAAATGGCAAATTTTGCAATTTGAAATGGGACGGAGGGAGTAGTTTCTTTTGCCTTGGTAGAATTTCAATGCACTTATTCCACATGAAACTCATAACTTAATATACCTGAACAGAACCTGGTGATCGCGTAGAAATTGATGAGCCAATTGCCCAAGTTGAAACCGATAAGGTACTTCTCTGTTTCTGCATAACATATTGCTTTCTTGATCCAGAATAAGTATTTTCCACATCTTTTTAGGTGACAATTGATGTTGCGAGTCCCGAAGCTGGTTACATTCAAAAGGTAAAATGTCACCGACACTGTATTGTTTGTTGAAGTTCATATATATTCGACCACACCTTTTAACGAGACCTCCATTCTGGGAAGTACAAATGTAACATTGTGATTTATCTCAGTATGTAGCCAAAGAAGGTGATACTGTGGAACCAGGTCACGTTATAGCCATCATATCAAAGTCTGAGGTAGCAGAAACTCATGTAGCTCCATCAGAGAAGGAATCCAGTAAGGCTGCACCTGCACCTGCACCTAAGACAGAAACTCCACCTCCCAAAGAGGCACCTAAAGAGAAGCCTAAAGCTGCTACTCCATCGCATTCTAGAACCTCCGCAACCGAACCTATACTCCCTCCTAAAGAAAGGGAAAGAAGAGTAAGCATCTATTTTTTGCAAACTAGTTCAAGTATGTCGCGACATCATGGTCCAGATTTAAGAACAGTCCACTTTGACTTATTTTCAGTTAGTCCTTGTGAATCATCACCATCAATAATATTCTGCACGATAGAACTTATTTTTAATTTTTTCATGCATTTTTGCAGGTTCCAATGACAAGGCTCAGGAAACGTGTTGCCACCCGATTGAAAGACTCTCAAAATACTTTTGCATTGCTAACTACATTTAATGAAGTTGATATGTAAGTTTTATTTTCTTCCGCTGCTCAAAATCTTCATATTTGTACGGTTTTGTAGTTTTTGTTGTCGACTATTTTTTTTTTTAATTCATTTTTTGATTTTTTTGGGACTAAGGCTTTGTTGTTGTTGTATTCATTTTTTTGATTTGAGATAAGTCCAATGATTTCCATTATCTGCATGAATAGATGGTATTTGTAGCTCTACAAATGCATTATACAGTTTTACAATGACATTTGTTGTAAGTTCTCCCCTCCCCCACGTAATCCTAGTATGATGGTGATGACGAGCCATTCATAGTCTTTCTTTATTGCTTTGGTAATATAGGACCAATCTGATGAAGCTCCGTTCTGAGTATAAAGAGGCCTTTGTTGAGAAGCATGGGGTGAAGTTAGGGCTCATGTCGGGATTTATCAAAGTATGTTTATTTAATACCTTACAAGTACACCTGGACAGGTGCTGTATTTCCACTTTTGTATATCACATCTTCAGATTTAGTCATTTGTTTTTCATACTTTCAGGCTGCTGTTAGTGGTCTCCAGAATCAACCAATCATTAATGCTGTTATCGATGGAGATGACATAATTTACAGAGATTATATTGACATCAGTATTGCCGTTGGTACTTCAAAGGTCAGTCACCTCTCCACTTGATTATATTGAAATTTTGAATCAGTTATGATTTTCCGTTTGTACTAGTTTAGTTTCCCAGGCTGTTAATAATTCAAATATAAAAGTTTTTGTGTGAGGATGAGTCATGGAAATGTCATGTTAGAAATGTCACTGATTTTGATATATGAACCTCTTGTAATGGCATTGTTATAAGTACTCCGTAACATTTATTCCATGTTTTATGTCTTATGACATTGGTGGAAGCGTTGAGGATTTATTTCAGGTACTCTCTTAAAAGGGACAAATAAATTTAAGGTAACAAACTGCAATTAACAGCACAATGACATTTTCGAATTCTTGACTCTGATGTACAGTCTATCTCCAGATTGTAAAGAATCAATACATTTCAAAACATTTGTTTGCCATGGCCTGGCATCTATATATATGCTATAATATTGCCTCTTTTATCTTCTAATGCATTGGGTTCCGTCTGCCTTATACATGATCACTCGTGCATACATTCTCCTTAGCAGCCAACAAATTGCCAAGTTCGATACAACTCTGAAAGCTCCTGATTGCTTGAGCAGCATTTAGAGTCTCATTTAATCTGTTAATGGGAGAAACCCCATGAAATCTTGAGTTCATGCCTCAGAAATATTTGGTGCGACAATGCTTTAGAAATCAAATGAATTATACTTAAACCCTATGTTACTAGGGCTCAGGTACCCAGGTTGGATCCAGGCGTCCTTCCTGCTAAAATTTTGAGGATTTCACACTATGTTTTGAACTTTGTGTTGATACATTATGTATGCAACAATGATAAGCCAGCTATAATAGTTTAACCTTCAGGTGATGCCGTGATGGTTACATTCGTCAAACTACTTCAAAGATGAAAGGTCCTTTTAGGGGTATTGCATATTGTTAATACTCCCTCCGTTCCAAAATGATCTTCTCATTTGGCATTTTTCATTGTCCCAAAAAATTCTTCACATTTCTACAACCTAGGCTTAAAAGTGCCCAAACAAAACATGACTAGTGAATAAGTGTTCATATCCTTAAAAAGTTTGAATAGTCAAATGTGAAGATCATTTTGGGACGGAGGACGGAGGGAGTATATACTAGTACTATTATTATTTTTTGGTTAAAAGTTTTGGCATGCAGCTGATCTGTTTTTAGGCAATATCAGCATCATATTCTTGGCTACATTTATCAGTATCATCTTTTGTGGCACTAATATCTGAAGCTTTCGTTGTCATTCTGATTGGATGTTTGGTACTATTGTTTGCTTACATGCATGTGAATTTGGCTTTATGCGATTATTGATTATGACATAGCATATCATTTACATTTAAACCCGGATTTTCTGAAGACATCTCATTATGCGAGTTGATAGTTTCTCATGGATGTTCTATTGTAATCCTCCTTTTGATTGGTGTTATTCACCAATGTTATTTAATGACTTGGCTTGTTTCGGATGCAGAGTTTTGGGTATTAATATACTACAATTTGAAGTTTTCTTCATCCGTTTAGGTCACTTTTGTGTTTTTTAGCACATGTTTGTTTGACTTTGACCAGCATGCATTAAGTATGTTTATTGTCAGCAAACGAATACTCACTCCGTCCCACCCGAATTAGGATTTTTGGGTTGGGCACGGGGATTAAGGAAAAAGTGTTAGTGGAGTAGGTGTTGTGAGTATGAAAAGTGAAATAGGAGAGAGAAAGTGGGGTAGAGAATAATGAGTGGAAAGTTGTTGTGAGTGTGAATGTGGGCCCCATTAAATGAAACACTTCCATTTTGGGGTTGTCCTAATTCCATTTTGGGGTTGTCCTAATTCGAATGGGACACCCGAAATGGAAATTTGTCCTAATTCGAGTGGGACGGAGGGAGTATTATTTTTCCTCACGGAGAATGCAACTATCTATGGGGCCCTTATTCTGGATCACTAGGAGTGATGGGAGGACATGTTATATTCCCATGACAACATGAGTGTATGTTTAGGTTGAGGATGGACATGGAAAGTTACTCTCTCTGTCCCGAAATAAATGTCCTACTTTCCATTTTCGTTTGTCCCAAAATAAATGTCATCTTACAAAAATAGGGTATGATGTTTCGTGATCTTCCTATACTACCCATTCTACTAGGCACAAGCATTGGAATGTCATAGGAGGTGTCAATCTACCCATATGAATAGATTGGGGCAATCAAGGAAACATAACTAAAAGATTAGAAAGATTGACTTGTCAACTATGACATTTATTCCGGGGCAGAGGGAGTATCATAGAATGGTACCATTATGCTTGCTTTTATAATCACACAGTTTATGGAGCTGATGCTGCAATTTTGTGAAGATGACATGGAGGACCCTAAACCAAGCCCTCGTGCAGATTTTTTTTATAAAAACTTCCTATCTTGCTTTCATGTTTCTGAATGTACTTGACATGTACTTGTATCTTCTAACATGTATATTAGTTGGTATCATCAAACTAATCATGCAATCGTCAGTGACCATGGATTACTATCTAAAATCTGTAACTTTTTACCATGTCCTCTTCAGGGCCTTGTTGTTCCAGTTATTCGTAACGCTGAAACAATGAACTTTGCTGAAATAGAGAAGACGATCAATACCCTTGCTAAGAAAGCAAATGATGGTCCATTTCAATTGATGAGATGGCTGGAGGTTCATTCACCATATCAAATGGTGGTGTCTATGGAAGCCTTCTAAGTACTCCAATCATAAACCCTCCGCAGGTACGATGCTCTTCTCTCGCATTTTTTCGTTCATACTGCAACTTGAGAGTTGAGACCAGTCGTCTAAAAAAAGTAAATTTTAATATTTCCCTGTCATATGATTAGTGTATATGATCTGGTCTGAACACTATGATATGTGCAATTATATGTAATGAAAAGTCGACTTAATATTCTTGAAAAAGTGTAATTGGACACTCATTTTGCAATAGACGGAGTACTAAATCTTGTGAACTATGGCAAGTTCCGCGTAGGAGCCCATGTTTAAAGTCAAACATGTTAAGGATTAGAAGAAATTAATTGCCATACCCTTAGTTATAATAATAATAATAAAAAAAAAATTATTTGTAATAATTGCATGTATAATGGAGTAAGGTATATTTACCAACCTGAAAATACATGAGCTGAACTCTTGAACAAGATGGTGAATCCTAAAAATATTAAAACGAGTAGGTCTCGGTAAGTGGAACAGCTGGGGTACATATTAGCTGATGAGAACATCTGCTTCATAAAACTTATATGTGCAAGTTGCTGATCCAATCATTTGTAGGGGGTTTCATTTAGCATTCGAAGCAACCTTCTCATTTGTGTTCTTTCATGTTTATGCAGTCGGCTATTCTGGGAATGCACTCAATTGTCAACCGTCCGATGGTTGTTGGGGGCCAAATCGTATCAAGGCCAATGATGTACATCGCCCTCACGTATGATCACAGGCTGATTGATGGTAGAGAGGCCGTCTTTTTCTTGAGGCGCATCAAAGATGTTGTGGAAGATCCCAGGAGATTGCTCCTCGACATATAAACACACACAAGATTCACAGCCATGACTTGTCCTTTACTGTTTGCGATACTTAAGACTGGGGATTCCTAATTTTGCAAAAATTGAATAAAATTTGTCTTAAAAATTCAGGACATTTGGGGGGATTTATTGTTTTTGTTCGTCCCCTACTAAGTTATTTAATTGCGGCAGCAATAATTATTTTTGAGAATGAGTTTATCCACTATTTGCTTATACGATTCATTTTAAAGGTTTATGAGTTTATCAAGTACTCACTCTGTCCCTAAATGAGTGTCCATTTTCAGAAAATTTTTGTCCCAAAATGAGTGTCCATTTTGATCATAACTTTGTTCTTAAATGTTTTTTTTCCACCGGTCTCTTTATACTCGTAAAAACTAAATGTTTGTAAAGAGTATTACAAGATTATATATGAATTTTGCCACCAAATTGTAAAAAAAGTTATGTCTCTTAAAATGAAATTTGGACATTTATTTAGGACATATTTAAGGACATATATTTGCTTATACGATTCTTATAATGTGAAGATTTTTGTTTCCATTCGGAACAAGCTCTTCATTCGAGCATCAATACTCAGATTTTTTTTTGTTACTATCATACTCCATCCGTTTTATAATTATAGTCACATTTAATTATTTAAATATATTGATAATATATTTTCAGTTTGAATAATACTAGGGGCACAAAAAAATCACAAAATTTTGTTTACAAAATTTTAGGTGTAATGATTTTATTGGTGTTTTTAATTGAGTGTGGTGGGTTCATTATCGATGCAACTAATAAAATATCGTCACCTCGTTTTGTGACCTTATTTTGTACCCCTATCATTACTCTTTCAGTTTTATTACTACATTAGTGTGGCTCAATCATTACTCTCACGAAACTATGTTTTGTAACAATCATGCATTACTTAATAGATTTATCACAAGGTTGAGTTTGGAAGTTAAATCACTTTAACTCAATAAATTTAGAAGTAAGACTGTCTTCTTGAGACAAATATAAATAGTTTGGAAGTTAATCATTTCATAAACACACCAATTTTAAAAATAAAACTATTTTTTTTAAATAAAATAAATAAAAATAATTACTATCATTTTTATTTCATGCTTTATAGTTTATATGAAGGTCTGTGACTGATTTTGTGTTTGGTGGCCGTTAGATACACCTTTTTTTTTTTTTTTTTTTGGCACATATAATATGATATGTGTGTGTTTTTAAATTTATGTTAGAGATTTCGGTTAGAGACGATTATAAGAGAGATGTGTGTGTGTGTGTGTTTTTTTTTTTTTAAATAATACTACTTTTCATATATATATATATATATTGGGACGGATGTAGTATTTCATTTTATGTCTTTAATATCATTTTCATTATGAGAAATAGTTTTAAGGATTTAAGAAAGAAAGTACATTTTGAAATTGTTTCAGGAAATGGAAATGGAAGAAATTACACCATCTGTTGATTAGCTCCCGCCGGCAACGGGTGGGTGCCTCATCACCCACTTGATCCACCATCGCGACCTCTCCAATGCCCGCAGTCACTTCACTATTTCATGACATGGATTCGACCATTGCTTTCAATTTTTTATGTCTTGAACGTATGATACATAGTAGGGATGGCCAAATCGGACCGGAACCGAAAAATCCGTAACCGCCAGAAAAACCATGCATGGTTAATATCTAATCCGAACTTTTTCACCCACTCTTATATCCGATAAGGAAACGTCAGAACGAGAAGACGGGTGAGAGGAGAGGAGGGCGTCGGCCTCGTCTTCTCTGATTACTAATTCACCAACTTCAATTAAAAAAAAAATCATTTATTGAGAAAAATGAAAATTCATGTTTCGATAAACTACTGAGAAATTACGAACACATCTGGTAATGAAAATCGAATTAATTATAATGGAATCTTCAATTGGTTCAAAATTAGTTGGACGGAAGTCAAGAATAAATGGGAAGGGAAGGATACAGAAAGAGAAAACGAAACTGAAACTGAAAATCGAGAAACATGGATGAAAAGAATCAACAACAGATGGGTATATCAAGATTGAGAAGAAAAGGATATAAATCATGGGTTAAAAATAAGTATTCAAATAAATAAAATACTTTGTACCAATGAAACTACCATCAATCTGCATGTGTTTTTTAGAAATGAAATTAGTTATTTAAATGTTTTTTTTTTTCAAAGAAACTAATTTTACAATAACTGATGAAAAAAGTAATTTAGCTAATAGAGGTTTAGGTAGTTTTAATCTTCATGGCGGCCAATACAAAGGGTTTTCTTTACCCATGACGGTACAAAATATGATAGCGTTAAATTTGATTTGTACCGGAGATTGAGTGACTATTACAAGGCATTTTTAAAGTAAAACTGAAACGGAATTCCGGAATAAAATTTCATTTAACAACTGGGGTTTTTAATCTTTTTCTTTTTCCCTACTCAAAAGCTACTATCACGTATAAATTTAACACCCACCCGCCAAGATTGAACTGTAGTTAGCCCTACAACCTCAAATTAGTCTCGGACTACTGTCTTCAAGCAAGCAAGTTCGTTAAACCCTTACGATCTGAAGTTTTAGGATAAATATGTAATGAGAGTATAGATTGGATTGTTGGATATTTATACTATGCGTACTCTTGGTTTCTGCACCTATCAGATATATTACAATTGATAAATGTATATGCTTGAGTTTTAAGTAATTTGCATGTAAATTGCACAAAATTCACACAAAATTCACAAAAAATTCAAGTGTGATTTTTATATTTGATCGGTATAACATGGTGAAAGCAGTACTAATCAAGTTTGTAGCGTAGTATACTGTTACATTTAGTGCAAGTAATTTTTATTTTACTGTTTTTATTTAATAATGTTGCATAAGTGATTAAAGATATTTAAGATTCAATTGCAATTTGATAGCACAACTTTTACATGCATTTATAAATTGGTTTGAAATATATGTTTTTGCATCATGAAAATACTATTTACAAAAATAGGATCAATTTCAATTTAAAGCGAGTCATTACAAAAAATATTAATTGCCAAATTACACATATTGGTTGTAGTTTCATATGTGTTACATGTAAATATTTCAATATAAAAATATGAAAAGTTAGTAACTTTGACATATATATTGGAATATATTATTACGAGACATCTCAAAGGAGTTGAAACTACTAGAAAAAGTAATATTAAAATATATTAAGAATATGGAAATGATTCAAGCGGTGGAGGTCGAAGTGAAAGACGATGACCTTGAGAAAATGCGAGTAATTCATTTTGTAAGCAGAGAAATATGGATCGTGTTATTCTTGTATTAAATAATGTGAAAAATCTCATTTTTTTTTTAAAGGAAAGAGCAATAATTTTTATTTGAATGGAATTTGTTCAAAATTTGCACAAAAATGCGAATATTATTTCGTATTTGAAATAAAATTACAAATTAATAGTACATACATAGCAGAGCTGAAGTAGTAAAGCCGCAAAGTTAAAAAGAGTATAAGACCATGTACAATAGTGTCAACTACCAAAAACATTCAACTACCTTAATATCACGACACCTCATCTTCTCTCTCCATCCACTTAATCATTCAACTACACTCTCAACTACACCCCCCACAATAACTAGTTTAGTTTTAAAATTCAACTCCTCCCACCACTTTTATTTTATTTATATTCTTTATTATTATGATTAATAAAATAATAATAATAATTTATAATTAAAAAATAAATGATTAATATTATTATTTATAAATTCGAGATTTTTTTTAATTTTTTTAATTTTTTAATTTTTTTAATTCACACTTAATTAAATAAATACGAGAATTTTTTAATTTTATTAAAAATAAGAAAAGTTACTATAAAATAATTTAGCTCAAAAAGTTGGCATAAAAAATATGTATGAGACAAGTGTCCCAATTAGAAAAAAGAAAAAAAAAAAACGAAAAGCATCAAACACGTCAAAAAAAAAAAGCCAGCAAACAAGCCAGAAAAAAAGGGAAAAAGAAAAAAGGAAAAAAAAAAGGCAAAAGGCCGCCACACTCGCCGGCTTGGGAGGTGTGGCGCACTCTCCAAATTCTGGCCAATCCCAAGCTGCCACGTGGCTATTGGCGGGCCCCACCCGAATATCTCAACCTAGTTGATCCCTCTCAACTCTTCCCGTTCAACCACCCCCTCTCAACTCCCTTATTGCCCACCATCAACTAACTTACACCCCTCTCAACCCCCTCTCAACTCCCTTATTGTCCATGGCCTAATGTGAAAAATCTCTTGGTAATTACTACCTCCGTCACAGCTCAATGTGCACACTTACCTTTTAAGTGGGTGTCGTTGATATGTGCACAATCCAAAAAAGGAAAGTTTTTTATTATTTTTATAATCTTCCACTCATTCTCTCTCTTCCTCTCAACCACTCATTATTCTCCACTCATTCTCTTTCTTCCTCCCAACCACTCATTATTCTCCACTCACAATACTTTTGAATATAAATAATCTCTCCTTAAATATTGTGCCAAACAGTAAAGATGCGTATTGAGTTGGGACGGAGGTAGTATTTCGTTGAACTTTTTAATTTATGAAAACAAATTTGAATACCCTCTTTTATTTTCTTCTCATCTCAGTTCCAAAAGCTTCTAATTTAAAACTAGATTTTCATCCCAAAATAAAGGGTAATTTGGTCCAAATAGTGTATGTTAGGCGTCCTCTTTTTTTTTTTTTTGTTTGAAAAGAAGCTACAAAACTCGACATCGGACAGACACGTCGTGTAGTTCAACGCCAACAAACACCAACAAACTCCCCCAAGATAAGTTAATGTCGTCTTCTTCTACCACCCGTTCCTTGTATACACCCTGTTCTTCACCATCATCCCCAGAACCTCTACACACACCCCGTTCGTTACTATCATCCTCACAACCCATACACACGCACCCATCATCACTATCATCCCCACAACCCCTAAACACACCGTGTCCTCATCACCACCATTTGACCTAGAGCAACCACAACCACCACTAAAACAAGCAGAACCATTCCACCTCCTTTCATCTACTTGGGGAGCATTATTCTTGTTCTCGGTTTAATTTTTGCGTTATACACCGTGGACTTTTACTCTTATTTGTAGTCTAAATCACATAAATTTTCTCATTTTAGTGTGACAAACAATGCCACAACGAATATATATTTCGGTTTTTTAAAATAATCAAGAACAATATATATATATATATATATTTTTTTTATTTTTTTTTTTAAAGTCAATGTACTGTAATTGACGGAAAAAGTATTTTGATTAAATCAAACCTTGAAAATGTTTTCACTTGAGACCATGGAAGGGAGAGTGCTCTTCCCCATTGTCACAAATGTATCAAATAAGATATTTAAGTACATTTGTACCAAGGAATTGGTGACATTTCCGGGTGTTTCTAAAGTTAGAATAACACCAATTTATGAATTAAATTTCCTCCAAAAACTAAACTCAGAAGTACTTTTGATTTTTCAGTTTTCAAATTAGCTTGTGTGTAAAACTATAGGGCAAATTGCAGATTGGTGACCTGAGTTTGTCACATGTTTGCAATCCCCAACCTGAGAGTTCAATTGTGGCAATCAGACACCTAAGTTTGTCAAATTTTTGCAATGTGGTGAATAAACTAACATTTTGTTAATTTTTTGACGGAATGGAACACATGTGATTTGCACATGACTTTTAAAGGGGTAATTTTGTCAATTCTTAGAGGATGTGCAAGATATGTATTTAACTGAGGGGGTCAACTGCAACTTTTTAAAAATAAAGGAAAGAAATAAAAAATTCGCTGGGGAAGAAGCTCTTCTCGGAGACAACGATGAAGGGAGTTGGACGTATTTCATGGTGTTTCGCCGGGGAAGAAGCTCTTCCCGGAGCTGACTTCAGCGATGAATGATCCAGAGAGAGAGAGAGAGAGAGAGAGAGAGAGACAGAGAGAGAGAGAATCTGGGCGGAAGGAGCTCGCCGGAAATACTCACATCAGGCCGGAAACTTGTAGATCTGGTCGACGATGCGCAGATCTAGCCGGTCGGAGATGTGGAATAGGAATGGAGAAGAAGGATCGCCGCACGGAGATGAGGAAGACGAACAGAGAAGAAGAGATCTTCGGTCGCCGGAGGCGTAGAATTTGACCGGAGTAGGGGAGAGGCTGGGTAAGAATTTTCCGGCGAGTTCCTTATAACTACCTGATCTTCCGGCGCCTTTGGATCATCCACGACTACTGGGAAAACTAAAACAATCTTCTCTTTTCGAGTTTGGATCGAGTTTCTTGCTTTGAATTTCCTCTTCTTGCCATCTACTGGACAATGATTTCCTGTGTTTCGCC
This sequence comes from Campanula takesimana, assembly GCA_026119855.1. Taxonomy (NCBI): domain Eukaryota; kingdom Viridiplantae; phylum Streptophyta; class Magnoliopsida; order Asterales; family Campanulaceae; genus Campanula; species Campanula takesimana. The sequence continues at coordinate 1,057,067 of JAOWBW010000023.1, forward strand.
GGTTTATTAGTAATTTCCCGGCGCTCTTCATGGATTTCCTCCTTGATTTCAACCGAGCTTTTTCCGTTACAATTGCAACCAAGAACAGCGAAAAAGCTCTGCACCAAAAATGACTGGTAATTCATCTGGAACTACTACTTATTCTTCCTTCTCATTCCCAATAATTGAATTAGGGTTGCTACCCTTGTGTGAAATGACTGAAATGTCCTCATCAATCCCGTGAAATACTTCTCTGCACCAAAAATGACTGAAATGACAGATTTGCCCTTTAAAATGTCACATGCGATGCACATGGCAACATGTCCGTAAAAAAAACTAACGATTTGTTAGTTTATTTACCACATTGCAAAAAATTGACAAACTTAGGTGCCTGATTGCCACAATTGAACTCTCGGGTTGAAGATTGCAAACATGTGACAAACTCAGGTCACTAATCTGCAATTTGCCCAAAACTCTAATGTATTATTGTATGTGATGAGCTTCCAAATTTTGTGGATAGCCATCACCTTTTTAATTGTTATTGTAATTGATTTACTTTAATTATTTGTTACTTGATGATTTATTCTTTTCATAATGACATTCAACATTTTCTTTGATAACAACAAATACATAAGTGATCATTGCATCTGTAAAATTAGTGTTCGGACTTAGTTTTGGCATGAAGGGTGCAATAATGCTCGCAACTCGCAAGATTGCAGGGTACACGATCAAAGTTGAAGCTTAAATCACATGTTAACGTATTACCTGCCACAGAAAACTATAAAAATGAATTGCAGCTTTTAGAAACTTTTTAATGAATAAACACTTCTAGAAAAATGTAACTTTTTATTTTTGCTTTAAACATAGGCAAATTTATCAATTTCAATGCAAAATTCACTACACGCAACAGTATTTGATATTACCAAATTACTTTCGTAGGATATATATGTAATGAGAGTAGATTAGATTGTTGTATATTTATACTCTGAGTACTCTTAGTTTCTGTACCTATTGGGTATACTCCCTCTGTCTCAGCAGCAGAAGTGTCACTTATTTCCCTTTTGGTCCGTCCCAGCACAAGTGTCACTGCCCAAAATGGAAATGTTTTAATATATTTATATTCAACCAACCCCACCATTTAACCTCACTCATTCTCTCTCTTCATTTTTCACCACTCATTTTATTCAACCAACACTACTATTTACCCCACTCATTCTCTCTCTTCATTTTCTACCACACACCTACTACCTTTTCTTAATCCCCGTGTCCCAAAAATTGGTGACACTTCTGCTGGGACGGAAGGAGTATTACACAATTGATCAAAATATATGCTTGAGTTTCAAGTAATTTGCATGTAATTTGCACAAAATCCACACATAATTCTCACAAAATTCAAATGGGATTTTTATATTTGAACGACATAAAATATGGTGAAAGCAGTAATAATCAAGTTTGTGGTGTAGTATACTGTTATATTTAGTGCAAGTAGTTTTCATTTTACTGTTTTTATTTAACAATGTTGCATAGGTGATTTAAAATAACCAAGAGTCAATTGCAATTTGATAACACAACTTTTACACACATTTTAAATTGGTTTGAAACATATATATTTTGCAACATGAAAATATTATTTACAAAAATAAGATCAATTGCAATCTAAAGCTGAGTCATTACAAAGAATATCAATTGCCATCTTACATATATTGGTTATAGTTTCTAATGTGGTAAAATGTATACTTTAATTTATTTAAAGTATCTAAATACAAAAATATGATAAGTTAGTAATTTTGATATATATATTGAAATATATTACTACTAGATATCCCAAGAAGCTGAAACTAGTAGTACGAGGAGTAATATTAAAGTACACTAAAAATATAGAAATGATTCAAGCGGTGGAGGTCAAAGTGAAACGGGCACTAGTATAAATTAGAGCTTGCATAGCGCTTATTTTTGCACTTAAATAGCGCATATAAGCGCTATGCAAGTTACCGCTATGCAAGTTTAGATAGCGTTTAATTAAACGCTATGTAAGACAATATACTTAGATAGCGCATAAATAAGCGCTATGTAAGATGATATTTTAATTTCCAGAAATTACCTTATGTAATCACACTTAGATAGCACATAATAAAACGCTATGTTAGTATTTCTCTTAGATAGCGCATGTTAAGCGCTATGTTAGGCTATTCTCATTATGCGCTATCTAAGTAGGTAAGATTACTATTTTATGTGTATAACTTAGATAGCGCATAAAAAAAGGCTATCTAAGGCAATTTTTGATATTTTTTTTTTAGCTTTATAATTTTTATTTTTCCCCTACTAAACTGGTTGCAAATTATATAAATTATGAATCAAATAAATAAAAATTAATATAATAAAAACATCTCATTCAACAATTATAATCAACATTTCATTACACCAACAATAATGATTACAATTAATCATCCACAAAAGTTATAAACTAACAAGAGTTAAAAAAGTTTGTTCTCGATCATCAATAATATAGTTAATCTTACAATCAAAATTAGTTACAACTAAAATTCTTTGTAATACCTATTTTCTATTACTTTCCTGCCATCTTCTCCTTAATAAATCGGTTATACAAGTAGTCTGCCCAATTATCCTGAAAAATCTGCATTTCGCTAGGAGGATAACACTTGATTCGGTTTGCATGGACAAACTGTACCAAAAAAATTACAAGACATTTGTTAGAAACAATATATGCAATAAACACAATCACTTAAACACATAATAGTACTAGAGATTTTGGAAAATTTATTTGCACAAAACATTAAGTGAGCAAGTTTGCAACCACCCAAATATTTCACTCCAAAAGCTAATTTCTGAAGCTTTCTTACCAGTTGTTTTTTTTTTGACAAACCTTAGTAGAGTAAGAGTAAACAAAAAATTGAGCATTATCATTAAGTATCATTAAGTACTGAAAAAACTTCTAAATACAATTGTAAAATAAGAAACCAAAATATGACCACTAATGCTATATCAGTAGCTTTAGAGCATTATCAAAGTTAACATTAATAGTTTTATGATCAATGTGCCATCAGGACAATAACCGTTTATGTTTGTAATGTCTTTTGCAGTTAATGAGGACTTCATCTGGCTTTCCTTGTGTATCAAAAAGAAAACAACAACAAAACACCCCTTACTTAAGACCTTAACCCATTTTGTGAATTACAATCAAAACCTCTGCGAATAGCTCTGGTTTTCTTGGAACACAAATCAAGAGGGAAATGCTTCTTGTTATGGTAAGCTTTCCTAAGGGCAAGGGCATCCATCTCCTAAGGGAAAGGGCATCCATATGTTGAGGAATTGTGGTATATCTGTGCAGTTCATGCCCATACAATTCTGATAATGGTGAGACACAACAACCATGCATACGAATAATATGAAAGTAATCAACAAGAAAAGAACACAATATTTGTTAACCCAGTTCGTCAACAACAATGACTACATCTGGGGGCACTGCCAAGCCAGGATATTTCACTAATACCATAATCTGTGTCTGTTTACAATAAAGCCTACTGCTCTATATAGCAAGAAGATAACCTCTCCATGTAAACACTTCCATCACACATAAAACCCTAGACATGCTTCAACCCATCCATGGAATGCCCCTAAGGGCACCCCCAAGGGCTAGCACTCACTTGGCTCTCTTTGTGACTCACAGATTCTCTTTGGCTATTTTTCTAGTGTACTCAATGTTTATGGCCATCACTTGGTTTATATAGGCAACATGTCCAAAACCTAAACTAAGTAGGAAACCCAGAATAATTAAATTCCTAATTCCACTTAAACAAGAAATCCCAAGGAAAATTAAATTCCAACCTAGTCAAACAAGGAATCCCATTAAATCCTTATATGACTCAAATTTAATTTCCTTTTCCTTCTAGGTTTTGTCTCCACAACCCAACAATCTCCCACCTGGAGACGAAACCAAATCACGTGATTACCATCTCCGTCAAAACTTCCACCCGAGAATGACTATTCACACATTGTCACCACTACATTCGACTTTTGCCAAAAGTCTCATCACTAGGCTCACCAAAGCCCACACAAACGAGTTGAAGCGAAGCGTAGGTCTTCAACATAACTGCCGGAAACTTCTCTTGCCCTGAGTCTTCACTTCCCAAAGTGATCCTCCATGCAATTATCTCCGCTCGTCTGTTCCTTGTTTCTATCCACGAACCCCTATGCGAACGCGTGCCTTCACAGTCTTGGTCTTTCTGTGTACCAAGGCAACCTATCTGCAACTGATTCTGGATAACGCTCATGTTGGCCAAGTTGTCTCTTTCTCGCTAGCGCTAGCCTTCTCACAACTTTCTACCAACATACTGTTCCTGGCGAAATTTCTCCCACCATGGCGATCTCGGCCCCCGCCATCCTCGCATTCCAGGCAACAACCCATGCGAAACATATTGTATGCGGTGTACAACATCATCTGCTTCACGAGCTACCAAGTTAGCTACCACGGCAATTCTCCACATCTCACAGCCGAAAGCGACCACACAACCTTCCTCCTAGCTGCTCAATAGCCAATCAAGTATCTCTTCCATCTTTGAATTCTCCTGCACATCTAGAAACTTCTATATACCCCATACGCTTGCTGCACAAATTCTGTACTCTTCTGCACGCTCTCTGCATGTCTTCTGCACAAAATCTGCACTTGCACAAAATCTGCACGTGCAATGCACGAAATCTGCACAAAATCTGCACGTGCATTGCACGAATTCTGCACGAAATCTGCACATCTGCTGCACCTACCCCGTATGCCTATTGCCTGTGCTTACACATGATCTGCACACCTATGCGATCAATCATCTATCAAAGTCTGGAAAACTTGAATCTTTCTTTCTTGCAACTTTCATAATCCAAATCCGTTGCCCAAATTCGCACCAACGAATTTCTATGTTGATCAATATCCGCCCATTATCACTGCACCTACAAATCCTTAATAACACGATCCGTCTAGATCCCTACAAACCTTAGCAACAACCAGATTCTGCAACCCTGATCTTGGATCCATGTCCTTCTATGATTATGTTACCTGCAACCTTGACCTGAATACCTGCAGTCCCAAATCCATCCGAATTTATGAAACCTTGATCCTATTTGGTCTTAGTAATCATAAAATCAAAAGAATTTCTGCAGCCCCTAATTCTGATCCGCGTTCCTGCAGCCACATTCAATCAACTCGGACAGCCCTGATCTTCCTAACCGGAAGCTCTGATACCAGTTGTTGGGGAATTGTGGTATATCTGTGCAGTTCATGCCCATACAATTCTGATAATGGTGAGACACAACAACCATGCATACGAATAATATGAAAGTAATCAACAAGAAAAGAACACAATATTTGTTAACCCAGTTCGTCAACAACAATGACTACATCTGGGGGCACTGCCAAGCCAGGATATTTCACTAATACCATAATCTGTATCTGTTTACAATAAAGCCTACTGCTCTATATAGCAAGAAGATAACCTCTCCATGTAAACACTCCCATCACACATAAAACCCTAAACATGCTTCAACCCATCCATGGAATGCCCCTAAGGGCACCCCCAAGGGCTAGCACTCACTTGGTTCTCTTTGTGACTCACAGATTCTCTCTGGCTATTTTTCTAGTGTACTCAATGTTTATGGCCAGCACTTGGTTTATATAGGCAACATGTCCAAAACCTAAACTAAGTAGGAAACCCAGAATAATTAAATTCCTAATTCCACTTAAACAAGGAATCCCAAGGAAAATTAAATTCCAACCTAGTCAAACAAGGAATCCCATTAAATCCTTATATGACTCAAATTTAATTTCCTTTTCCTTCTAGGTTTTGTCTCCACAACCCAACACCATATGCCTGTGTGACACAAATCAAGAGGAACACAATTCCTTTCAGTATAGAAAACAAAACTTCAAGAAATGAACCTGTAAAGATTCAATGGTGCACCAAGACATGACGACAAATCAAAATGCTGCAACAACAAACACAACTCCGTTAATACTAACACTTTAATCATCATATTGATATTACAGGGATCTCGAAGAGCTATGACTTATTTTCTTCAAACTTTAAAACAAAACGTAAATAAAACTTAATCCTTTACTACAATTGAAAATGTGTACAGACATACCTGGTGTAGAAATTGGTGGAGAGATTGAAGAAGGTTCGCATGCCTAAATTTTCAATGATCCAATGTGCACACCAAGAACAACCCAATGAATATGCATCATACTAACTCAAAGACGTGATTGTTATAGAATGACTATAGTGAGACTGAGAACAAAAAAAGAAACTGTGAATCAAACACATTATGATCATTTTTAGAAAGTAAATAACTTAAATAACATAAATTTACCAAAGGAGCGCTAATTCTCTTCCCCAAATAAAAAGCCAAGAGAAATCCATTACTTGATCCAGAATAATGCCCACCAATCAAAAAACAAAAATGACTCTCAATTCAATGGCATTACTGGCCTATATAATTTAAAAACAAAACCCAATATCTATAGAATATAGGGAATGCAGAGAATCAGAAAGATAGGCCAACTAAAAACAACCGATATCCGATAGGTTCGGGGGATCTTCAAAGAGATGTTATGAATTGATATGAGATTTGAGAAAAAAAAAACCCTGCTCTCTGCTTTGATCACAGGAATGAGAGGCTGAGAATCGAATTTATTCAAAATCGATTAAAAAACGTCAGGAGAAACAAATCGCAGCTAGTCAGACTTAACGGCGAGTGACTTAGTTTGTCTGACTCTCGCGTGCGACCTTGGGTGGAGACTGGACTGAGCTCCGTTTAGCGCTGAACTGAACGACTCTGACTTGCGCCTACAGAGCAAATATAAAATCTTGACGGCTATGTTTTTTTGGAAAGGGATAGGGAGAGAGATATGATACCTTCTTATTGTAGTTGTTACAAACGAAGTTTCCCCAGCTCTAACCTGCAAACTGCCTCTGACTGAGCTCTGTTAGGTGTAAAGTCTCAATCTGGCCCTATTGAATATTGATCCTCTCCAACTGAGTTGAAGGACTTAACATAATTAGGACTTCATCTATTTACATCAAGGATAGAAATTGCAAATAATCTAACAAACAAATAATTATTTTTTCCTAATCTCACAATAATTAGTAAAAAGCAATAAAAAAAATCAACCAGATTTTGAAGATAGCAAGGTTTATAAAATGAATTAGATCTAAAACCCTACAGATCGACATCCTGTAACAATCAAGTTCACAGTTGACAAAATTGCAACTTTCTAAAATACAAGATAATGAAGGAACTCACAGTGGAAATCCGTCGAAAAAAAAAATTCTTCAAGTTGGACGACGACAACGATACCAATGCTGGGGGTCTATGTCAACTATGATGGGTAGCTGGAAAAAGGGTGGATTGACGCAGGAGAGATTAGAGAGAGATCGATTAAAAGAGGTCTATAAAAGGAATCAACGCTTGCAGAGGTTTGGAGAGAGAGAGAGGGAGTGAGAATCAGTTTCCAAAACACTTTAAATACACTTCTCATAAAACAGAATTAATTAGTGCAGATGTTAGGATAACCGAGGTCAACAAACAGGTGCATTATCTTACACCAAAGATGTTCCAGAACATTCATAGTTTTGAGCGGGAAACTGATAGAGTAGGGGGCTCTATCTTTTAAATACGACTTGATCAATCTCTTCTCGAATGAAAATTTTTAAACTATTTTTTAAAAGGAACAGACAATAAGGATATTCAGCAATTACAAGATAACATCATAGGAGCAACAAAACAAGTCAAAGTATGCTCTAACATTTAGAGGTACTAGAATGTTATGGAAGGGTATATAAGAACTATTTCGTTCATCTGTGTAGGTAAAAGGGTCAACTTAACAGCTAGTTTTATCAAACATATGCCACTGTAATAAAGATAATCCCTCTTTTTTCATTGTTACTACGAAGGAACTTTGAACAATACTTAAGGATACTTTTAATTATCCTAATGAAAATTTAAAAATGGTTATTGATACACCATTATAAATACTATCAATATCAATTTTTAGATTCTCATTAAAATAATTAAAAGAAACCTTAATTATTACTCGAAGTTTATTCGTGGTAACTAACAAAAAGAGACTATCTTTCAGGGACAGAGGGGGAATATTTTGCAAAAAGTATAGCAAGCCTAAACTCACTTTAGGGCAAGTTATTGTGGAATTGACCCTCCAACACCCAAGCAATATCACAATAAAATAATGGCACCACAAACAAGCATAAGAAATAAAGCACAAGAAAAGACACAGAAATTGTTAACCCAGTTCGTCAATATGTTTGACTACGTCTGGGGGCACTACCAAGCCAGGATCTTGTACTATAATATATTTGTATGAAGTTACAATGAGTTTTGGGGCGGAACTATGCTTTAATATGCAACCAAGAATGAAAACCTAAACCTAGATGGACCAAGGAACCCGAAATTTGACCTAAATTCGACCCAGTTTCGACCACCCCCGACACTTGGGCGGTCACCCACTCTAGTCTTGGGCGGTCGCCCAGAACTGCTCTTGGCGGATAAACAGACTGATTAAGTGGGCGGTCGCCCACCATTACCCTGGGCGGCCGCCCAGAGCATCAGACCCTCCGACGAAATTTCTTCCTTTTTCCTTCGAAGTCTAGTACCGGTGGTCCTTTATTCCAACAATCTCCCACCTAGAGATCAACCGCATATATAAGCCCCGTATCCGTTCTTCAACTCATCCTTGGTGTCGTCCTAGTACTCTCCTCGATCATGGTAGTGCCATCCTCCTCTCCTATTCTCCAAGCTCCATTGAAGCTATACATAGCTTCAATTTATCAAGGTTTACCACCTTGGTTAACATGTCAGCCGGGTTCTCCGATCCCAATATCTTCTCCAGCCTTAAGATCTTCCTTTCCAAGAGATGCCTGATGTAGTGAAACCTCAAACTCAATGTGCTTCGTCCTAGAATGAAACGCCGGATTCCTAGCCAAATGAATTGCACTCTGACTGTCACTGTAGAGAGCGTTACCACTTCGCGTCTTCCAAGTTCACCCAAGAAGTTCTGCAACCATACCATCTCTTTGCTTGCCTCTGTCACTGCCACATATTCTACTTCCGTAGTCGACCTAGCCACGATCTTCTGCAATTTAGAAGCCAAGGAGATTGCTGTACCACCCAATGTGAAAACATAACCCGTAGTACTTCTCCTCTTGTCTAGATCTCTTGATGCAAATCCGCATCACATAAACCCGCTAACACGACCTCCTTGCTGAGAAACATGGAGCCTTACCAGCAGTACCCTTTAAGTAACACAGGATCCATTTGAACGCTTCCCAATGTTGCTTCCCTGGATTGCCCATGTACCGGCTGACTACTCCCACCGCATGTGCAATTTCCGGCCTTGTACACACCATTGCATACATTAGACTCCCCACCACTGCCGAAGCATATGGAGTCCTTTCCATCTTGCCACGCTCCTCCTTGCCCTTAGGTGAGTCCTTCTCGGTATAGCTTGAAGTGCATACCCAATGGTGTCCCTGTTGGCTTCACCTATTCCATGCAAAACCTTGCCAAGACTTTCTCAACGTATTCTGCTTGTGAAAGAACCAACTTCCCCGACTCTCTATTCCGGTCAATCCGCATGCCAAGATTTTTCTGGCCTCCCCCAAATCCTTCATTTCGAACCGTTCTGACAACTGAGCCTTCAATCTGTTTACCTCTCTACTACTAGAGCCCGCTATTAGCATGTCATCCACATATAACAGCAAGATTATGTACCCGTTGTCCGTGTTCTTGAAGTAGCAACAATGATCCGCCTCACATCTGATAAAATCAATGTCATGCATGAATCTATCAAACTCTGTACCACTGCCTAGGAGCTTGGTTTAAGGCCATACAAGCTCTTAGTCAACCTGCAAAACCAGTTCCTCGATACCCTTAGACAAGTAACCCTCTGGTTGTACCATGTAAATTTCTTCCTCCAAATCCCCATGAAGAAAGGCCGTCTTACATCCATCTGTTCCAGCAGCAAATTATCTGCCACTACGATACCCAGAACCATTCTGATAATGGTCATCTTCACAACAGGAGTGAATACCTCGGTGTAGTCAATACCGTATTTCTGCTGAAACCCTTTTACAACCAACCTTGCTTTGTAACGCTTACTGCCGTTTGCTTCCTCCTTGATCCTGTAAACCCACTTGTTATGCAATGCCTTCTTCCCCTTAGGCAGTTTAATCAACTCCCAAGTTTTATTGGCTTTCAATGAGTCCATCTCATCATCCATCGCAGCTTCCACTTATCACAAAGAGCACTACGAAAATCCTTCGCATAAACACTCCGGTTCAATAACACTATCTGTTAGCAACAAATAGTAATTCGAAGGAGAATACCTATCAGGAGATCCACGCAATCTGCTTGGATCTGCGCAGCGGAATATCCGGTTTGGAGTATGTGGTTCAGCTTCAGTGACCCCCTGACCTTGGCATCATGAACTGTCCTGCTCCCACCCAAGTTTGGAATATCCACCTCAACAAATTCTGGTTCCGAACTAACCCCTTTCAAATGCCCCCTTTCTGTCCTGTACAATACCTGTTCATTGAATACAACATCTCGACTATGAATAAACTTATGATTTTGGTCATCCCAAAACTTATACCCAAAGTCATCCCCGCCATAA
>JAOWBW010000023.1:1067838-1119317 GCA_026119855.1 Campanula takesimana
CATAGTATCTTCGGGGATAGTGATCTTCAGATGATTAGTGCCACTAAGCCTTGTGCCAGCACCTCTCATGATAATCTCAAGCCCTATCCAGTCCTGCTCATCAACTAGAGCACTCAGCCCTTCATTCCTAAGATTGGGAAAAACTTCAGAGATAGAAGAGGGAGAAAGAGAGATCTGCACGCCCAAAACAGTAGAATTGATGGAGACGATAACGGAGGAGTCAGCACGGAGAGCGGACAACAGAAGAGTTTGAGAAGAATTCTTTGACAAGATCCACAAATACTGAACTAACTCCTGATGGAGTGATGAACGAATCAATCAGGGACCCAATAGAGATTCTTCAAGAAACCCCGTCGGCTTCGTCGTTGACGTAGTCGGAGTCAACATAGCCTGTAGATATCTTTTTCGCCGGACATTGTCTGCAAAATTACTCAAAACAACTCTCAATGTTAGAAATAAAGACAAATCAAACCATAAATGATTAGAAATGAGTAGAGTATAAACATTAACACTTACCAGATTATGAATAGATGAACAAATAAAACGATGAACTGATAATCTGGAAAAGAGGAGAGATAGAGAGAATAGAGAGCAGAGAGAAAAAAAATGGCGGAGAAAAAGCTTAATGGAATTTTGAAAGGCGTTATATATGTTATGGGGGAGAGAGAGATATGAGAGGCAAGGGAGAGAAATAACTGTACCTATAATCTCGAAGAACGTGCGCACGCAAAAATTAATGCGCACACAAATCAGTAAGGTGAAACAGTTAAAAGTAAGAGGGAGAAAGGGTAAATTAGTCAAAAATAAGATAGAAGTGATGATGACCTGTTTACCTGCTGATGTATCGCATTAAATGGAATACATCTTGACACGATTTTGGATAAGAAAGGTACACACACGTGTCAGGGAGATGGTGTGACCGATGTACCTTTGATTTGATTGCTCACGTCATGTGTCAGGAATCTTAACTTTTGCAGAGACGTGCTGATTTGATTTTATCAATCGGCAAAATGATTGAATCGCAAAATGATTGAATCGGCAAGATATTGAATCGGCAAGATATATAGATAGAATCGCAAGATGATTTTGACAAAAATTTTGATCGGCAAGATTTTGTCGGCAGGTTCGTAGTCGGCAAGATAATTGATGCTCTGCTGATTTGATCGGCAGACTAACACAAGTAGCAAAGTTAGCACAATTTTAACCATAAAAATCAATCATACCTAATTCACCTCTGAGGAATTCAAATCTTTTTTGATCCAAGGGCTTTGTTAGTATGTCTGCTCTTTGGAAATCGTATGAACTTTGAGCAGCACTACATTCCCTTCTCAACATGTTCCTTCAGAAGTGATACTTGATGTCTATGTGCTTGGTTTTGGAATGCATGACGGGTTGTTTGAAACTGAGATTGCTGATTGGTTGTCACAATAGATGGGACAAATTTGAGATGGAACTTCATAGTCAACCAGCTGCTGCTTCATCCATAGAATCTGTGAACAGCAACTGCCGGCAGCTATGTACTCAGCTTCAGTAGTGGAAGTGGAAATTGATGCTTGCTTTAGGACCAAGACACCAATCTATCACCAAGAAATTGGCAAGTTCCACTTGTACTCTTTCTGGTCACCCTACAAGCTGCAAAGTCTGCATCTGAGTAACCTATTAGATTGAAAGATGAATCTCTTGCATACCATAATCCAAGGTTAGCAGTGCCACATAAATATTTAATAATACGTTTTACAGCCTGCAGATGGGATTCCCTAGGGTCAGCTTGAAACCTGGCACAAAACACAAACAGCAAACATAATATCTGGTCTACTTGCAGTAAGATAGAGGAGTGAGCCGATCATACCTCGGTAGACAGTCATGTCTATTTCTTACCAGACTCATCCTTATCTAAATGAATGTTAGTGCCCATCGGTGTGCTTTGAGAGTGAGCATTGTCAAGCCAAACTTCTTGATAGTTCTTTGGCATACTTGGGCTGACTGATGAATATTCCCTCATGGGTTTGTTTGACTTGAAGTCCAAGGAAATATGTTAGTTCACCCATCATGCTCATCTCGAACTTGCTCTGCATCAGTTTCTCAAATCTCTTGCAAAGTGATTCGTTAGTGGAACCAAAATAATATCATCGACATAAATTTGAACAAACAATGAATGACCCTTATGCTTGGCAACAAATAAAGTAGTATCGATTTTACTCGAGTGAAGCCTAAGCCATCGCTAAGTAAGAACTTAGATAGGGTTTCATACCATGCTCTTGGAGCTTGCTTTAGGCCATAGAGAGCTTTCTTCAATCGGTAGACATGATCTGGCTTCTTGGAGTCCTCAAAACCTGGTGGTTGTTCAAACATAGACTAGTTCTGGAGTTCTCCATTCAGGAAGGCACTTTTCACGTCCATTTGATATAGCTTGAATTCCTTGAAGGCAGCATAGGCTAAGAAAAGTCTTATAGCTTCCAATCTTGCAACGGGAGCAAATGTCTCATCATAGTCGATTCCTTCCTCTTGACGGTAGCCTTTAGCAACTAATCTTGCTTTGTTTCTAATGATTTCCCAGCTTCATCCAATTTGTTCCTGTAAACCCACTTAGTACCAATAACTTGCTGAGAAGTTGGTCTTGGCACAAGTTCCCATACTTTGCATCTTTCAAACTGATTCAGTTCCTCTTGCATGGCTTCAACCCAACCAGGATCGGCAAGAGCTTCTTCAGTCTTCTTTGGTTCTATATCGGAGACCATAGCAGATGAGAAAAGGCTTTCAGCAAATGCTCTACTAAGGTTCCTTGTTAATCTGGGACCAAAGACATCACCAATCACATTTTCTAATGGATGATCACGAACTGTTCTGACTTCTCTCGGCACATCTTGTCTTACTGATTCTTGTTGTAAGGATTCTAGAGGAGGATCAAGATCAGCAGATGGTGTAGGAGAAGAACTTTGAGTGAGAGGTGGATGAAAGCTTGGAGGATTAGGTCCTATAACAGAGATTGGTTGAGGGCTAGATCTGTCTTCAGGATGATCAGCAGAGTTTGCATCGGCAAACGGATTATGAAATTCATCAGCAGGTTTTGGTTCTGCTGATGAAGGAAAATATGGAGCATCTGCTGATTCTTCTGCTGAAATGACTGGATCAGCAGCTGGTACTTGATCTGCAGGATTAGTATTACTGGATTCACCTGTCTCATGAGCACTAGACACATTAGTACTATTTGGAGCCTTGTCAGACTCTAACAAATCAAATTCATCAAAGGTTACATGAACAGATTCAACAATTTTCAAAAGTTTCTTATTGAAAACTCGAAAGGCCTTACTGTGTTTAGCGTATCCAACAAAGATTCCTTCATCATCTTTCTCATCAAATTTACCTCTGTGCTCTTTTCCATTGTATAGCACGTAACATTTGCAGCCGAATATCTTGAAGAATCCAATGTTGGGAATTCTGCCTCTCCAGAGTTCATAAGGAGTCTTGTTATGGAATTTGTTGATTAGAGATCTGTTCTGGGTGAAGCAGGCTGTATTGATCGCTTCAGCCCAAAAGTACTTCGGCAGCCTGGCTTCGGCAATCATGGTCTTACCAGCTTCAATGAGAGTTCTGTTCTTCCTCTCAACAACACCATTTTGTTGTGGTGTACCGGCAGCTGAGAAGTTGTGGTCTATACCATGATCATCACAGTACTGAGCAATACCATTGTTCTTGAATTCAGTGCGTTGTCTGATCTCATACTGATGATATCGCTTTCTTTCTGAGTTTGTAGTAGTCTGAATAACTTGGTGGCAACAGCATAGGTGTCATCTTTGTGACTGAAAGTTTCCACCCAAGTATATCTAGAGAAATCATCTACTACAACCAAGGTGTATCTACTTCCCCGATACTTGCTGTAGATGTGGGGCGAAATAGATCCATATGTAGCAATTGGAGGCACTTAGAAGTTGACATGCAGGGCTTGCTTCGGAAAGATGACTTATGTGTTTTCCAAGCTGGCAGGCCTTGCATTTCTTTGCTTGATCAGCAGACACTTGAGGCAGACCGTAACAAGATTTGAACCGGCAAGCTTGGATAGATATTTGAAGTTCAAGTGACTGAGTCTCTTGTGCCATAGCCATGAGTTCTCACTGATGTTCTTAGCTACAAACAAACATTAGCAACACCAGTAATAGCACTTAAGTCTACTGCATAAATGTTACCTTTACGTTTGGCAGTGAGAAGAGTTTCATTGGAAGCAATGTCTTTCATATAGCAACTGGAAGTAGTAAATACGCATTGCATTCCTTTATCACAGAATTGTGATATTGATAGAAGGTTGTGTTTCAGACCATCCACTAGAGAGACCTTCTGTACAGTAACTGCACCTCTCTTGATGGTACCTATACCGATGATTTTTCCTTTAGCATTATCACCAAACACTACTGGGGACCTGATGCTTCGATAGTATCGGCAAGAAGATCTGCAAATCTGTCATATGTCTTGAGCAGCCACTATCTAGAATCCACAAAATCCTTGCTTGCACCAGTTGAGGCCATGAAGCATTCCTGAAATAAAATGGTATGCTTATGGTCCCCCTTATTCAAGGGTCTGAGGGTTAGTTCCTCTTTGGCAAACCACATCTGGCCACCACTTGAGGATGGAACCTCATGGGTCCAGATAGGTGCTTCAAGAGGCATTCATGAGCCTTGTGACCATAATCAAAACAATAGAACATCTCACATGACTGATAGGCTGGAGTCGGTAGAATATCATTCTGTTTAGTCGGTGCATCGGCAGAACTAGGGAATTGAGCAGGCACAAACTTAGTAGGTTTAATGTGCTAGCATTGCCTTTCTTTCCATTCTGTTTACCTTTGGCAGTTACCTTTTTAGGCACTTGTCCATCGGCAGCAGAGGAGGTCAGATCGGCAGCACTTGCTCTACTGATGTAATCACCAAGAATACCGTTATCGGCAGACTCAGTATCAGCAACCTTAACATATCTTTTTTTGTGCTTATCATTCCTTTTGTTCTGGTTCTTAGGATACTTCATTGCCACAGCACTGTATATTGGCTTAGCATCCTTATGCACTGAGTTAACAGGATTACATTCAACTTTCTCATCCTTTTTCTCGGTAGCACAAGTTTCAGTAGAGCTACTGCTGCTGGAATCAAATCCTAACCCAGATTGGTCCTTATATGACATTTGGGTCTGTAGGATTGTTTCAACAGCAACTCTAGATTTTGTGTAAGAATCAACAATCCTTGAGAGATGATTGTTTCTTTTCACAAGATCTGAGCTATCAATATGCTACTTGGCATTTGAGATCCATGTTTCTTTCTTTAAAGAAATAGACTCAAGCTCGTGTCCTTTGAGAACCGAAAGTTCAGACATAAGCGAGCTATTCTCGTTAGAAATTCTTTTGAAATCAGTAGCCATCACTTTATGAACGCTACTCAGCTTCTCATGATCGATAAAAGGTTCATCCATTGTCTCTATCATTTCAGCTTTGGATATTTCAGGACAAGGATCAGCTAAAATTTTAGGAGCAGAGGCAATGGGTCCAGGAGAGAAGTCAGGTAGGGAAGAGATGGGTTTTGATATGTTTTTGGCAATGCTAGATTGTTTATTGAATAATAGTTTTCTGGTCATCGGTAAGGATTTGATTTGATGGTGGTAAATTGAGAAGAGTTACACTGGCCATAGAGTGAGGTTCCCACTGGTGTACTTTGTATCCATATGGGTTTCCAGCATTGACACTTATTTCTTTGAAGTGTGGTGAGGTCTTCCGGCAGATCTTCTTTGACTGGAGTTCTTGGTGGAGATGGATCTCGGTAGACTGGAGTCGGCAATGATGATACATCGGCATCTTCCAAATCTAGGGCGACAAACTTACATCGGCATCTTCATCTTCATCGGCATCTTCATCGGAATCAGTTTCACACCAAACGGCAAGGCCTTTTCTGTGCTTTCATCGGCACAAAGCTTCTAGACTTAGGATGTCTCTGGTTGAATGACTTCCTCATGTATTCATATTTTGGTTGAGGACATTTAGAAGCAAAGTGACCAGGTTTTCTGCAGTTGAAGCAGACCAGATCACCTTTGTTGTTCTTTCCATCGGTAGCACTGGTAGAGGGTTATTGTAGCTTGCTGGTTTCTGAAATGGTGGTGTGAAGGATTTTGGTGCTGGTAGTTTCCTTTCTGCATCCTTTTGAAGTCTTTAAACCTTTTGTAGTTCCTAGCGAAGGCGGCAAATTCGTCTTCTTCCATAGGTTTTTTGAGGTTATTTCATGGGTATTGGAACTGCAGGATGTTTAAGGTGGATCTATAGGAGGGAATTGTTTGAAGGAAAGGATATCTGTGTGACTGAGCTGATAGAGACAAGTTTTTGAAATTTTTGTCGAGAACGTTAAGTTTTGCAGTTCTCTCTCATACAGAAATAGACTAGACACAAGATTCTGAATAGAAGTCTTGTTTAAGTCTCTCACTTCTCTAACAGCGGTGACCTTAGTATGATACTCATTCCCAAAGAACTTAGAAAACGAATATTAAGATCTTTCATAGTATAAACTTTACCTAATGAAGCACATAAATTACTTACCTCGCAAAATCTGTCGTAGGCACTCCTTAGTGATTCACCATCTTATTTCTTGAAGGATTCAAACTCAGCAATGCAATCGTAGAGTCTATTGTCCTTCACCTGCTCGTCACCTTCAAAGTATGCAAGGAGCTTGTTCCAGCATTCTTGAACCGTGGAGCACAAGTCAATAAGTTTGTATTGCTTGTCATCCAAACCACAAGAGATAATGTGGCATGCTTTTCCATCTAGGGCAGCAGAAAGTTTGTCGTCGTCGGTCCATTCCTCTCTGGGTTTCTCAATCAAAGTTTCATCAATCTGAACATGGGTTTCCTGTTCAGTTTCTCGATCAGCATGTTGTGTCAGCGGAGTGGAGGGAATAGGTCTGTAGGTGGTTAAAACTTTTAACGGAATGATTGGACCACCTTCTATGACCTTCATCAACCGGTCATCAATTGAGTTCATATACTTTATCATACGAGATTTCCAGACACCAAACTCGTGACATTCAACAACGGAATGGTGGTGATGTTGAATGACTGCATGATTTTTCCTGCCATGGTATCGGCAAACAAGCTGCAAAGCTTGGAAATTTCTTTCAAAATTCCTAGCTCTGATACCAATTGTTAGGCCCAATTGGTAGGAAAATAGGCTAGAGGGGGGGTGAATAGCCTAATTAAAGCTTTTTCAAATAAACACTTTTATAAATGCAAAGTCACTTATCAGATTGCAAACTATTTTCAGTAAGCCGCAGCGGAGAAGATATGACTTGTTTTAACTCACACAAAATCAGTTTATAAAAAGGTTTTGAGAGCTTGGTTTAAACACAAAGTAGTTTCTAAAAGTTCAATGCAGTTCAGAGATTGGTCAATGGAAATGATGATGAGTCAGCAAGAACAGTAATGATTTGCCGGTGATAGAGTTCCAACCGGCAAGGACAGTAAGTAACAGAGGACACAGAGATTTGGAGAGTTTCACAGTGTAAATACTGCTACGTCCTCTACCAAGTTTGGTCAGAACTTGGATTTGGGTAAGAGCACTATTAAATATCCCTAGTCTATTACAAGAGCGGCTTTGCCGGATACAAAGACTAAATTCTAGAGATAGTTTAATGAATCGTAAAACAAATATCTGACAAGTGTATTTAAGCGGCAAGTTCAAAAGAACTTATCTCACTCAGGTGGGTGTGTGAAAACTCAGACAACGTATTCCTTAAAATAATCTAGTTCGGGAATACTAACAGTGTTGTAGAGTTTGTGCACAAGTGTATGTCCTATTAAATGATCTAATGATTATCTGGACAAGGAATGTTTGAGCTTCAATGAATGCTGCAAACAACCAACTCTCTTCAATGAACTAAAATCACCAACCTTCTTCAATGCACTGAGTCCTCTATATATAGGAGGAGTTAATGTCTTAGCTTGTTGAAGAAGGATAACATTTGAATTTCCAGCTGGGTAGGTGAGGAGCATTTAATGCAGTATCCTTGGCATAATGGCGAAGATACGCGTGCCTTAAAAGTCTGATGGGTAAAGACCCCTTTGTCTCAACCGGTTACCTGCAAAAGCAAGTAGAGACAGAGTATAGCTAAAAGTAGCTATGTGTCAGACGGCGTAGAAATCATTACAGAGCAGGTAAACTACTTTATGGTAAAACAGTATAGAGACAATCAGCAAGGTTGACTTTAATGAAATGATGTCACCTGACTGATAGTGCAGACTATCATATCGGCTGTTGTGAATGGAGTGATCGGCAACTTCTTTAATAAGTTGATCGGCAACTTCTGTAGCAAGTTGATCGGCAACTTGTCGCATGTTAAGAATAGAGTTAATCGGCAACTTGTTTACTGGTCTGCTGATTTGCTTCCTCTTGCTGGTTTGTCTTGAATGAAGAGTTGAAATCACCTGTGTGGTCACAAAGGATCCTAAGGGTACCTAAAAGGTTCTAATAAAAATGGGGGACCCTAAGTGTAGACATGATTGGGATTAAGTAATTCTAAGACCTAGGTATCTATTGAACAACACTAGGTATCTTTGAGCCGTTGGAGACTGAGCATGAAGACCAAATTCAAAAGCTTCTTCTAGAAGGTTGACAACTGTCTTCAATTGAAATATGACCGTTGAAGCGTGTCTCCACTAATGGTGTTGTTGAGTGTGCTTATTTTGTCATTTGTGCACACCTCATCATTTTGGCTCAATCCAAAAACCATAGCTTGTCTTGACGCTTTCCAAGCTTCTAGAATATGAGATCAGCAGATAAGAACTTTGACCAAGGTTGAGCGTACGCGCACAAAGGAATGTGCATTTCCAGTGCGCACGGATGCTACGCATGGGGAGCATGCACATCATGCTTGATCATACCAAAGGAAAATAACTTCTGAGTTGGGGAATAAGACCTTAGAAACTGAGCAGGGTCCAAAAGGCGGGCAAGAGATCTATGCGCAGTGGCGACCTTAGCAGAGAATATCCTGCGCAGTGAAGTGAATCCTGCTAAGAAATTATTTGATCCTTCAAAGCTTCAAGTCCTATAATCTAAGCCTATACTATAAAATGGACTAAGCTAAAAATTGAAGTTATAAAACTTGTTACATAAGGTCCTAAAGTCCATAGAATATCAATAGGTGATGGTATCAATCAATTCTAACATAAGTAGGAGGGTTAAGAAATAAGCATACCCAACATCCGCCACATCAAATTCTCCCACGCTTAGACCGTTACTCGTCCCTGAGTAACATCCTAACCCCACTCTAAACTCGGGTCTAAACAGCGTAGCATGGGAGAAAATGACCCCTAGTCTCCTCTAACTTCCTCAGTCACAAATCAACAACCAAGCTTGGAGTATAAGAAACTCCGTCCCCATATAACTCCAGAAAAAGATGAAGATCATGGTCTTAGCCCGATACAAACTCCCATATAATGAAAAATTGTATCCAGACTAAGGCCCACTCATTAAAAGCCACGGGGAACTAAAACATCCTAAGCTTCCCCCACGCTAGTTTCACACTACAAATCTCCCTTGTAAAAAAGAATTTTATGTTCGGGTTGTAGTCCCGGACATAACTAACCTCGTGGAAAGCACCAACGCCCCCTTATCACTCCAAGAAACAAACGATGGTTTCTATCCTAACTCCTCTATCCGATCCTCCTACACCATATATGAAAAATCCTAACCAGAGACTCCGAACCTCCCTTATGTCTACAACATCGGTGAATGTAAGATAAAGCATCTTAAAACCTCACCTTTTGCCTAAGCGCCCTTTCGGGTTTTCACTTAGCCTCTAATTTTTTTTTTTTTTTTATTTTTCTTATTTTTTTTTTTGAAGAAAATAACACAAAAAGGAAATAAATGCGTACTATACACAATAAAACCCTCCCACACGCTTAAAAAACACAGTGTCCTCAATGTGTGTAACAATAAAAAGTGTAAGGACAGTAAAAGCGTAAAGGTGAGGAAAAAAGTACCATCACTGGGGTGGCCACTGCCACGGCTGCCACTCGGGTACTGCCACTACTCAAATGACTGGGACTGCGAACTAGACCCCACATCAGAAAACCGAAACTCGTCTAGATGCGCGCCTCTGCTCTCGTGTCTCAGCACGGGATAACATCAGTGCATAGTACACATCCGCCACAAGTACATAAGCCGGAGGTCCCTGCTGCTGCATCATCCAGGACTCCATCTGTCTCTGGCGGCTGTCTATAGTGACCTGAGCATCCCGCATCTCCTCCATGGTGTCTCCATACTCAGCTCATCACCTATCCTCAAAGGCGGCTCTGTAACGACCCCAAAACCCGTCCCTATTTATTTTATATTTTTGGGGATTTTAATTTGACATTATATGTGCATTTTATGTGTTGCATCATATTTTATGATTTGCACATCTTACTTGATTATTTGTGTTATTTACTTAGTTAGTAATAATAATGATTAAGGAAGTTAAATGAGTAAGTTGAAACTTTAGGGTCCTTTGTGAAATTATAACTTTAGGGGCTTAAGTGTTAAAAATGGAACTTGGGTGACCAAAACATAATTTTGGGTAAAAAAATCTTTATAAGGATATCCTTCTCTTTTCTCTCTCTGTGTTTTTATTTTCTTCTGCAACATTCCTCGTACTTTCTTAGGGTTAAGAAGAAAAAGGTAAGTTCAACCTATTTCGATTTAATTCTTTTTATCTAGTTATCCGTTTTAAAATCTAATTATATAAAAATGATCAGGGCGTTGAATAGGTCATTGCTACCCGAACAAAACTTATTTCAGCGATACTTTTTCCGGAAATAGGTAAGTTACTAATTCCCCTTTAAATAGTAAAATGGTCATATATGTTATACTTGATACTTGTACTTGTTAATTTTGTGATTTGAATGATATTTGTGATACTTGTAATTTTGGGACAAAGTGAGTATTTGGTATGGTTGGTTTTGATGGGTTGAAAGGTTAAGTTGTGTAGCCAGTTGTGTTACAAACGTTTTAGTAATGTAAGTACTATACTTTTGGGACGGTGAAACGAAGGGAGTAAAAGTAGCAAGTTTGGGCCTGGCGAGTGTGTTGGGCGGCCGCCCAAATAGGGTGTGCGGCCGCACACTTATCTGGAAGGTTTTTGTCTTGGGGCAGAGTGTTTTGGGCGGCAGCACAGGCTGGTTTGGGCGACCGCCCAGGGTTACTGGAAAAGTTAAGTGTTCCAATTCAAGTGATTTATAGTTCAAGCTTGGTCTAGGTCTTAGGTGATATCCTAGAGTACCTAGAGGGTTGTTGTGGAATACCCTAGTGTTGAATTTGGTTCCCTTGTGAACAAATGTGTTATGGAATGTGAATAAGTGTTACATGGGGTATTGTTGAACATCTTTTGATGTGTGTTGGATTGGTTCATCTTTATGATGTGTTTGGATTGATTCCCTACTTTGGAATCATTGCCTCCGGTTGTTGTTTAAGCAAGTATTCATTACTATGCGCGTTTGGAAGTCTAGCTGGTACTTGTTGTAAAGTCGGGCAGTGGTAGGGATTATAATGGCACACGAGCCAAGTTCATTGTAAGGCTTCTACCATTGGTTTCCCATTTTTAACCCCCTTCATTGGGCCACGGATTGGGTCTGGGCTAGCTCTCCCTTGTGTGAGTTTAGTCACCGTTTGGGTTATGATTATGTGTCATTTCCCCCCTCTTGTTGTTGTTGTTGTTTGGTTCATGAACCGGTTTCAGCCCTTTGGTGCTGCTCAGTTGATACCTCTCAGATGGTTATATGTTTGATTCGAGAACCTTGGCTCAGTATCCACGTATGAGTGTTTATTTCTGCCTTATGTGTGGTATGATGAGTTGATCGTTATTTCCAACCGGTATGGGACGGTTGGTGATAGGGATCCTCTCATGTTATGTGCTATGTGGATGTTTATTGACATTGTTCAATTTCGAGTATCATTTCAGCATGTAACGTAGTTGCATTTTAGTAGCTTACTGAGATTTATTCTCACCCTTATTTGTTTACTGTTTTAGATAAAGGAGAGCCCAGGGGATAGGTCACTGCACAAGGGAGGACGTCGAGGTGGTGATTTTGGGTAAGACATTTTGGGATATGTGTTATGTAAAGGCTACATTATGTAAATGTATAACCTTTTGGGTAGTGTACCCGTGACTTCATCTTTGTATCACCTATTTTTGGAACATGTTGGTGAGTTGTAAATTTGTAAGTAAAGTGTGTAAGCCTTATGGCTAAGTACTTTTGATTGTGAAAGTTTGTTTGTGTGGAATGAAGTCAAGTTTTAAGTAAATGTGTTTTGGTTATATGAAACTCTTATGAAAGTACATTTCAAAAAATTTTCCTAAAATATTTTATGATGTCTTCCGTGCGTGTCCCGAGCGTGGGGCCAAGTAGGACCACGGGTACAGGGCGCGACAACTGGTATCAGAGCTAGGTTGTAGATGGTCTAGAATGACTAAGTGACCTAGGAGGGTAGTTATGTATAGAGTGAGTAACGTTGAGTGTCTTATGCAGGTACTTATTGAAAATGGGTGAAACTGAAGGAGATCAGGCTGGTTCTTCAGGGCAAGGGGATGCCAGAGAAGAGGCTCGAATTATGTTTCAAGGGATGTTCGAGGCAGCAATGAAAACTTTAAATGATCAAAGGCAAGGAGGGAAACAAGCACCTCCGAGATATGGGTTAAAACAGTTCCTGAAGATGAAACCAATTGGTTATGAAGGAGAACCAGAGGTAATAAAGGTAGAGAGGTGGATTGAATCGATGGAGATAATATTTGATGTCTTGAGATGTATAGATGAAGAACAAGTCAGGTTTGCTACCTATAAACTGAGTGGAGCTGCTGAGCACTGGTGGAGAGCTTTGAAAACAAATTGGGATGAAAATCATGTACCCTATACTTGGGAGAATTTTCTGAGGAAGTTCAAGGAACATTTCATTCCTCGGGTAGATCAAGACAAGAAGGAAATGGAGTTTCTTAACTTGGAGCAGAACATTATGTCTGTGGCTCAGTATACATCCAAATTCACGGAGTTATCCAGGTATTACACTCACTTGGTGGCAACTGAGGAAAGGAAAGCAACTAGATTTGTAAAGGGTTTGAGAACTGTGATTCGAAGTCAACTAGTATCCCATAAGTTGCAAGATTTTCAAGATGATGTTGATATAGCATATCAGGTGGAGCATGATATAGAAGAGCATAAGAGGAAAGTTGAATTAGCAGGTACAGGAAGGCAAGGAAGACCTCAACCACAGCGTGGTGATAATCAAGGAGGTCAGGGAGCACCATTACAATTTAGAAGTCAACCGCAAGGGCAACCAATTATCAGAAATCAAGGTAATACCCCGGGAAATCAAAGTAGAAGAATATGTAATTATTGTCAGAAGGAAGGGCACACTGAAGAGCGATGTTGGAAGAAGCAAGGAAAGTGTTTGAATTGTGGTCAGCTTGGCCATTTTCAGAAGGATTGTCCAAGAGCAAGGATTGTACCATATGGGAGTGGAGCAGGATCATCTCAGGGTCAGAAGAGGGATGCCTCAGGGAAGCCTAAAGTGCAAGGTCGTGTTTTTGCTATTAATCAACAACAGGCTTCAAATTCTTCTAACGTGATAGGAGGTATAATTTCTGTGTCTAGTTTGAGGGTACAAGCACTTATAGACCCTGGCTCTTCGCATTCTTATGTGTCTGTGAATTTTGCTTCTCGATTGCATGTTTCTTCTGAATCTCTACCTTATGTGTTAGAAGTGTCTACTCCTATAGGGGAGTGTTTGGTGACTAATAAAGTGTTACATGGCTGTGATGTGCATATTTGGGAGCATGTTTTATTTGCTGATTTAGTTGTTTTGCCATTACAAGATTTTGATATTATCTTGGGAATGGATTGGTTGAGTAAATACCATGCTTCAGTTGATTGTTATAAAAAGGTGGTTACATTTTCTATTCCTGATGTGCCTGAATTTACTTTTGAGGCTGTTCCTTTGGGTAAGGGAATTCATATTATTTCTTATGTGAAAGCTAGAAAGTTGTTGCATCGTGGTTGTACGGGGTATTTGGCTAGTGTTCTGGATACTACCATGTTTTATTTGCTGATTTAGTTTTTTTGGGACGGTGAAACGAAGGGAGTAAAATTAGCAAGTTTTGGGCCTGACGGGTGTGTTGGGCGGCCGCCCAAATAGGGCGTGTGGCCGCACACTTATCTGGAAGGTTTTTGTCTTGGGGCAGAGTGTTTTGGGCGGCCGCACAGGCTGGTTTGGGCGACCGCCCAGGGTTGCTGGAAAAGTTAAGTGTTCCAATCCAAGTGATTTATAGTTCAAGCTTGGTCTAGGTCTTAGGTGATATCCTAGAGTACCTAGAGGGTTGTTGTGGAACACCCTAGTGTTGAAATTGGTTCCCTTGTGAACAAATGTGTTATGGAATGTGAATAAGTGTTACATGGGGTATTGTTGAACATCTTTTGATGTGTGTTGGATTGGTTCATATATGTGATGTGTTTGGCTTGATTCCCTACTTTGGAATCATTGCCTCCGGTTTTTGTTTAAGCAAGTATTCATTACTATGCTCGTTTGGAAGTCCAGCTGGTACTTGTTGTAAAGTCGGGCAGTGGTAGGGATATAATGGCACACGAGCCAAGTTCATTGTAAGGCTTCTACCATTGGTTTCCCATTTTTAACCCCCTTCCTTGGGCCACGGATTGGGTCTGGGCTAGCTCTCCCTTGTGTGAGTTTAGTCACCGTTTGGGTTATGACTATATGTCATTTTCCCCCTCTTGTTGTTGTTGTTGTTGTTTGGTTCATGAACCGGTTTCAGCCCTTTGGTGCTGCTCAGTTGATACCTCTCAGATGGTTATATGTTTGATTCGAGAACCTTGGCTCAGTATCCACGTATGAGTGTTTATTTCCGCCTTATGTGTGGTATGATGAGTTGGTCGTTATTTCCAACCGGTATGAGACGGTTGGTGATAGGGAACCTCTCATGTTATGTGCTATGTGGATGTTTATTGACATTATTCAATTTCGAGTATCATTTCAGCATGTAACGTAGTTGCATTTTAGTAGCTTGCTGAGATTCATTCTCACCCTTGTTTGTTTACTGTTTTAGATAAAGGAGAGCCCAGGGGATAGGTCACTGCACAAGGGAGGACGTCGAGGTGGTGATTTTGGGTAAGATATTTTGGGATATGTGTTATGTAAAGGCTACATTATGTAAATGTATAACCTTTTGGGTAGTGTACCCGTGACTTCATCTTTGTATCACCTATTTTTGGAACATGTTGGTGAGTTGTAAATTTGTAAGTAAAGTGTGTAAGCCTTATAGCTAAGTACTTTTGATTGTGAAAGTTTGTTTGTGTGGAATGAAGTAAAGTTTTAAGTAAATGTGTTTTGGTTATATGAAACTTTTATGAAAGTACATTTCAAAAAAATTTCCTAAAATGTTTTATGACGTCTTCCGTGCGTGTCCCGAGCATGGGGCCAAGTAGGACCACGGGTACGGGGCGCGACAGGCTCTGCTCATAAACCTCTGATCCTCATAGGCGTTCCTATCATGTACCCTCCGATCCTCATAGGCATATCTCTGCTGCTGCTGCTTCAAGTATGTGCTCATCTGTCCCCAATCATTGAAAGAATTGGACCTGGCCTGATGCTCTGGCTGTCTAACCCCGGCGTCCTCCTGATCTTACATCTCGGCATAATTACCACCATCATCCCCCTCAGCCTCCATCTGTTTCCTATCGAGATCAGCTATCCCTGGTATCCTCCAATCTTGTGCCTCTCGACCTGTTGGGAAGATAGCCCATCATTGGGAATAGTCCAAAACGAGTCATATCGACACAAATAAGGGAAATCATAAAATAAAGGCCCACCAACTAAGTTTTTATCATCGGATGGTTTTCTAACAAACTTCTTCGCCAACAGAGTAATCATTCCTCCCACAGGAATGTTTCCACTGTTCCGGGTCGCATACCCGTACACCGAACGAGGAAGGCATCTACCCAGTCAGGGAGGAAAGGAGAAGTGAGAAGAGCCGATCTCATCAAGGTAATATCCAACGAGTTGAGTTGAGTTGTGCGGGCTCTCCCTTCCCTAAGAAAGTCATAGATAATCCCCTGTAAAACAGTTTCCATGCAGGATGGGTAAGATGAGCAGCAATGTTATGCGGTCGGGCGAAAGGAAAACCGGTCAACCTGACGAAGAAATTATTAAGCATTAAATCCTTCTCACCAAACTCACCGATCAGGTCATCCCCTCCCAACAAACTCCTTACTCCTGTATAAGACAACATCCTCTCCTCATCATTAAGAACATAACACCCTTTTCATCATCCTCCGCAGTGAACCGCTCAAAGGTAGATAAAAACTCCAGTGTGATCCGCTTATACACCGGGGCACTCTTTCCCAAAAAAAATTCTAACCCCGCTTCTTTCATTAACATCCTCACTGGGGCTTCCAACCCAAGATAAGCTAACACTTTTACGTCAAAAAATCGGGTTATTTGGAGTTGACGGTTGGGCTTATCCAAGTTTCTCCATTTGTTCTTTTGTGTTTCCGTCAAATTCTTCAAACTCATAAACATCGCATCCTCGGGAGTAGGTGGCACAACTACGGTTGTTTTAGACTTCTTAGTAGCTCTACTAGTACTACCACCGTCTCCTCCTTTCTTCCCCATATTAATTCAACACTCGCCACAAAAGGGATCAACAATAATAATCAAACAACAATCACAATCCCCCAACTTAACACAAACCAACTCACGACAACCTCAACAACCAAAATATCAATCTCAACAAGTTAATTGCAGGAGAATGATGAAATTTTTACCTTTAAACGCCTCAAATATGCCCAACTTAATCACTCTCAAATCCCTTATAATCATCCCCTCCACCCACTTTCTCTCTATAACCCTAAAATCCCCAACCCACCAAATTACCTTAATACCCCACCTTTAATCATCTTCTCCCACCTAAACTCAACCTAATATTTCACCATAAACCATCAAAGTGCCGAATTCAAGCAAAATTCAAGAACCCTACAAATTTGAATTTTGGGGCTTTTTCATTCATCATTCTCCTGCAATTAACTTGTTGAAATTGATATTTTGGTTGTTGAGGTTGTGGTGAGTTGGTTTGTGTTAAGTTGGTGGATTGTGATTATTGTTTTACTAGTATTATGCCCGTGCCGGATGGCACGGCACCGGTATGAAGTGGTGACAGTATGAATTAGTGTAAGTAGAAAATCAATTGAAGTATGATGATCAAATAGCCTAACAAATCAATGACATGCTACATACTAAATAAAGAACTAAAGCATAGTTTTTAAATCGGTTTTGATAAACAAATGGACATGAATGTTCACCCACCAAGAAGACAGCAGTGTCATAAGAAGAAATAATCCCATATAGAAACACTTCGAAACAGTATCAGTACAAACGGTGAAAATATGGAACATTAGTGACAATAAAAACAATGACATGCATGATAAGCATAAAAATATTAAATGAATGGCAGGAATTAGCATGAAAAGTATTATTACACCTTTAAAAAATAAATTAAACAAAAAATCAAGTTGATAATTGAAAACCAAACAAAGCTCCTACGCTTCAATTATTTGTAAAAACAACTGTTGCTAATTTATTAAAACGATAAAAAGAAAAGAAAAAAAAATTGCTAGTAATAAATTGTTAATCTTCAGGTTCCGGTTTCACGACAGCATTAGAACTTGCAGTGGCATTATCAGACATCTCGAACTGCACAATGGAAAAAATAAGATGTCAAACACATTAATTTAACAATATTGGATGCCTTGATTTGATTTTTACTTAAAAAAAAAAAAAAAAAAACATACATACCAATTCAGCAAGAAAATCTGGGTCCTCCCAAATTTCATCATCAAAGGTAAATGGTGTAAACTCTTGCAAATCACCAGGCAAATGGGTGGGCACCTATTACAAATATGCATTAGATGAAGAAATATAATTTAGAGATAATATATACTCATGAAAAGGGTCAACTAAATATATTTGTTTACCTTGCAACTTGAGTTAGACGTAAATATTTACATAATAAAAATTTATACTTATGTCATAAAATTATAAAATATGTTAATTTTGAAAACTAATTTTATAAATCATACCTGCTATATAAGCTTTATAGAAGAACTTCGGAGTATACAATATTTGTTGTGGATGTGTGATCATCTGATGGCAAGAGAATAGTTATTCTGTTGAACGTAGTACAACGGGATAAAGCGATGTATAATTGGCCATGAGTAAACACTGGGGTCCGAAGATCAATGCCAACAAATTTGACAGATTGGCCTTATAATTTATTTATAGTCATTGCAAAGCACAACCTAATCGGAAATTGTCTTCTTGAAATGGGAATAGTAAGCTCAGCAGCAGAAGGAGTAAGAGAAATTCTTGGTATAAAAACCAAATTGCCTGCTTTGTCTCCGGTCAAAATTTCAGCTTCAATAATACGTTGCGCACATCGAACTACCCTTAATCGTGTTCCATTGCAAAGACCGTCCCTAGGTGCAAGATTCCTCAGCAAAATAATTGGGCAACCAACTTTCAATTGTAAGTTTGAAAGTGGAAGACCAGCAGGATTCAATGAGTTTAGGTATTCCATTGGGTATCGATTGGCCATGATCGGATCTCCCGCATCAACATCCACATATTTGTCTGCTGATAGGTAACTAATAATATCACCGTGGAATAGCTCTAATGCTCGTAAATTTATATCATTAACATAATCATTGCGTGGAGACAAAATTGTACGGTCAGTTAAGAACTGCGATGAAGAAGTCCCCGCTATATCCAATCCTGGATAAACTTCTTTTATTAGTTGAATGACATCTTTACACTTTCGAATTGGGGAAGGTAGTTCGATTGTTTCATTTGAATTGGTCCCCACCTCATTCAAATATTTTGCAAATTCAACATTCACAGAGTCATTTCGATTCAACCGCATGTTCTCTGATAGAGTCAAAACGTGTATCCTTTTCCAAAGTGCGGATTTTTGAAGATTTGAGCCCACAATTTTCTCACGGTATCCTTTAGGTACGACAGGCAAAGTTTGACAAAAATCACCACCAAAAACAACAGTAATTCCACCAAAAGGATTAAAGTTATCACGAATATCTTGAAGGATGCGATCGACGGCCTCAACGCAATGGCGATGCTGCATAGGAACCTCATCCCATATTATTAATTTTGTCTCTTTGAAAAGTTGGGCATGAATTGATTGCTTCTTAAAGGAACATATTGTATCTTCCAACACATTCAAAGGTAGACAAAATGTAGAATGTGCAGTTCTACCACCTACCAACAATAGGGAAGCAATTCCAGATGATGCAACACAAATCACAATATGACCTTGCGATCGGCACACTAAAGTTATAACCTTGAAGATAACATGATGTTAGAACAAATAACAAAACTCCATTTAAGTAATAAATGGGCACATAGCTTGAACATGTAGGTAAGTGTGGTTTCATTGGGACGGAGGGAGTACTTTTTTGGTTATAGTGCAACCAAAATAACCCAAAAAGTACAGGAGAATGATGAAATTTTTACCTTTAAACGCCTCAAATATGCCCAACTTAATCACTCTCAAATCCCTTATAATCATCCCCTCCACCCACTTTCTCTCTATAACCCTAAAATCCCCAACCCACCAAATTGCCTCAATACCCCACCTTTAATCATCTTCTCCCACCTAAACTCAACCTAATATTTCACCATAAACCATCAAAGTGCCGAATTCAAGCAAAATTCAAGAACCCTACAAATTTGAATTTTGGGGCTTTTTCATTCATCATTCTCCTGCAATTAACTTGTTGAAATTGATATTTTGGTTGTTGAGGTTGTGGTGAGTTGGTTTGTGTTAAGTTGGTGGATTGTGATTGTTGTTTGATTATTATTGTTGATCCCTTTTGTGGTGATTGTTGAATTAATATGCGGAAGAAAGGATGAGATGGTATTATTACTTAGAAGTCTAAAACAACTGTAGTTGTAATACATCCACATACTCCCGAGGATGCGATGTTTATGAGTTTGAAGAATTTGACGGAAACACAAAAGAATAAATGGATAAGCCCAACCGTCAACTCCAAATAACCCGATTTTTGGACGTAAAAGTGTTAGATAATCTTGGGTTGGAAGCCCCAGTGAGGATGTTAATGAAAGAAGCGGGGTTGGAAATTTTTTGGGAAAGAGTGGCCCGGTGCATAAGCAGATCACACTGGAGTTATTATCTACCTTTAAGCGGTTCACTGCGGAGGATGATGAAAAGGATGTTATGTTTCACCTTAATGATGAGGAGAGGATGTTGTCTTATACATAAGTAAGGAGTTTGTTGGGAGTGGATGACCCGATCGGTGAGTTTGGTGAGAAGGATTTGATGCTTAATAATTTCTTCGTCAGGTTGACCGGTTTTCCTTTCGCCCGACCACATAACGTTGCTTCTCATCTATGAATTCTTAGGGAAGGGAGAGTTGGCACAACTCAACTCGTTGGATATTACCTTAATGAGATCGGCTATTCTCACTTCTCCTTCCCTCCCTGATTGGGTAGATGCCTTCCTCGTTAGGTGTGCAGGGTATGCGACCCGGAACAGTGGAAACATTCCTATGGGAGGAATGATTACTCTGTTGGCGAAGAAGTTTGTTAGAAAACCCTCCGATGATACAAAGTTAGTTGGTGGGCCTCTATTTTATGATTTCCCTTATTTGTGCCGATATGACTCGTTTTGGACTATTCCCAATGACGTGAATGCTTTGAAATTCGGGTATGGGGATGGACTTTCTGTGATATGATCTCGTCGAGCTATCTTCCCAACGGGTCGAGAGGCACAAGATTGGAGGATGTCAGGGATAACTGATCTTGATAGGAAACAGATGAATGCTGTGGGGGATGATTGTGGTAATGATGCCGAGATGCAAGATCAGGAGGACACCGGGGTTAGACAGCCAGAGCAGCAGGCAGGGTCCAATGCTTTTAGTGATTGCTGACAGATTAGCGCATACTTAAAGCAGCAGCAGAGATATGCCTATGGAGGGTACATGATAGGTACGCCTATGAGGATCAGAGGGGTATGCCTATGAGGATCAGAGGTTTATGAGCAGAGCCGCCTTTGAGGATATGCGATGAGCTGAGTATGGAGACACTATGGAGGAGATGCGGGATGCTCAGGTCACTATAGACAGCCGCCAGAGAGAGATGGAGTCCTGGATGATGCAGCAGCAGGGACCTCCGGCTTATGTACCTATGGCGGATGAGTACTATGCACTGATGTTATCCCGTGCAGAGGCTCTAGAGCAGAGGCGCGCGTCCAAACGAGTTTCCGTTTCTGATGTGGGGTCCAGTTCGCAGTCCCAGTCATTTGAGCAGTGGCAGTACCCGGAGTGGCCACCCCAGTGATGGTACCTTTTTCCTCACCTTTACGCTTTTATTGTCCTTACACTTTTTATTGTTACACACACAATGTGTAGTTTAAGTGTGGGGGAGGGTTTTATTGTGTATAGTACGTATTTATTACCTTTTTGTGTTATTTTCTTCAAAAAATAAAAAGTAAAAAAAATATATAAAAATGAGAGGCTAAGTGAAAACCCGAAAGGGCGCTTAGGAAAAAGTTGAGGTTTTGAGATGCTTTATCTTACATTCACCGGTGTTGTAGACATAAGGGAGGTTCAGAGTCTCGGGTTAGGATTTTTATATATGGTGTAGGAGGCTCGGATAGAGGAGTTGGGATAGAAACCCTCGTTTGTTTCTTGGAGTGATAAGGGGGCGTTGGTGCTTTCCACGAGGTAAGTTATGTTCGGGACTACAACCCGAACATAACTTCTTTTTTACAAGTTTGTAGTGTGAGACTATCGTGGGGGAAGCTTAGGATGTTTTAGTTCCCCGTGGCTTTAATGAGTGGGCCTTAGTCCGAATACAATTTTTCATTATATGGAAGTTTGTATCGGGCTAAGGCCATTGATCTTCATCTTTTTCTGGAGTTATATGGGGACAGAGTTTTTTATACTCCAAGCTTGCTTGTTGACTTGTGATTAAGGAGGTTAGAGGAGACTAGGGGTCATTTTCTCCCATGCTACTCTGTTTAGACCGGAGTTTAGAGTGGGGTTAGGATTAACGAAGAGGAGACAGAGATTGAAATACATCCCGTGATCAAGTGAATAGGATTAACGTAGAAAAAGAAGTCCCAATGAAATTGAATTAGAGGACAGGGATAGGAAACGTAACTAACATTTAAATCCAACGTTCACCAAACTTTCCAATAATAATAATTATTCATAAACTAAGAAATCCCAAACGTCAAATATAATCCAAATCCAACGTTCAAAAGTAACGGCTAGTATAATCTAACCACAATTCAAAATAGTGCGGAAACGTAACTAACATTTAAAATCTAACGGCTAGTACAACCCACTAGCTCCACATAAATCATAATAAAGTCCAAAATTCCTTAATAGCCACGATCTGCCCTTCCTTGCAATCCGCCTAAGACCTTAATCTTTACCTGGGAAAAATAATATAAGAAGGGGTGAGCGAACAATGCTCAGTAAGTTCATACGGGATCTCTCCGGGTACTAAGGAGAGATGACCGAAAGGACAAAGCCAAACAACATTATTCAATGAAAGGCTAGCATTTAAAATCTTAACTGCATGTAACAAACACAGTTATCAAATCAAAGAATTATGGTCCTAGTTCAATCCGTCAATTCCAGAGTTTCAAACACCTTTTCAGGGTGTCACAGTTCCAAACACCTTTTCAGGGTGTCACAGTTCCAAACACCTTTTCAGGGTGTCACACCTTTTCAGGGTGTTAAAAGAATAAGAGACCTTATACCTTTTCAGGGTGTTCCCTTATTTTAGGTATATCATGATAACCAAGCTACTTCCTCATGTAGCAATTTAAAAGTCTAAGTTCTTTTCTATCAAACTAGACTTATTCGTAATTAGCCCTTTTCAATCAGACTAATCCAACCACACCTATTTCAATTAGATACAGCTATAGTTCTTAGTATTCTAGGTACAAGAATACTTAAGGCAATTTCAATTCGTTTGGATACCCATTGAACAAAATACATCAAGGGTAAGATAATCAAAAGACGTTCAACAACATCAGAGTTCAAATGCTACGGACCATTGGTAGCTACACTTGAAAGAAATAAGGAAGATCCTACATAAAAGGATGAATCATCAAAGTACTTAAGGAACGTAATCCCTTACATTGGCTTTGCGTTATTCCACTTAGCAAACCTCGTGCACGAATCTACAATCATGCATAAAATAGTCTTAGGACAAGTAATACTATTTACTTCCGTCCCTAAATACTTTTTCTTTTATTTTCTTAACTTTGTGGATTTATCTTCTTTAACCCCTTTTAAGGTTGATATTCAATCTAAGGTTTCATTGTTTCTATTCTCAATTAATATGTTTTAGGGTCCCATTATACTCACCCAATTACTATTCACAGTTACTATTCATAGTTACTATTCTAGTTACTATTCCAGTTACTATTCACAGCTTTTGTACACACACATAAACACACACTGATCAGCACACACACACGCAAAAAACACACACTGATCAGCACACACACACACGCACAAAACACACACTGATCAGCACACACACACACGCACAAAACACACACTGATCAGCACACACACACACACGTACAAAACACACACTTACAGCCGCATACACCCACACATATACACGACACACACACACACACATACTCACAATAAACCAAACCTTTAATCACATCTCATCTTAATCCCAACCTTATAAACCCTAATTCATCTTTAGGTCTAAGGTTACTAATCCGTGTTGATGATAATCTAGGTGAATTAAACGGAGAATCAAGGCTTAGAGGGTAGGGTTTTACCTTAATCGCTCCCTCTTCTTCTTCTTCTTCTTCTTCTTCTTCTTCTTCTTCTTCTTCTTCTTCTTCTTCTTCTTCTTCTTTCCCTTGCGTGACCTCTCTCTCTCTCTCTGCGCTCTCAGACTTCGCGGCGCCCCTCTCTCGCCCGTTCTCTTCTTTTTTTCTTTTGCGGTGGAATAAAATAATAGGGTTAGGGATAAAAAGGTTTATATACTTACTAGGGTTCTCCACAACTAAAATAAAAAGGACTCCCAATCTTAATCGGGTTTTGACTAACTTGGGCCCAACGTTTTAATCCAACTCATTCTCTTAATAAAATTAATTAAGCCCAACTTAATAAATACAGTTTAACCAAAAAAATTAATGGCCCAAAGTGGCCGGTTATTACATTCTTTCCTCCTTAAAAGAGTTTGGTCCACCAAACTAAACGTACCTTAATCCGAAAATAACGCGGGGTAAGCCTCTCGCATCTCGCTCTCGAGCTCCCACGTAGCTTCCCTTTCGGTATGATTGCTCCATTGCACTTTCACATAAGGGATCACTCTCTTCCTAAGGATTTGATCCTTCTTATCCATGATCTTTACGGGTTCTTTCGTCGTAACTCAAATCAGCACGGACTCTTAGTTGTTTATACTCGATCACATGACTCGGATCATGAATGTACTTCCTTAACATCGACACATGGAACACATTGTGCACTCCAGCTAGCACAGGCGGTAAAGCCAACTTGTAAGTGTAGATACCCCGGGAAACCACAACTTTAGGCTAGAGCGGTGAATTATCCTAGGATGTCTAACTTGTTTTAGATTGTTTAGAGTCGCCACCTATGTTTTGAGGAACATAAGAAAAACCTATCGATAATAGCCTAAGTTTGATTACGAAAACAGAGATTCTTTGTTTTGAGGTTCGGGGGTTAGATTACGAGATGGGAAGTACCGAAACACCCATCTCGCCCAACTAAAGTTGGTCTTGCTTGATCAAAATCTACATGAATGATAAACGTTCTTCTTCTTCTTCTTTAAATCGTAAAATGGGGTTTTAAAATAGAGTTTGGAATGTAGGAGATAACTCCTTAACCAACCTCAATGAGATGAGGTGATCATTAGAGTCATGTCCCAAAATGATTTGGGTGATTGCACTTTGATAAAACAAGAAGAAAGAGAAAAGAGATGAAGTTGAGAAGAGGAAGGAAATGGTTTTACCTAGTCTTCGAGAGACTTCAAACACTTCTTGATGAATGCCTTTGGAAATGCCTTGAAGGTAAGAAATTTGGCTTCTTTGTTGAAAATGTAAGATTTTAGAGTAAAAGATCCAAGGTCCAAGGTCTAAGGTTTTTTCGGTCCTTGAAAATGGAGGTAAAGAGAGGTTTTTATAGGTGAAAGAGAGGTGTTTTTGGTGCCAAAACTCAGTCACCAAAAAACCCTTCCCGGGCAAAATCCTGTAAATTGAGCAAGGGAGAGAATCCTGGCCAGAAATCTGTAACTGACGCCCAGAGGCGCCCGCTTCCTGCTTTGGGGGCAGGAGGCGCGCGCGTCTGGCTCCTTCTGTAGGAGGCGCGCGACTTAGAGAAGGCAATTTTGACAGAATGGACTAGAAAGTCAGCCCTGTTATTCAGTTTAGTCCCTGGACTTAATGAAGTCAGTCAGGAACTTAACGGAAGTGGCAGAAACTAACGAGAAACACTTAAAATGGGGAGAAACACAAGATCAAATGTGCAATCGGGATGAGCGGTCCAAGGCGGGGTGTCTACAGATCCCCTCTGCGATGTGGATTGCAAAGCAAAATCCGTCGACAAAAGTTAAAAAACACCCGCCGAGGACATCACCAAAAAAAAGCAAAGACTCGATGAAAGCAAGAATTTGAAATTGCGAGAGAGAGTGGTGTGTGAGCGGCTTTTGTTGAACCTGCCGGCTGAATATCTTGAATGAGGCCGTTAGTGAACCTTTTGAACAAGGCCGTTAGTGAACCTTTGGAGAGGCCGTTAGTGAACCTTTGAGGAGGAATCCGTTAGTGAAATTCTTTGATGAGGCCGTTGGTGAACCTTTGGAGAGGCCGTTAGTGAACCTTTGAAGAGGCCGTTAGTGAACATTTGAGGGCGAATCCGTTAGTGAAATTCGTTGATGAGGCCATTGGTGAACCTTTGGAGAGGCCGTTAGTGAACCTTTGAAGAGGCCGTTAGTGAACCTTTGAGGAGGCCGTTAGTGAACCTTTGAGGACGAATCCGTTAGTGAAATTCGTTGATGAGGCCGTTGGTGAACCTTTGTAGAGGCCGTTAGTGAACCTTTGAGGAGGACGTTAGTGAACCTTGGAGGAGGCTGTTAGTGAACCTTTGAGGAGGCCGTTAGTGAATCTTTGAGGACGAATCCATTAGTGAAATTCGTTGATGAGGTATAGCTTTGAAGTCTCGTGCCACTTGGAGTCACACTTGACTTTCTTTTGAATTGTGGGGTGCGGGCACAGTTGACCGCGACCAGAAAAATATCCCTGCTGGGGATGAAATGTTGAGATTGACCCTTGAGGGGGGGGGGATGTCACCCGTGACAAAACTTAGGGAGTTTGGAATCTGGAGGAGGACAGCCTGCTTTTGAGTGGGAGTTTCTATCCTACTTTCAATTTTTGACATGCCTTAAGGGCGGACCAAAAGAATGTGTGCCCAACTGGGTGTCCGAGGATAGGGGTTGTGCCTTGATTTAAGCTGGAGATCTCTGACAAGGCCTTTTCTTGAAGTGATTTAGACTTGGGAGGCGCGCGCTTTCCTCTGTAGGCTTGGGACGCGCGCGCATTTCAGACCGCTGGCGGGTGGCGCGCGCGTCTGGGAGGCGGAATTCCGGGCTTGACATTTGCTGACCAAAAGAACCCCCAACAGCTATAATATCATCTTCTATTCGACCACTTGATTCCCACAGCTCCTTTTTGCCATTCTTGAACATCATATTATTGCTTAACTTTGCTTGTGATCAACATTTTCCATGGCTTCCAATTCTTTTGCCCTTGATGCCAAGGTTGTTAGTGAGTATGAAAAGGACTTGGGCACTCTTGTGTATTCTTTCAAGACCCATCCTAAGAAGGCCTTCATTAAAGACTTCGGGTTCCGAATTCTTTTCACCTTGCGGACGTTGAAGCCGGATTGGGATTTGTTGAGAGCTGCCGCGGCTTTCTGGGATTGCGACAGCCATACCTTCAACTATTCAGCTAATGAAATGGTGCCGACTGTTGATGATTTCGGGGCCATCCTTGGCATGCCTTTGGCCGGTCGGATTTCCGTCCCTAAGTATCACCGTGGTGCTATTGACTCTTGGGTTGAGTTACTGAATCTCCCTGTTGAGGACGTGAGGAAGATATTGCACGGTACTGTGATTGACATAATTGAGTTGCCGATGTTCTGCAGTTTACACTCGGAGGATCCGGTGGTTCAATCTTTCAAGAGGAATGCCATGGCCGTTTGTCTCTTTAGTGAAGTATTGTTTGTCACACCCTTCGGGACTACGGATGCGCATTTGGCTGAGATTATTTTGCAAGCCAAGGAGCAACAATTTAGTATAATCCCTCTTATCGTAGGGGAGACGTTGCACGGCCTTGATGAGTTACATAGGACGGACAAGATGTGTCGGGGAAGCCCTTTGCTCTTGACCATATGGCTCCGAGAACACTTCAAGATTTATTCCACGGATGGTGATTTGTCTCATTTTGCTGTTCATAGGAGGAAGTTATTGATCCGGGATTTATCCGAAGATGGTTGGAAGAAATTCTTTGCCTCTCGGGTAACCGTCGATATTGAGTGGTGCCCTCCTTCTTGGGGTCTTCGTCCTTTTGTGGAATGGACTCTTGGTTTTCAGCACGTGGTTGTACCCGGCTTGAGAGATTCATCATTTTACCAGCCAGAGCGGGTTCTGCGGCAGTTTGGTCGCCAACAGATGATTCCTTTTCCGAGGGACAGAGTGCTTCGTCCAGTTGCTTACATGGATCCTGACTTCTCGAGTGAGCTTCATTCGGCTTGGTGAGATGATCGCAACTGTTGGGCTTTTGCT
Source organism: Campanula takesimana (assembly GCA_026119855.1). Classification (NCBI taxonomy): domain Eukaryota; kingdom Viridiplantae; phylum Streptophyta; class Magnoliopsida; order Asterales; family Campanulaceae; genus Campanula; species Campanula takesimana. Next base: position 1,095,767 of record JAOWBW010000023.1, read on the forward strand.
CCTTTGCATCGGGGGAGTGTCTTCCTTCCCGAGAGCTACTTGGATTATTTGTTTGGTACCCTTTACCATGGCATCACTTGGGTCGATGTGCTTCGTGCCGAGTTGTTGGGAAAGGGTTTTGAACCTAGCAGCGCTTTGAGATATAGGGAGGCTGCTGCTGATTCGAGTAACATTCTTGCTGACCCTTTCGGTACTCCTTTGGATGACTTTTATGCTAGGAGACGTGCCGCAACACAGAAGGTTTCGGTGCGTATCAGTGCTCCTCCGCTATTCAAGAAGAATAGGATTGAGAGACGATCGGGTGGTCCTTTGAAGGCTAAGAGAAAATTGGATTTTTCTTAGTACCCTAAGAGATTGCAATTAGACCACTTTGTTTTAGGATTTAATATTTTGATGTCTTTTGTTGCTCAATAAATCCGTTGTAATGGTTTGAATAATTCATTGAATGAATAAGAATTGCATCTTGTTATTTGAAGTGAATTGGGTATTTTTGATATGTTTTAGACCGCACCCGAAGGTTGCCTACGTTCCTCCAGTTGGGAGGCTCAGGTCTCCGTAGTTCAAACAAACAAAGACCATTTTTTTTTGTGCACCCTGTTTTTTGCCTAGACCGCCCTTTCGGGTTTTCAATCTAGCGGGCTTCTTTTTTGCACGTGCTCTAATTTTTGCCTAGGCCGCCCTTGCGGGTTTTCAACCTAGCGAGCGATTTTTTTATTTTATTATTATGGTCTTTGTTTATTAAGCATAGAACCTCTTGAGTTTGTCGAGGTTGACCTCCTTTGGCAGCTGGTCACCATCTAAATCCACAAGCCGGACTGCACCGCCGCTTAGTATCTTTTTGACCACGTATGGACCGATCCATCGGGGTCCCCATTTCCCCAGGGGATTCATGGCATTAGGAGGATGTTGTCTTAAGACCAAATCTCCCACATTGATGTTTCGAGGCTTCACCTTTTTGTTGAAAGCTCTTGTCATCCTTTGCTGATACGCCCTTGTGCGTTCGAGTGCTCTTAGCCTTTTCTCGTCGAGTAAGGCTAGCTGTTCGTATCGACTTTGCATCCAGTTGACGTCGTTGACTTGATTCTCGAGGAGGACCCGTAGAGATGGGACTTCAAGTTCGATAGGGAGTACGGCTTCAGAACCATAGACTAATGCATAAGGAGTTTCTCCTGTTGCGGACCGTATTGATGTGCGGTAGCCCCACAATGCTAATGGTAGCTTCTCGGGCCAATCCCTTCCAGTTGAGGCCATTTTCTTGACGATGGTCTCGATGGTCTTATTTGCTGCTTCGACCGCGCCATTTGCTTGGGGACGGTAAGGAGATGACTTGTGCTTGGTGATCTTGTATTCTACCAAAAGTGCATCAATTTCCTTCTCAAAGTGAGAGCCGTTGTCGGAAATGATTTCATGAGGCACGCCGTATCGGCACATGATATTAATCTTTACAAATTCGGCCACTTTCTTGGCGTTGAGGGTCCGATATGCTTGTGCTTCGACCCACTTTGTGAAGTAGTCGACGGCCACTACGACAAATGACTGTCCATTGCTTCCGGCAGGATGGACTTTACCGATGATGTCTATCCCCCAACAAGAGAAAGGCCAAGGTGTGACCATGTTGTAAAGTTGCGAGGGTGGAGCATGTTGCAGATTAGCGTGGAATTGGCACTTGGCGCACCTTTTGACTTTCTCGATACAGTCTCGTTCCATAGTGCTCCAATAGTAACCAATGCGGAGTATCTTTTTGACCATCATAAATCCATTCATGTGGGGTCCACACTCTCCTTCGTGCACTTCACACATTATCTCTTGAGCTTCAGCCTCATTGGCGCATAAGAGATTGATCCCGTCGTGGTGCCTTTTATAGACTCGGTCCCCAATTAGTACGTACCGAGAGGCTAGCCTTTGCAGAGCTGCTTGAGACTTCTTATTGCTATTTTCGGGATAAGTGCCATCTTTGAGGAAATTCATGATGTCCGAATACCAAGGAGAGTTTGTTTGGACCTCGTTGATCTCGATACTCATGCAGTACGCCGGACTGTTCCTTCGGGAAATTTTAAAAGGCTTCACCATTTTCCTTTAGGCATTTCGACTAATGAAGCTATAGTGGCCAGTGCATCGGCGAAGCGATTTTTATCCCTTGGCAGGTAGTTGAAAGTGATCTCTTGGAATTGTTCAACCAATTCTTCAAGGTGTTGACCATACTGTTGGAGAGTCGGGTCTTGGGTTCGCCATTTACCCGATTGCTGATTGATAAGGAGCAAAGAGTCGCCGAATACTTCTAGTTCCGTGACGTTTCTTTCGAGAGCTGCTTCGAGCCCTACTACACATGCTTCGTACTCGGCAATGTTATTGGTAGCTTCGAATTCCAGACGGACGGCAATGGGAGTGTAGATGTCTTTTGGATCGACAAGCAATACTCCTATACCAAAACCGTGCTTATTGGCGGCGCCATCGAAAAAAAGTTGCCACTTATTTTTCTCGGTTACAGTACAAATTAAGTGCTCGTCGGGGAACTGTACGTCTTCCCCCTTCACTTCGTCACATGGGAATTCAGCAAGCTGGTCACTGAACACTTTCCCCCTAATGGATTTTAGTGTGACGTAAGTGATATCATAGCCGGCGAGCATGAAGTACCATTTGGCTATTCTTGTTGACATGAAAGGCTTCTCGAAGATGTAGCGGAGCGGGTCCACCTTTGCTACTAGCTTGATCGGAAAAGCTTCCATATAGTGTTTGAGCTTTTGAGTGACCCAAACCAATGTTGCACATGACTTCTTTAAGACAGAGTAGTTCTTTTCGCCTCCTTGGAATCGGCGACTGACAAATAAATGGCATTCTCCTTTGTGGATTCTCGTTGTTCTTGTGCTAACATAGCCCCTAGGGCTTCATATTTGACAGTGAGATAGAGCAAAAGAGGTTTCTCCTTGTGCGGCGGAACTAGAACAGGAGGGCACGTCAAGTAATGCTTCACTTGGTCAAAGGCTTCTTGGCACGCGTCGGTCCATTCTAGAGCCACATTCTTCTTGAGTAGCTTGAAGATTGGCTCGCACATGGAAGTGAGTTGGTGCACAAACCGACTGATGTATTGCAGTCTGCCCATGAAACCTTTGATCTCTTTCTGCGTCTTTGGAGGAGGCATGTCAATGATTGCCTTGATTTTGGAAGGATCTACTTCAATTCCCCTTTCAGTGACCATATAACCAAGAACTTTGCCTCGGATAACCCCGAACGTGCACTTTGCAGGGTTGAGCCTCATCTTGTGTTGACGAAGCCTTTCGAAGAACTTTCGGAGATCGATTAAATGTTGACCATCGGTCCCTTTGGAGTGAATGATCATGTCGTCCACATAGACCTCGATTTCTCTGTGAATCATATCGTGGAACAAGTCCGTCACGGCTCTTTGGTAGGAAGCCCCAGCGTTTCTTAACCCAAATGGCATGACTGTGTAGCAAAAGGTACCCCACGGTGTTGTGAAGGCTGTCTTATGTTGATCTTTTTCGGCCATGAGAATCTGATTGTACCTAGCGAACCCATCCACGAATGAGCAAACCTCATAGGCAGCAGTGGATTCGACCAGCATGTCGATGTTAGGGAGTGGAAAATCGTCCTTTGGGGAAGCTTTGTTCAAATCTCGGAAGTCCACACAAACTCGAACCTTGCCGTTTGCCTTTCTGACTGTCACGATGTTGGCTAACCATGTCGGATAATCGATAACCTTGATGAAACCCACACTGAGGTGCTTCTCGATCTCTTCTTTGACTTGCAGAGACCATTCTGGCTTGATCTTTCTGAGCTTCTGTTTTACCGGCTTGGCATCTTCTCTGATCGGAATTCTGTGCTCCGCTACCTTTCTGTCCAAACCCGGCATGTCTTTGTAATTCCATGCGAACATATCCACAAACTCATGTAGTAGTGCAGTCAATCTGTCTCTGTCGTCCGCCTTGAATAAGCTTCCGATCTTAGTCTCTCTTGGTTCTTCTTCGGTACCCAGATTAACAACATGCAATTCTTCGTCAGCCTTTGGACCATTTTCACCACGACTACGGACTTGTTGAGCAAGTTCATTTAAGTATGTTGTGTTTTCGTGGTCTATTTCATCATAATTTGAATCGTTATTAACTTGTTCATTAAGTTCATTATTAGTTAATTCATCATTTATGATGTTTGCAATTTCAGGGTACTCAGAAATATCAAATTTTTCATTAGCAAAGAAAGGAAACACACGCTCGGCTATGGCTTCCAAATCTTCTTGGGTGAGGGTATTAGAGACACACTCGGACTCGAAAGTAAGTGTGAGTCGCTCTTCCTTTGTTGCTGTGCGGGGTATGCAACCCATTTCTTGGACTAAGAATTCTTCGGATACCACGGGCCCTTTCGTTGAATACCAATTGTTGATCGGCTCGGAGCTTGGCGGGATCTCACTGATAGTCTCATTTATGGTGACGGTGCCATGGATGGCATTGACTTGGCATTCATTCATTATGGCAAGCTCTTCGAACATGGAGGCTAAATCTGTCAGTTCTTCCCCCACAGTGATTTCTGTCTCAGACTCCATAGTCACCTTCCTTCCCCACCATTCACGGGGCGACTTGGGAGTTGGTTCCTTTTCGGATTTCTGGATCTCACAATCGGAGAAGATTTCGAGACCGGGCTTTTTGACACCCTTATTGTTAACCCATGGCTCGGGAAAGATCATGTATGGAACGTCTTCCCCTTGGCGGACAAAATAGCCATTCAACGTCTTGCGGTAAGGCCTTAGATTAGGGACCTCATAACGACGGCCTTCTTTACGAGCTCGGGCCTTTTCGTTCTTGATTGCTTGCTCTTGTTTCAAGTCTTCTCTAGAAGGTTCGTACCCCAAACCGAAGGTGTTTTTTACGAATGGGACTTGCACAGGATGTAGGATTTCTTGTTGATATTTCCCTAGGCCTAAACCAGGGAAGTAGTCCATCTTCCTCATCATGCGGAGGACTTTGTGGTTGCTGGGGGTCCATGATCCATTTCCCCCTTCTTTGTCAATGGCGTTGATTGAGACACCGGAGAGAGTGGAGTCTGGTAAACCATGCTGAACTTGGTGGACGGGCTCACCTTTTCTGTGGATAGTGACGTTTTCAGCCATGACGGTCACTATTTCATCACCATTTCGGATCTTGACACATTGGTGGAGAGTTGACGGGACGGCATTAGCACTGTGAATCCATGGTCGACCCAAAAGTAAGTTGAACGAGGCCGGGATGTCAAGCACTTGGAATGGAACGGACATGACCATGCTCCCAAACTCAATGTCTATTTCAATCATGCCCATGACTGTACGGGCGGTGCTGTCATAACCTCGGATTACTTGAGTAGAAGGCTTCAAGTCGGAATCCTTAAGCCCCAGTATGCCCATGATTCTGCCAGGCATGAGGTTGAGTGCGGAACCACCGTCCACTAAGACTCTTGAGATGGGCCTCCCCCTTGCTCGTACCTTGAGGTAAATAGCCTCGTTGTGGTCGGAACCAAATGGTGGAAGGTCCATATCGGCAAAGGTGATGACGTTGCCGAAATGAATGTGTCCGATCATTGCCGTGAGGTCCTCGGGAGTAGTATCGGGAGAAACTGATGTATCATCGAGATTGCGAATGACAAGATCTCGGTGTTTCTTTGAGGATGCAATGAGGTCCCAAATAGAGATATTGGCTTGAGTTTTCTTGAGTTGGACAAGTAGAGGATCTTCGGGAGTGTCGCGAGCTTGCGGCCTTTGAGAAGAGGAGCTTGGTGCGGAAGTGGAAGGGTTGCTTGCTATGACTCGACCGGATCGAGTTAGCATGTTGACGTTCCCATCTTGCTTCTTTTTCCTATTCTCTAGTACTTCCCTCATTACCTCATCGTAAGTTACACCATAACAAGAACTGTCAAGTTTATTCATAACATAGGGGCCCCCATTCACAATTGGGATTGAATGGGTGGTCCCCTCGAGTTCTCCTATCTCTATTACATTGACATTTTCGCCATTAGTCACTACAAATTCTTTCTTGTCTATTAGATCTTGAATGACATTGCGGAGAACGAAGCAATCCTCGGTGGTGTGGCCACTATATTGGTGGTAGCCACAATATTTGTGGTGAGCATGATTGGGGTGGACCGTCTTGGGTTGGTACCCTTGCACGGGTGTGACATGACCCTTTGCTTTGAGGACCTCGAAAACTTCGGTTTGAGTCATGCCTTGGAGAGGCGTGTAGACACGGTCATTTCGGGACTTCTTCCCTTGGGGTGGAGGAACCTTTTTGTAATTCCCCTTATCGATAGTGACGGCGTTGACTGAGGCCTCTTTTGTGGAGTTGGAAGCGGCCTTGTATCGGTAAGTAGGAGTGGCATTCTTAATCTCCTTGAGCAAGTCATCCATGCGTACCCCCGCCTCATACATTTGGGAGAAGTCGGAGTAGCAAGCCCCACTTAAGTGGGTGCGGAGATCAATCTTGAGACACTTGAGAAAGATGTCCATTTGCTCTTTTGTGTTCGGCCTCTCAACAATTTCAGAGAGTTTATCATTCCATCTCCTTGTGAAGTCAATGAAGGACTCGTTGTCTCTTTGAGTGGTATTCTCAAGCTCTTTCCTTGTGGGCCGGTGAGTGGTGTTGCCTTGGTATTAGTTCTTGAAGGCAAGCATAGCGAAGTCCCAATCAAGACGGACAGTGAGCGGGAGAGTAGCATACCAATCTTTTGCCGCCCCCTCGAGAGTGAGAGGAAAGCATTGAGCCATCACCTTGGGGGAGACCTTCTTCGGAACCATTGCCCAAATATAAGTCTCAATGTGAGCCATAGGACAAGAGTTTCCCTTGAATTTGCTTATGTCGGGCATCTTGAACTTATCAGGAAGAGCGGCCATAGTACTCATGAGGATGGATGATTGATAAAGGCTTGTGTCGGAGCCTTTCCCTATGTTGAGCCCATTGAATTTTTGGTCGATGTAGGCCATGATAGAATCCACCATTTTGGGCTCATTGTTCTCGGAACTTGGCTCTCCCATTTTCTTGGTGCGGGTGTTGACATAAGGACTTTTGAACAAACCCTCGGTCCATTCGGATTCATCATCATTATTCTTGTTCTTCCCCTTGGCAAGATTAGTGAGCTTTTCTTTCATTAGCTCCATCTCGGCCTCGTGGGCCTCCCTTTGACTGTCGAGGTGGGATTGCCAAATGTCGTCTTTGCTTTGTGCCTCCTTATTAAGGGTGGAGACTTGCTCTTGGAGGAGTTGGACCATGGTTGAGAGCTGTTCGAGAGACATGGTGTTGCTGCTGGCGGTCATGGTTGATGTAGGAGCTGTTGGAGTGATCTCTTCACGGACTAACCGATTTGCCGAATCCCGGTAGACTTTGTAAGTACCAATTGAACCTATATTGCAGAAGAGGCCCTTGTCAGTCTTGAGTAACACTTGCGGTCCATGAAGAGGCTTAGAACACACATTTGGGCACACGACTCGAACCACATAAGAAAAGACTCTTTTTTTTTTTTTTTTTATATAAGTCGGAGGGAATGGATCCCTTTTTAGGGTTTCTAAGAAAATAATGGAATCGTCACACTAGTATATAGACCATCTCGCGGTCCCATATACTCATCGGATTCCATCACGTTTGTGAATCCTACATGTATCGGGATTAAACTAAATTAATGTAGTAAAGCATACATGCGGGGACGGATTTTTTATTTTCGTCCAAAATAACCACTTTTGGGGACGGATTTTTATTGCGTCCGTTTCAACAAGTTGGCATGTATGATTTGAAGACATTAGTTTAGGGAAATCTCGGTACATGGAAACCGACTTGAGTCACGGAGTGTTAGACCCTAACTAGAATTGTGTGGTTTGTGCTCGGCTTGAATATGAGGCTCAAAGGTCACCCCCGGCATGTAGTCTTGAACTACGCCACGGGCTGAGGTTTACCGCTTCGAAAGAGCCAAGGTCGAGTGGAGCTTGAAACTTTCTAGGACGGGACTCGACGGGTTTGGGGTTGGACTTGTGCGACTCGATAGTGAGCAGTTCATAGGAATATGTGCATGTAGTGTGAGGTCTATCATGTGACAAATTTTTTTTTTTTTTTTTTTTGAAAAGAAAGAAAAACAAAAAAAACAAACACATAAGCACATAAATTACAACTCCCGAATCACCCGTGTGACCAGTAAATAAAGCACAAAATTAAAACAGTCTGAGGGTTCAATTCTGTTCTGATGCAGGCAACTGTGCCCACACCCCACTGTTCTGCTCAGTCACTGAAACCTGTTTCTGTTCTGGGAACCAACCCAGAAGCGTGTGCCTCTGAGTGCTGATACGGGATGCGCGCGCATGGCGCAATGCTATTAGGAGGCGCGCGCTTCTGGTCACACCTGTCAGATTGTCAGATTTTGGACTCAGGGGATTGCCCTGGTCCTATGTTCATATTGTAACCCCTGCAGAGATGATTAGTGCAGAATAGCAGAAGAAGAAGATGAAGAACATGAAGAAGTGGGCGATTCTGGTCCTTGATGCGGGATGCGCGCGCCTTAGGCTGAAGAGGCCAGAAGCGCGCGCCTCCCCCATCAGGAATCAGAATGCCTAGAAAAGATGTAGATTTCGATCAGAATGCAAGTTTAACCCTCAAAACACTCCCCAACGGAGTCGCCACTGTAGATACCCCGGGAAACCACAACTTTAGGCTAGAGCGTTGAATTATCCTAGGATGTCTAACTTGTTTTAAATTGTTTAGAGTCGCCACCTATGTTTTGAGGAACATAAGAAAAACCTATCGATAATAGCCTAAGTTTGATTACGAAAACAGAGATTCTTTGTTTTGAGGTTCGGGGGTTAGATTACGAGATGGGAAGTACCGAAACACTCATCTCGCCCAACTAAAGTTGGTCTTGCTTGATCAAAATCTACATGAATGATAAACGTTCTTCTTCTTCTTCTTTAAATCGTAAAAAAGGGTTTTAATATAGAGTTTGGAATGTAGGAGATAACTCCTTAACCAACCATAATGAGATGAGGTGATCATTAGAGTCATGTCCCAAAATGATTTGGGTGATTGCACTTTGATAAAACAAGAAGAAAGAGAAAAGAGATGAAGTCGAGAAGAGGAAGGAAATGATTTTACCTAGTCTTCGAGAGACTTCAAACACTTCTTGATGAATGCCTTTGGAAATGCCTTGAAGGTAAGAAATTTGGCTTCTTTGTTGAAAATGTAAGATTTTAGAGTAAAAGATCCAAGGTCCAAGGTTTTTTCGGTCCTTGAAAATGGAGGTAAAGAGAGGTTTTTATAGGTGAAAGAGAGGTGTTTTTGGTGCCAAAACTCAGTCACCAAGAAATCCTCCCCTGGCAAAATCCAGTAAATTGAGCAAGGGAGAGAATCCTGGCCAGAAATCTGTAACTGACGCCCAGAGGCGCGCGCTTCCTGCTTTGGGGGCGGGAGGCGCGCGCGTCTGGCTCCTTCTGTAGGAGGCGCGCGACTTAGAGAAGGCAATTTTGACAGAATGGACTAGAAAGTCAGCCCTGTTATTCAGTTTTGTCCCTGGACTTAACGAAGTCAGTCAGGAACTTAACGGAAGTGGCAGAAACTAACGAGAAACACTTAAAATGGGGAGAAATACAAGATCAAATGTGCAATCGGGGTGAGCGGTCCAAGGCGGGGTGTCTACAGTAAGCTACCATCCCAACTCGTTCCAAAATCTCAAATGGTCCTACGTATCTCGGACTTAACTTCCCTCGAATACCGAACCTCATATGTCGCAACCCCGAACTTCGCGGGCCCGAGATCGCGAGCTGGACGTCGACTTACTAATCAAAATACCAAAATATCGGAGATAAAAATTTCATTTCATATCAAAAGATGATAACACAAGGTTTTGGAAAACAATTTAACAACAACAATGTACTAGTGTAAGCCCCATAAGCTCACACTACAAAATAATAAAATATACAAATCTTAGAGACGTCAAAGTGTGGTACAACTATCCCCAAAAGAGTTACACATTTATATAATGTAAACCCACCAATATACACTTGCCCCAAAAGCTCAACCCTCGCGACGTCCTCGTGATCAGCGAGTCTAATTCCTTAGTCCTGGGGGGGTTAAGGAAAAACAAAGACAAAAGAAAAGGGGTGAGATAAATCTCAATAAGTTACTAATGCAACTACATGACATGCTATGATGCAATAATCAATAATAAATCACATAACACATAGCAATTATCATATATCAGATAGCATCGGAAAAGAACACATAACAAAGGATATTAGCCAAGGTTTTCCAAACCGATAAACCAAATAAAGGTCGCTGCGCAGCTTCAATAATCAACAAATCATCATCTTCATAATAGCATAAAAGCTGAAGAGAAATCCCCGGTACCGGAACCAATAACAAGGGGATAGTGACACACAGTCAAAGCCCGAAAATCAATAGCTAAAGTGCTCACAAAGGGGCTAGCTCATCTCACATCCAAGGCCAATCTGGAGGAGGGAAATAATGGGGCAAAACAATGGTCAACATCATAATGGACTTGGCCGTGCCATCATAATATTTTGCATCGCCCGAAACACACACAAATACCAGCTGGACTTTCAAGTAAAGGCTAAGTAATAAAATACTAGCACGATAAACAACTAATGATTCCAAAGTAGGGAACCAATCCAAATAAATTACCACAAAGGTAAACCAATCCAAACAACACATCAAGGATGGACCACATTCCCAAAATGATATTTAATCAAATTCCGTAACATAATTATTCACAAAAGAATCAATTCCAATTAATAAAGTGTTCCACGATGTTAACTTAAGTTAGTTTGAGTAGATAAATTAAAACTAGGGAAGCAATCTAGTTTAAACAAGCAAAAAGGAAGAATTTCCTGAGACAGGGGCGGGCGGGCGCTCGAAGGGGGTCAGGCGGGCCCTCATTCCAACAGAAGGTTGGCAACGGGAAAAGGGGCGGGTAGGCGGGCGCCTGGCTCCAGGCGGGCGGGCGCCTGGTCTGTCTTCATGCCGGGAAATAGAGCTGGGTTTCCACCATTTTCGAACCCAAAACCAAATTTCTCACAATCAACACTCCCAACTTGATCCCCAAAGTTCCCAAAGAACATCTAACAAAAAGGGGACCTCAACAACACCATAAATGACCCCAAGCCAAGAATCAAACCCAACATTCATATCAATCACCATTTTTAATCAAAAACCCAAATAAATTCCAAACAAATTCCAAACTCAATCAAACATCAAATATAACAACCCAAGCATTATATAAGCATGATATGAACTTTTTAGCATAAAAATGGTGGGAAAGTAACTTACTTGAATTTTCTCCAAGTTGCCGGAACTCGAATATTTTTAGCCCTCTACGATCCTAACGACGATCTAAACAAGTTTCATATTATGAGAAATGAGAAATAATGGAAGGAAGATAGGTAGAATGAATAGAGAAGGAAGAGAAGAAAAACTTACCCACATGGAGAGAGAGAGAGAGAGAGTGCTGGGAGAGAGAGATGAGAAGTGAGGTGAGGGAGAAAGAGAGGGAGTAGGGAGAAGATGATCAAACCAAATTTACACTTAGACCCCTCTCTTACTACTACTCTCTACAAACAAACTCCCCACTAACAATTAAGACTCAACACTTCTACACTAGCACAAATGGCCCAAATAAAATGCTAGGCATAGATTATTATAACACATAACATGCACACATAAATATTTAAATAAATAATAATTTAAATAAATAAATAAGCAAATAAATAAATAATAATTATTTATTACTAATAAAATAGAGCCTAGTTTTCGGGTCGTGACATTCACTCCCCCTTAAAGAAAATTCGACCCGAATTTTAACGAGACTTACCCGAATTAAAAAGCCACAGATATTTCCTCTCGATCTCATCTCGGAGCTCCCACGTCGACTCCTCGATATTATGATTCCTCCAAAGAAATCTAACCAACGCAATGCTTTTGTTTCTCAATTCTTGGACTTTGGAGTCAAGGATCCTAACCGGTCGTTCCTCATAAGTCATATCGGGCTCAATATCCTCCGGTATCCTCGGTAACACGTGAGAAGGATCATGAACGTACTTCCGAAGCATAGAAACGTGAAAGACGTTGTGCAACCGGTCTAAGGATGACGGCAACGCAAGGCGATATGCTAGAAGTCCCACTTTTCCCAAAATTTCAAATGGACCAACAAACCTCGGTGCCAATTTTCCCTTCTTCCCGAACCTTCGGATACCTACCTTCGGAGATACCTTCAAGAACACAAAATCACCGGTCTGAAAACTAAGATCTCGCCTTCGGTTATCTGTATAGCTCTTATGTCGACTCTGGGCTGTTTTCAATCGATCCCGGATAACTCTAACTTTCTCAACTGAATCCTGAAGCAAATCAATACCCACGATCTTCGCTTCACCGACCTCATCCCAACAAATAGGCGATCTACATTTCCTCCCATGCAAAGCCTCATACGGTGCCATACCAATGCTCGACTGATAGCTATTATTCTAGGCAAACTCTGTAAGCGGTAGGTGTGAATCCCACGAATCCGAAAAGTCAACTGTGCAAGCCCGTAACATATCCTCGAGAATCTGAATGGTCCTCTCAGACAGACCATCAGTCTGAGGATAAAATGCTGTGCTAAACCTCAAGTCGGTACCCAAAGCCTTCTGTAACGACTGCCAAAATCGGGATGTAAACCTGGGGTCTCTGTCCGACACAATACTAACCGGAACACCATGTAATCTGACAATCTCATGAATATACAAATTCGCAAGTTTCTCCATCGAATAGGAAATGTCAATGGGTAAGAAATGAGAAGACTTAGTTAACCTGTCCACGATCACCCAAACTGCATTGAATTTTCTTCGAGTCCTGGGTAGTCCGGTTACAAAATCCATCATAATGTGTTCCCACTTCCACTCGGGTATCTCAAGAGGCTGAAGTAAACCTGCGGGTCTCTGATGCTCTGCTTTAACTTGTTGACAGGTCAAACATTTCGATACATAGTCTGCGATCTCCCTCTTCATGTTAATCCACCAAAATTGTTGTTTCAAATCCTGATACATCTTCGTACTCCCGGGATGGATGGTATACCTCTATTTGTGACCCTCATCAAGAACTCTCTGTTTAATCCATTAACATCCGTAACACACAATCTGCCACGGAAAGTCAAGACTCCAATCGGGCTAACAGAAAAATCCTCGAAGTTCTTCTCTTTCAATTTACCCATTATTTTCACCAACTCGGGATCTTCTCTCTGCGCTTCCTTTATTCTCTGAATTAGGGTCGGAGATACCCTAATATTCGCAAAAAATCGCCCCTGTCTTCGCATTTCCACTCAAATCATCGAAGCCACAATCTCTGTTCCTACTAATCGCATCGGCAACAACATTTGCTTTTCCCGGGTGATAAGATATTGTACAATCGTTCCTTTTAAATTTCGCTTGCTCGGTTGTTCTCCTCGTTATATTTAGAGTAGACGAGTATATCATCAATAAAGACCACCACGAACGAATCAAGATAAGGATGGAAAACCCGGTTCATCAATCCATAAATACGCCAGGCGCGTTCGTCAACCCAAACGCATAACCAAGAACTCGTAATGACCATAACGGGTGCGAAAGGCAGTCTTCGGACTATCCTCCGATCGAACCTTCAATTGATGGTACCCACTCCTCAAATCAAGTTTAGAAAACACCACGGACCCTTGAAGTTGATCAAATAAATTATCAATGTGCGGTAGAGGATACTTATTCTTCACCGTAACCTGATTCAACTTCCGGTAATCGATACACAATCTCAAAGAACCATCTTTCTTCCGCACAAACAAAACTGGTGCTCCCACGGGGAAACACTAGGGCGGATAAACTCCGATCAAGCAACTCTTGCAACTGAACCTTTAGTTCCTTCAACTCTGCGGGAGCCAATCTATACGGTGCCTTTGAAATCGGAGCCGTACCCGGCAAAAGATCTATACAAAATTCTATTTCACGAACTGGAGGCATATCATATTCAGAAGAGAAAACATCGGGAAGTTCCCTAACTACCCGAACACTCTCCAAACTAGGGAATTCTTTCCTAGTATCAAGCACACTAGCCAAGTACCCCTCACAACCACGGTGCAATAATTTTCTCGCTTTCACATAAGAAATGATACGAGAATTTCTACCAAAAGGCATAGCCTCAAAAGTAAATGTCACGACCCGAAATCTAGACTTATTTTATTAGTAATTAAATGATTTTTATTTAATTATTTGCTTAATATTTATTTTAAATTATTATTTATTTAAATATTTTTTGTGTGCAATTTATGTGTTATAATAATTATGCCTAGCATTTTATTTGGGTTATTTGGGCTAGTGCGGAAGTGTTGAGTCTTAGTTGTTAGTGGGGAGATTGAGTTGGGTAGTATTAGAGGAAGGGGTCTTTGTGTAAGTTTTTAAATCCTCCTCCTACCCTGCCCTACACCTCCTTCTCCCTCATGCACTCCATCTCCTCACCCTACCCTCCCATTCCCAGCACAACTCCCTCTCTCTCCTCCATTGGGTAAGCATTTTCTCCCTTTCCTTCTCTCTCATTTTCTTCCATCTTCCTCTCATATCTCTCATTTCTTAAAACGTGAAATGTGTTTAGATCGTCGATAGGATCGCGTAGAACCAAAAAGAACGAATTCCGTCAACTTTATTATTTTCAAGTAAGTTACTTTTCCCCATTTTTATGCTAAAATGTTCATATCATGTTTCTATGATGTTTGATGTGTATTATTTGAAGTTTGGTTGGGTTTTGAATTTGTTTGGAATTTATTTGAGTTTTTGTTAAAAATGGTGAAATCTTGAATGTGGTTTTGATTCTTGAATTTGGTTGATAAAGGGTGTGTTAGATCACCTTCTAGTTTAAAGATGTTGGGTACCTTAGAAACCTTGTTGGGAGTGTTGATTTTGAGTATTTGGTGTTTTGGGAGAATTGGTCGGAAAATGGCATTACCCAGCCCTGTTCTTGGCCAGTCGTAGACCAGGCGCCCGCCTGCCCCCCTTTTTCCAGCGACCCAAACCTTCTGGCCAAACAAGCGCGCGCCTGCCCCTGCCCGAGCGCCCGCCCGCCCGCCTGCTTGGGATTTTGACCCTTTTGCTTGGTTTAAAACTAATGGCTTAACTAGTTAGGTTAATCCTTCTAATTAACTTAAGAAACACGTGGAACACTTTATGATTGGATTTGATTCTTTTGCGAATAAATATGATATGGAATTTGATTAAGTATCATTTTGGGAATGTGGTTCATCTTTGATGTGCGGTTTATATGGTTTACCTTTGTGGTGATTTATTTGGATTGGTTTCCCTACTTGGAAACTTAAGTTGTTTAATTAAGCTAGTAATTATTACTTAGCATTTATTTGAAGCCCAGCTGGTATTTTGTGTGCGTTTGGGCGATGCGAAATATTATGATGGCACGGCCAAGTCCATTATGATGTTGACCATTGTTTTGCCCCATTATTACCCTCCTCCAGATTGGCTTGGATGTGAGAAGAGCTAGCTCCTTTGTGTGCACTTTAGCTTTACTGGAGCATGACTTTGTGGCATGTCTCCCGTCCCTTGTGACACTTCATTGGTTATTGGTTCCGGTACCGGGGTTTTCTCTTCGGCTTTCATGCTATTATGAAGATGATGATTTGTTGATTATTGAAGCTGCGCAGCGATCCTTTATTTGGATGTTCCGGTTTGGAAAACTGGCTATATCCTTTGTTATGTGTATTCCGCTGCTATTTGTTATGTGATAAATGCTATGTGCTATGTGATATTAATTATTGTTATTACTTATTGCATCATAGCATGTCATGTAGTTGCATTAGTAACTTATGAGATTTATCTCACCCCCTTTTATTTGTCTTTTTTTTCCTTAACCCCCCCCCAGGTGCTAAGGATTAGTCTCGCTGATCACGAGAAAGAGGACGTCGAGTGGGATCCATTATTTGGGGAAGGTGAATATAGGTTGGTTTACATTATGTAAATGTGTAACCATTTTGGGTGTTGTACCAAACAATGACGTCACTAAGAATTGTATGTTTGTATTTGGTGGGCATAAACTTGTGGAAGTTTATGACAGTTGTTTTTGGTTTTTATCAAACTTGGTTTTGTAAAACTTTGGATCATCACTTTTTGGGGTATTAAAGGAAATTTTTAACTCTGATATTTCTTAGTTTTGGTTTTAGAGTCGACGTCCAGATCGCGGCTCGGGCCCGCGGGGTTCGGGTCGCGACAGTAAACTTAGGCACATCAGGGATGAAAAATTACGACACTTTCTACGAATATCGACAGAAGCATAATATTTGCTCAGCCAATGCATACCCAAAATAACATCAAAGTCCTGAATAGGAAGGACTACCAAGTCCGCACACAAGACACGACCACATATAAGCACATCACAAGCACGAAATATTCATGGTCACCAACATTCTCCCATAGGAGTTGACACCTCTAACACATAGGGAAAAGACTCAGATGCAGCATTTAACAAAGAAGCAAATTGCACAGAAATGTAAGAATGAGATGATCCTGGATCTACTAACGTACGCGCGCTCACATTAGATATATAGAAACAATACCTCCAATCACTGAGGGATCATCTGCCTGATTTGTTCATGCAAAAAATTTTCCTTGGACCTTGGGATTTCCCGTAGCATCCCTTTTCTGACCCTGTGGAGCCCCAGCTCCTACCAAGTCGGTTGACCTCTGCCTCTAGTACAATCCCTTGCAAAATGACCCATTTTGACCACAATTGGTACACCTTCCCTGTTTCTTCCAACACCGGTCCTTGAATGGCCTTCCTTTTGGCAATAGGAACAAAGTCTCCTATTTTGGTTCCCTTGATTCCCGGAAGTAGTACCGGGTTCCTTGGATTGGTTGCCCCCTCGGGACTGAGATTGTCCCCCAAAGTTACCTCGGTTATCAATCTTGGTTGTGACTTGCTCTGCGCTCCTTGCTTACTCGGGTTAGCTACCTCGGTCTTCCTCTTATGTTCCCCAATATCTTGCTCTATAAGATAGGCACGGTCTAACCGCATCCTGAAATGTCACAATCCTCTGGGCTATAAGCTGAGTACGGATAGAAGTCTTCAAACCCGGATGAATCTCATAGCCTTCTGTTCTTTCGGTCCTCACAAGATAGTCACAATACCAGGCTAATTCTGTGAACTTAGCCGAGTACTGAGCTATAGACAACAAACCTTGCTCCAAGTTGAGAAGATCGATCTCCTTTCGGTTCTGATCCACTACCGGAATAAAATGCTCTTTGAACTTCCGCACAAACAATTCCCATGCATACACTGTGTAAGTGTCATCCCAACTAACTTTAACTCCTTTCCACAATGCTCGGCGGCACCCACAAGCTTATAAGCCGCGAACCGGACCCTATCCTCGTCCGTGCACCCAACACATCATAAAATTTTCTCCATAGACTCAATCCATAGTTCGGCCTTCTTCACATCGGGCTCACCGTCAAAATCTCTTGGTTTTAATTTCAGAAACTGCTCCAACCCGTAACGTGGAGGTGGCACATGCTCCTCTCTAGGCCCTTGGTCATGAATAGCCTTCATGGCCGCCTCAAACATGCCTTGGAACATGGCACGGTTCTCTTCCCGTAGATCATTCTGATTCTGAGCCCCACTAGAACCTTCACCTGTTCTTCTTCTAGCCATTGAGAACAATTACCTGCAGAAAACATCAACCGTTACTCACTACGAACACAACTACCCTCCTAGGTCATACTAGTCCACCTAGACTTATACTTAGAGCCAAACCATGGCTCTGATACCAACTGTCGCAACCCCGAACCTCGCGGCCCCGAGATCGCGAGCTGGACGTCGACTTACTAATCAAAATACCAAAATATCGGAGATAAAAATTTCATTTCATATCAAAGATGATAACACAAGGTTTTGGAAAACAATTTAACAACAACAATGTACTAGTGTAACCCCATAAGCTCACACTACAAAATAATAAAATAAAAAATCTTAGAGACGTCAAAGTGTGGTACAACTATCCCCAAAAGAGTTACACATTTATATAATGTAAACCCACCAATATACACTTGCCCCAAAAGCTCAACCCTCGCGACGTCCTCGTGATCAGCGAGTCTAATTCCCTGGTCCTGGGGGGGGTTAAGGAAAAACAAAGACAAAAGAAAAGGGGGTGAGATAAATCTCAATAAGTTACTAATGCAACTACATGACATGCTATGATGCAATAATCAATAATAAATCACATAACACATAGCAATATCATATATCAGATAGCAGCGGAAAAGAACACATAACAAAGGATATTAGCCAAGGTTTTCCAAATCGATAAACCAAATAAAGGTCGCTGCGCAGCTTCAATAATCAAAAATCATCATCTTCATAATAGCATGAAAACTGAAGAGAAATCCCCGGTACCAGAACCAATAACAAGGGGACAGTGACACACAGTCAAAGCCCGAAAACCAATAGCTAAAGTGCTCACAAAGGGGCTAGCTCATCTCACATCCAAGGCCAATCTGGAGGAGGGAAATAATGGGGCAAAACAATGGTCAACATCATAATGGACTTGGCTGTGCCATCATAATATTTTCGCATCGCCCGAAACAACACAAATACCAGCTGGACTTTCAAGTAAAGGCTAAGTAATAAATACTAGCACGATAAACAACTAATGATTCCAAAGTAGGGACACAATCCAAATAAATTACCACAAAGGTAAACCAATCCAAACAACACATCAAGGATGGACCACATTCCCAAAATGATATTTAATCAAATTCCGTAACATAATTATTCACAAAAGAATCAATTCCAATTAATAAAGTGTTCCACGATGTTAACGTAAGTTAGTTTGAGTAGATAAATTAAAACTAGGGAAGCAATCTAGTTTAAACAAGCAAAAAGGAAGAATTTCCTGAAACAGGGGCGGGCGGGCGCTCGAAGGGGGTCAGGCGGGCGCTCATTCCAACAGAAGGTTGGCAACGGGGAAAAGGGGCGGGTAGGCGGGCGCCTGGCTCCAGGCGGTGCGGGCGCCTGGTCTGTCTTCATGCCGGGAAATAGAGCTGGGTTTCCACCATTTTCGAACCCAAAAACCAAATTCTCACAATCAACACTCCCAACTTGATCCCCAAAGTTCCCAAACAACATCTAACAAAAAGGGAACCTCAACAACACCATAAATGACCCCAAGCCAAGAATCAACCCAACATTCATATCAATCACCATTTTTAATCAAAAACCCAAATAAATTCCAAACAAATTCCAAACTCAATCAAACATCAAATATAACAACCCATGCATTATATAAGCATGTATGAACTTTTTAGCATAAAAATGGGGGGAAAGTAACTTACTTGAATTTTCTCAAAGTTGCCGGAACTCGAAATTTAGCCCTCTACGATCCTAACGACGATCTAAACAAGTTTCATATTATGAGAAATGAGAAATAATGGAAGGAAGATAGGTAGAATGAAGAGAGAAGGAAGAGAAGAAAAACTTAGCCACATGAGAGAGAGCGAGAGAGATGAGAGTGAGGTGAGGGAGAAAGAGAGGGAGTAGGAGAAGATGATAAACCAAACTTACACTTAGACCCCTCTCTTACTACTACTCTCTACAAACAAACTCCCCACTAACAATTAAGACTCAACACTTCTACACTAGCACAAATGGCCCAAATAAAATGCTAGGCATAGATTATTATAACACATAAATGCACACATAAATATTTAAATAAATAATAATTTAAATAAATAAAATAAGCAAATAAATAAATAATAATTATTTATTACTAATAAAATAGAGCCTAGTTTTCGGGTCGTGACATCATAACTCCCTTCGTTGGCGATATCTTCAGGAATACACGATCGCCTAGTTGAAATTCCAAATCACGCCTTCGATGGTCGGCATATGACTTTTGTCGACTTTGCGCGGTCAACAACCATTTCTGAATTGTTGAACCTTATCCGCGGTTACTTGAACAAGTTCCGGTCCAGTTAATTTCCTCTCACCAACTTCATCCCAGCAAGTAGGTGATCTACACTTCCTCCCATATAATGCCTCGTACGGTGCCATTCCGATACTAGCATGATAACTATTGTTATACGCAAATTCTACTAGCGTCAGATGTTCATCCACGTCCCTTGCCATTCCAACGACGTAGCTCTTAACATATCTTCTAGAGTCTGTATAGTCCTTTCTGGCTGCCCATCCGTCTGTGGGTGAAAAGCGGTACTCATTCTAACTCCGTACCCATGCTTGTGTAGACTCTTCCAGAATTTTCGACGTAAACCTTGCATCTCGATCAGAACACTATCGAAACAGGTATCCCATGCAATCTCACAATTTCATCAATATATATCTTGGCCAACTTCTCCAACGAATCATTTATCTTAATTGCTAGAAAGTGAGCCAACTTCGTAAGCCTATCCACAATGACCCGAATTGTATTATAGCCCTTCAACGTCTTTGGTAATCCTACCACCAAATCCATAGCTATATGTTCCCACTTCCACTCTGGAATAGGTAATGACTATAGTAATCATGCCGGTCTCTTGATGCTCACTTTTACTTGTTGACATACTAAGCACTTTGATACAACTCGGCTACATCTCCTTCATATTGTTCCACCATAATGACTCTCTTAAGTTCCTATACATCTTGTATTTCCAGGATGTATGGAAAATCTCGAACAATAAGCCTCCTTTAAGATTTACCTCTTGATATCTTCATTATCCGGCAACATATTCTAGATTGATACCTCAAGATTCCATCTTCTCCCACACGAAAGTCCTTCGCCTTCCACTTTAGCGATACTTTCATGAACCTTCATTAATTCTTCATCAGTTCCTTGTGCTTCTTTAATCCTATCCATAAGCGTTGGCTGAACGCTCATTTGAGCCAGATAACCCTTAACTTGCACTTCTATGCTAGACATCTCTATGCGGTTCCACGCACTTTCCTCCTAGAAATTAACGCTGCTAGTGTTCCACGATTCTTCCTACTCAACGCATCCGCCGCCTTATGGCCTTCCCAGGGTGGTACAAAATCGTACAATCATAATCTTTCAATACTCCAACCATCTTATTTGTCTCATATTAAGCTCATTCTGAGTGAATATATACTTAAGACTCTTATGATCAGTGTAAATCTGAAATGTCACCCCATATAAGTAGTGTCTCAAATCTTCAATGAAAATACTACTGCAGCTAACTCTAGATCATGGGTTCGATAATTCTTCTCATGGTTCTTCAACTGCCTAGATGCGTAGGCTATAACCTTCTCATTTTGCATCAGCACGCAGCCCAATCCCTCAGTGAAGCATCACTATATATACGAATCCGTCCGATCCAGATGGTAAAGCAAGAACTGGTGCGGACACCAATCGTCGCTTCAACTCCTCAAAACTCTCTTCACATTCCTTCGACCAAACAAACTTTGCTCCTTTCTGAGTTAGCCTCGTCAATGCACTGACAACTTCGAGAAGCCTTCTACGAATCTCCTATCGTAGCCAGCCAACCCTAAGAAACTTCTTATCTCACTTGCCGAAGTTGGTCTCTCCCAATCCACAATAGCCTCTATCTTCGATGGATCTACGGCAATCCATCTTCTGACACTACATGCCCTAAGAATGCCACCTTCTCCAACCAAAATTCACATTTCTTGAACTTAGAATATAACTTTTGTTCTCTTAAGATCTGTAGTACTAGCTTCAAATGTTCTTCATGTTCTTCCTTGGTTTTCGAATACACCAAAATGTCATCAATGAATATAATTACGCATTTATCTAAGAATTCTTGAAATATTTCTATCATAAGCTCCATAAACGCTGCTGTCGTGTGCGTAGTTAACCCAAACGGCATTACTACGAACTCATAATGTCCATACCTCATTCTAAAGGCCGTCTTAGATATATATTCCTTCTTTACTCTCAATTGATGGTAACCAGACCTCAAGTCTATCTTCGAAAAGTAGCACGCTCCATGAAGCTGATCGAACAAATCATCTATTCTAGGCAACGGGTATTGGTTTCTTACCGTCACATGTTCAGTTCGCGATAGTCGATACATAACCTCATCGACCCATCCTTCTTCTTATAAAAATACCGGTGCACCCCATGGTGATACACTCGGCCTAATCAACCCTTTATCCAATAGTTCTTGCAATTGCTCCTTCAATTCCTTTAATTCTGCCAGAGCCATTCTATATGGTGCCTTCGATATTGGTGTAGTCTCTGGTACTAGATCGATAGAAAATTATACTCCCTTTCAGGCGGTATCCCTGGTAAATCTTCCGGAAATACATCTTGAAATCCTTAACCACAGAAAGCGATTCGATCGGTACTTCCTTCTGATCCGTAGTACTCACGTATGCCAGAAATCCTTCACACCCTTTTCTCAACAGTTTGCGAGCCTTCATTACCGATATATGGTTCGATCGGTTTCTACATTTCGTCCCTCAAAAACAACACTCTTCCCCAGATGACAATCTGAAGTGGACTTCCTTCTTAAAGCAATCTACATGGGCATGGTATGCGGCTAACCAATCCATTCCTAAGATCACATCGACTCATCAATCCCAAGCTAATGAGGTCAACTTCAAATTCCTTTCCGTCCAATTCCAAGGGACATTTTTTATATACCGATGTAATAGGGATTGAATCTTTAGTTAAAGTATCTACTACCAAAGAGCTTTCTAACGCCTCAGGAGTCAGTTTCATTTTCTTAGCTAAGCGGAGTACTTATTACAGAATGTGTAGCACCAGTATCAATCAATGCACGAACATTACGAGAGGCTAATTGGATCGTACCTGCCACGAGATCATTTGTGGCTCTAGCATCCTTAGCTGTCATGGTGAATATGCGCCCATTACCTCCGCCTTTTCCTTTGTTGTCATTCCTTGCTCCTTGAGCTTTGGCATCCTTCTTGGGTTCTGGACATTTCCAATGTGGATGCCCCACCTTGTCGCAGTTGTAACACTTTCTTTCCTTATACCATCATTCCTCAGTCTTATGTTTCCCATCGCACACTTGGCACTTTTCATTAGAACCTTGTCCTTTAGTATCGACTCCTTTGCCATCCCTGCGGTTTCATGACCTTTATTCGGGTACTTATTAGCAGCATTATTCTTCTCGCGATCATCGGCAGCCTTACGCTTATTTGCCCTCATCCCGGTTCCAGTTTCCCTTGGTTGCTCTTTTTCAGTGGATTTCTTTTTCTCCTCTTTCTTGCTACGGTAACTTTCCGCCTCTGTTTCCACAATTCTGGCCCTATCCAACACTTGGTCATATGTTGGTAGCATCAATGGGGTGATTCTATAAGCGGATTCGGTCGCTCAGTCCAAGCTCGACTTCGGGCCTTCTGCTCTTCATTGTCGAAAAATGCTGGAGCAAATTCCAATAACTCAGTGAACTTTTCACAATAATCATCCACAGTCATCTTTCCTTGGGTCAGCATTATGAACTCTGCCTACTCGAGCATTTGGACACTCATTGGGTAATACTTCTCGTAAAAAAACACATTTGAACCTATCCCACGTGAATTCAGCATCCCCACGT